>VZRV01002667.1:1158517-1396955 GCA_013398115.1 Falcunculus frontatus
CTTCCTTCCTTCCTTCCTTCCTTCCTTCCTATAATGGAAAACATTGCTGCAAATATTATCACAGCTGTAACCAGTGCTGCATAAAAATAGACAATTTCCTTTTTAAGGACCTGATTTGTTCTATTTGCATAGACAGTTAGAAAACCATATCAGCGTGAAATACAGTAGAAAATTTATCAGAATTGTCTCAAGTGTTCCTTTATAGCACACCTGGACTATACACGAAAAATTTCAAAATCAGTGAGCATCCCTCATGAAAAAGAACTAAACTATTTCTCAACTTTATTTGCTTAACGAACATTTAGTTGCTTTCACGGTTTGAATAAACAACAATTTGAGCTTTGTGAGGTTTATTTGTGTTCCTGTACGATGTTGAATTTCCCACTCTCGATTTCTAGATTGTTGTTCAAAGCTTTTTCAGACACAGTCTGTAGCAGTTCCTGACTCGAGTTCTAGTCTCAAATAGCTTCTTTTACTTCTGAGCATATATTGCATGTCACTGCAGAGGTCCACAGCAGAGCACCTGCCTACTGCTACCGTGAGTGAGCCAGATCTGTCCCACGCTGCTGTCAGCAATCCAAATCTTGGTATTGACCACTCTTGCTTCTAGTCCTCATCACATAAGTACCATTCATCAAGATGAAGTAGTAGTCACTGTATTAGGAAATCTCTATGGTCCCTGTCCCAATTCCACTCCCTGGTGTTTTTCCACCATTCTTTTTTTTTTTCTCCATTGCAAACTGGCTGTGCCATTGCTTCACATGCACAAACCCAAACGACTCTCCTCATCTAACATCCAAACCAAGTGTCATTGGAAGTCATCCTCACTCTTACACTTGGAGAAACTTCAGTACTTTCTTCCGAATTAAATTTTGTTACATTTCTAAGTAAGAAACCTGCAATCACTGAAAATAAACGTCAGCATTTACTCTAGATAATTCCTTATCCACAAATGAAAAGGCTCCAGTGAACTTCTTTAATGGTAAAATTGAGCACATATGGAGGGTATATGATATATAAATTAAAAACTTGCTGTAGGTTCAAAAATCTCATGGAACAGAGGTTCTAGACATTGAAAAACAAGAAAAAATCCATTTTGAAGAGAATTCTATATTCTCTGCTGGTAGCTCTCCTTGCTTATTCTGTCTATTTAATCTTCTTACAAACAGGGTCCTGATGTAGGTGTACACTGTGTTCATTCTCATGCTATTTTCTGTATGTTTTTCCTTGAACAGATGATCATACTATAGCCAAGCCTGCCTGCCCAGTTGCTGTGTGACCAGCAGCTTTTCATTGTTTATTTTACTGGTCGACATTATTGCATGAAATTATTCTTTGCTTTATTTCTGTCTTGTGTTAATGTAAGTTATTGTGAAGGGAGAACTATTTTCAGCAAAATATGTAGATACTTTAACAGCAGCAGTGTAGACATTGCAGCATAAAAAAATTATAAGGAAGGTGTCTGCCATATAAAGAAAAATCTGGTCCCTTGAGAACTCAGTTTACCTTTTTAGGATCAAATTTAAAAGTGCTTAGATTTCATTCTGATGAGCCACGGAAACTGCTGTTTGTAAAGGGTAGAAAAATTAGGGGCCAGTAGAAGAATTATTTGCAGGCTCTTTTTAACTTTCCTGTTAAGGCAGTTGTTTATTCTTCCCTGCTCCATTAAAGTAGATGACTGAAGTGTGAATGTAGCAGAATCCTGAAAAATCATGAGAGTCATAAAAAGGATAGATATGAATCAGCTGTTGACTCTTGCTTCCTGGATAAGTTCTGAGGAAAGGGGGGAGCATTAAATGAAGCCATCTAGCTGGAGCTGCTTGTATGGAGAAATGTATGTACATTAACCTTACTGAGCTCTTAACATAGCTTTGTGACTTCTGTGCTTCAACATCCAGGTTATCCATACCTGAGGTAGCTATTTAACATCATCTACATCTGTTGTAGAGTAGATATGGTCAAGAATCGATTTTTGTTTCCATAAATCAGTTAAAAATAGTTAGGCATATCACAAAACCAACAGAAAATACAAATGTGTTAAGGCAGATGTTATCTTTCCTTATAGAAGGGGGCTTATGCACATCAGCTCTCATTTCTTCATGCGACCACTAGATTTTATTTCATAAGGGGAATATGCTGCCAGCCTTACCTACTCCATCAATATGATATTCATCATGATCGAGGACATCCAGATGCAGTCTTAAATTGGTATGTAAAGGTTTAATTCACTGCGTAGTCCAACAAAGAAGAAGACTAAGCATATACATGGCAGTTCTGTGCTTTCCTTCTTAAAAGACAGAGTATAAAACATTATAAAACACCTCTGAGCCATTTACTCCATCCAGGAGAAATTTTGCAGGAAGCAAAAGGAAACCTACATTGAGAAACGGTGCTGGTCATGTTCCAGCCTCCAGCACATGTAAATAGAAATAACCTCACTGTCAGGAGAACACAGGCACTGAGGCTGTTATGTTTAATCCTTTTGAATAAGCTATTTAAAGAGGGCCAAAGTATCTTAAAAACAATTAGAGGCTGTTTACCCCTTGGTTAGCGAAATCTTTGGACCTGTGGGTTTTGCTGTAATGGGAGAGGAGGAAGTGGCCATCTATACCACCAAAGACTGCTAGCTTCTCTTCTGGAGATGTAAAGAATAATTTTTTAAAACATATTTTCCAAATACGAATATTGTCTGAGCAAAACATTTTTAGAAGTTTTCTTTGGGTATTTTGAAAATGCATGATCCAAAAAAAATAGTTATTTTGGAATTATGTTTTCTGTTCAACAGCATAGAGGCATCTATGAATATGATAGTTTTGAAGGTGTGTATTTCTGCTGGGAGTGAATCTGTTGGCTCCAGATTGATGTGTGGAGATGAGGTGTTGGGTTCCCACAAATACACTATGAGAAAGAAGTCTTTTACTTTTTTTGCATGAAAGACAGCCCAAATGTATGGGTTTATTATTCAGTGCACAGGACTCAATGCCTCTTGTTTCTGCCTAGGCTTTAAGAGCTTCAAGTTCTGTCACTGTGAGTGCTCTAGCCCGGTGAACAACTGATGCACACTCTTTGCAAGTACCATGGTCACTGTGTAGCCTGTCTAGTACATGCCAGGGCAGTGGGATGTTCTCTCTCTTGTAACAGAGTGGGGTGTTCTCTGTCGTGCAACAGAGGTCCCAAAAGCCCTGCCGGCAGGCTGGGATAAATTATCAGACATGCTATAGAGTTGCCTTCAGTCGGTGAGGAATTGATAAGGCTTCTTGGGAACATGAGCTAAGGCACTTGCTTATCTTGCACTAGGCTGGAGCGAGGCTTAACAACTGAACAATGCCGGGGTTGAGGGAAAAGTCTCACAGCCAAGACCCTCATTAAGCCCTATTTGCATATTAACTTTCATACTCCTAAGAATGCAAATGAAGAGAAAAGAGAACATGCTTTACCTGTATGATGACAGCCACCAAACCCCACCTATAACATGCAGTTGTACCATCCCTTTGCAAAGGGACAAAAGGTATTGTATAAGTAGGTTTTGGGGCAAAACAAAAAAAAGCTAAATTTATGCTACCTTTTTGACAGCCATACTTATGCAAATACAATGTAAATGGATTATCTATCTACTTGTCAACCGGTCCTATTCAGCAATATTTCTTTTTCCTTTGTAAGTCTGAAAATGAAAAAGATATTTGAAAAGATATGTGAAAGAATCATATAAAATTGCTTAAATGTTTAGGCCAGGAAAACGCTGAAAATTTACGTTTAAAATTCTGAAAAAAAGCTTCTTGCCTTTTGGTTTGCTTCCAAAATAGATGAAAGTACTTCGAAGTACCTCATAGTTTTCCTCCTTCATCTGGGCAGTATTTGAGTGACTCAATGACTCCTTCAATTCTTCTCAGGAATGTTTAGGCATCTACTAGATGGGTTTCATAAAAATAATGTTCAAAAATCTTCACTGAACTTTTCTTAGAAAATGTGGGAATGCTGACTAGGATGTTGCTTTTCCTAGAAGTCTTTCCATTTACCCCATTTCACATCATTTTGCTGTCTTCTACTGACGGCAGTTGGATTGACCTATTGTTGTAGGTTGAAACTTAGTTGATGGACAAGTTGCTAAGCCAATGGCGCTTCTGCGATTTGCATATTTAAAGAAGATGCAGGAGCGAGAGTTTTGCCTTTTGTTCCTGCTTTCCTGCTGAGACGGGGGGTGGAATGGGCCCAGGGCTCACGGTGGCACAGGCAAAGCTGCCGGGGAAAAGTCGTCCCAGAGCCACAGGCAGCTGAAAAACAGCTATGAGCTGCCGCGCAGCCGGGACGGCATGGCCGGGATTTTAGCTGAAGCCATTGCGGCCCCGCAGGAAGCCGGCGGGGGCTGGCAGAGCCTCCTCCCAGCCAGCACAGCTCTTGCCAAACTGAAAAGAACATCATACGTAGCCAAGGAGGCCACCTTTTCTTCCAAGTCAGCGAGAAAGAAAAGTAAAGCAAGTCACATGAGGGAGAAGAACATGGCGACTCCAAGGTCAGAAAGAAAGGGGAAGTCACATGGGACAGAGCCAAGATGGCGGTGGGAGAAGAGGGTGGAGGCACTTCCAGCGCTGGAGCTTAAAATGCTTCTTGCAAGCCGTGGTAAAAACTGTAATATTACCAACTGTTTTCTCTATAATTTATTTAAAGTACATGGGGGGATGAAATCCACGTGTAGCCTGTGAAGATAAGGGAATGCCTATGCCCAGGTTACATAGAACCTGTGAAAGGCTTTTAGAGATTTTGTAGAAGGGAGCCTTTGTTTTCAGGCCAGAGTAATTCATCCTTAAAAGACTAAAAACCCCATGTTATGGCCCATGACTGGCAGTGTGAAAGGACTGTAAGATTTCATGGGAGAGATACATTATTTCACTTCAGCAGGTTTCTTTCCGGGCAGACTACTGAGTTGTGAAGAATCCCACAGCACACCAGAAGAAACTCTTTTCCTTAAGGATAAAAAAGACTCAAGAAATGCAACCTTGACCAAATCCCATGTTTTGTTTATTCCCTGTCGTGGGTTAGTGGGAAGGAGGGAGGCACTGGGAGAGAAAGGTATTTGAAAGTTTGCTTTAATTTCTTGTTATCGCTTTTCACTTCTCATTCTGTTAGCAATAAACTTTCTTCATATTGTAACTGCTTATGTGTGAGCCTGTTTTGCCTTGCAGTCTTTGCTGTTCTCCTCAATAATCCTTATTTTCCCTTTATGCCAATAATTAGATTTTGTGTGCTTGGCGCTTAGCTGCGTCAAACCACGACACCGATCTTAACAGGCAGGCTTAATTATTGTTTAACTGAAAAGAAATATTTTAACAAAAAAAGAGAATATTTTAATGCTTATATTGTTTTCCTTTTGAGGGGTGGGGGTGAGTGTATTCTTCTGTAATATTTATGGAGCTGTCATTAGTCAGGAAATTAATTTTATAGTAGATAACCTCTTTAATGAATGTATTAGAGTAAGAATTATACTTAGATAGTTAAGATATAATGGGGATAAATTTAAGCTCTGTTACTCAGCTTTTCTGTCAGGAATAAAGTTTCTTCACTACTTTAAGCACAATACTCAAATCAAGGCAGAGTTAGTGTGAACCCCACAAAATATTACGAGATTAAACTTTTGAAACCAACATCAAAATGCAGCAGAACTCAAGGGAAAGACAATATGTATATTTCTGTACTTAAAATATCCCACCTTCATCTAGTAATTTAGTGACAACTCTAGGGAAACCTAGAGTTGGGGTAAATGCAGAAATAAAATGTAACTCCTTGCTGAGCTAAATTTAGGAGGCACTCAATTTCCATGAGTTTGAGAGTCATGCACCAGATGTCAGTATTGTTCCCAGTTGATGTTTATAGATGAAGAATATCTAAATGTAGTTTGCCTAGATAAGAAGTGATTTAGGTAAGATGTTCACAAAATTAGAGTTGCAAGATAGATGGAATAAAATAAAAGGAACTTAAACATTTATTACTGTTATTTTGAGGGAAGGATGAATATGACTTCTGCAAGACTTAAGGATACCCAACCTAATGGAAGAGTAAATCTAAATATGTCTATAAATATTTTCATAATTTTATACTTCAGAAAGAAAACAGAAATGAGATGTACTGTGTTTGCTCTGAGGGAAGTCTATGAAAAACAGGAAGTTTGTATTTGATTTTTAGAGAGCTTTTCTTTTAAGCAATGCAATAAAAACTTAAATAAATAAGCATATAAATAAACCCCACTGCTTTTATTGTATTTTCTTGCTTTGATCTCTTTGTAAATGGGAAAGCCCCATGTTGCCTGTCTTAACAGGAAGAGAGAATCTTTAAGGATGTCCCTCTTTCCCATTCTCCAGGGTTCCTTCAGCGGACCTTTTTCTTAACTTACTAACATAACAATTTCAGATGTAGGTTTTTCCCTTGTATTTCCTAAAAGATCATCACAGTTTGGAGGGGTGGGGGGTTGGTGGTCCCACTTTGTGGAGAGTTCATCTTCTTTCATGGATGAAGCTGATACAGAATCACTAATACGAAGTTGCTTTGCTCATTAGCTTTCTTTAATTTCTAAGAACACTCATACACTTTATGCCCAATAGATGGCAGTAAAGCACTGAAAAAAATCCACCAGCTTTGTTCACCGTTTTATTTTTAAATGTCTTGTGCAGTGAAAATAACCAGCTACAGCCTAATGCTCCTCCTCAAGAGCAGGTGGACTTTACAATTCCCTCTACATTCTGATCTGATGTTTCATAAGAATCTGAAATTTTCATATGCATCATAATCCAGACTTTGTTTTCTGATACTTTTTTGTGACTGTTTCTGCTTCTGTTCCTCCTTTCTTAACTCTTAAAATACTTTCTTAAGATTCACAAAAGTCTGTGACTCTTTTCTCATTAGATGTCAATCATTGTTGACAAGGTGATGATAAATTCCGGTGCTTATGTCTTCATTAAAATAGCATAATCTCTTCCGTGTCTCCAGGATAGTGGCCAATTGAACCCGCTAAGTATATGCAGATCTTTCTGTATTCACCCTTCTGAGAAATATAGAATATTTTACTGAATTGCTTGAAGTTTTTGTATCAACTACATAAAAAGAGTAGGCTTTGTAGGAATCAAGAGAAGGAGTTGTGTTGGGAGTTTAGAGGAGGAAAGCTGTTTTCCACTGCATGTAATATTCCAAGTTTCATTAGATAGCAGTAGGATTTTTCAGATCTTAGAGCAAATATTGCGCGTGTCATTGACTGATTGTTCCTAAGGGCCTTGCTGCCTTTTCACCATGAGGCTTCACGCTAAAACTGATAATTTATTTGCACTTCAGAAAAATGTGAGCTACAAAAAATGGTGATGTCCTATTTTATGACTGTGTTTTCAGTCTAGCAAGTTCTTCAAAGAAAAGTACCTGCAAAGCAATATTTGCTATTTAAGAACTACCTGAAGGGACAGAAAGTGTGAATTATTTACAGAAGGATGCACATGACATCTGACAGTCATAAAAATTACACACCCACTTTATAAACATGATTTATGCTTCAAAACACACATCTTTCCCTCCCCTTCCATGGAACAAATGCTTCCTTAATAAAGAATTTGTATTTATAATTCCATTTACTAAGAGAGTTGCTTTATAGCTTCTTGCAAGAGTATGCAACGTCTTCTCTAAAATTTTGAGATTTTGTCCTCACGTTTTCAGGTGGTTGGCCAACTTTATAAGATGGTGTGCATACACAAAAGAGATTTTGATAAAACCAGTATGAGACAGAAAAAGAAGCAAAGAGAAGATAGTATGAAAAATAACAATGGAAGGTTCCTAAGCAATGATTTTACCTGTCAGATGATGAAATTCTTTGCAAGAGAATATTTCTACCTAATTAATTTCACTGGTTGACCTCTGTTGTTCCCACAAGGACTAAATTTAACATCTGTCTTGGGATATGGACTGCTTCAAGGCAAACTGTGGGCAAAGATGTTGGGGGTTTGCCACTGGTGGTAGGTTTCACTGCTGCCTTTCTAGAGCAGTAAAAGCCCAAAATACAGGCCTTCCATTTTGTGCTCCCTGCAGTGAAGCAGCCATTCCACACAGTCCATAAAAGGTGCAGTTTGCAAAAGAGAGTCAACTTTTCTGCTTTGGTAGTAGAAAATTAATAAAATTGACCATGGTTTTTTGGGTTGTTTTTTTTTTTTTTTACCGTCAGTCACTATGCAGTAATTTTTTCCTAACTTCAATATTCATATCATTTTGGCTCACACCTCTTCCCTGTAACAACATGGTAATAGCTCAGTGGTTTGGATGGAGATGACACATCTTCGAATATCATGTCAAAAATCAGCCTAAATAGTTCAAAGAACAGTTTTGGCATTGGATCAAAATTCACTCAAAAAAAATTGTAAGCTTGTATTTATACAATAAACTGTGCTAAACAATGTAATTATGGTTCATCATGTCAACTTGAATAAACTTGAAAGGTTTCAGTATTTTTAATGCCATTGTAAAAATGTACCAAAAGTGAAAAACTGAATACTGTGTATTTTCTATTGAACCACAAAAGAAGTCTAAGTCCAGATAATACTAAGGGTCTCATTTAAAAACCACAAACTCCTGAGAATTTAGAGTTAAGACTAAAAATACAGTCTTAACTTATTTTGTTGCATTTAGGTACTGAAGAGGTGGAACTACCTAGGCAGAGCGGGGTTAGTTAAGGATCCTAAACAGAGTTTGAAAATATCCACAGACACAGCATTATATGTCGCCAGTCCCATTTACGGATACTGCTATATTAATGACACAGTATTTGTTTTAGAGGCCACCAAATATCTTTGCCAGATTAAACATTTGTAATCTGGATCCAACTTTAATATACTCTTTCAAATGGGAAAGCCACAAACAGCTATAGGCAACATCAACATAGTCTCCCTCAATCTGTTAATTTGTCAGAATTACAGACAAGGTAGAGCCAATAATAATAAGCACCTTCCATGAGGACATTAATTAGAATGTTAAAATAATGAGACTCCTTGCTATAAACAAATCTGAGTTTAGTGTGTTGGAAGAAAAATCCTACACTGTTTCAACAAAAGATTGGCAGTAAACAGATCAGTCCAGAGAAATGAGAGCAGAGTATAAATTTCCTCCCCTCTTTTTATCCAAAGATGCTCATGATCTGCAACTTTTGAATACACCTGACCATCTTCTCTTTCTATGACTTGGTCCTTGCTTACCATTTTAGGCATGTCTGCACAGTATATCTGCTCACTCAGGCATAGAATATAACTCTCTTAGAAATGTTCACTTCACTTCCTTAGGTGGAACTGAAGGGATTCTCTTGTATTTTGTCTACAGCCACTGGATTTGCTTTTTCAATTCCATGGGCTTTAGATGATACGGCAATAAGGCAAATGGAGAAGAAAGAGGAAAACCAGTATGAAATACAACATTAATCTGTAGCAACTTCAGCAGTGGAGACATTTTTCTGGACAAGGGCTGTGTTCTGGACTAGTGGACTAGATCAGTGACACAAATATGGGACACCTGGCCATGATACTTATCTCAGTGGTAATACAACTCATTTTCCGTGAAACTCTTCCTTATTCCCTCCCCTCCAGTTCTGGCATTTCTGTCATCTGCTCCTAAAGAGGAATTCTTCCGCAAAGGCAAAACATTTTCAGTGAAAAATAGTCTTTGTAATGAAAGGTTAATTGTTGAAAGGTTTGATCAGTTTTAAGGCTGAAAAATGGATATGCATTTGGCCTCTATGCATATTATGGTTGAAGTGTCTATGTGGCAATATAGCAATTCTATATGTGTGTCTGGTACCTGCATCACCAGGTATAAATATTCAAAAGCCACTGGGACAACCCTTTCACAAAAGGCAAAGAGCAAACTAACAGCAGATGATATGCTGCTGTTTTCCATAAAAATTTGCACTGAAATTGTATAGAAATAAAAAAGAAGGTTAATCTGTAAGGGGTATTTTGCTTTCAGCCTGCTTACTCAATATACTATAGCCCAAAATGGAGTCACTCTACATTTTTGATTGCTATTTTGTCTTTTCTGTTTATCTCTGCATTGCCTGATGTATGGGTTTTGCTTGGCCTCGTTTTTTGTAGTGGGGAGGCTGCAGGGGTGGCTTCTGTGAGAAGCTGGTAGAAGCTTCTTCATTATCCAGCAGAGCCAATCCCTGGTGGCTCCAAAGATAGACATGACGCTGGCCAAGGCAATGAAATCAAATCAAAAAGATGGTGCGCAGTTTAAACTGTGGCGGAGAAGAGCGGAGTGAGAACACGCAAGAGGAATAACTCTGCAGACACCAAGGTCAGTGCAGAAGAAGAGGGAGGAGGTGAAGGAGGAGGTGAAGGAGGTGCTCCATGCACCAGAGCTGAGATTCCTCTGCAGCCCGTGGTGCAGCCCATGGTGAGGCAGCTGTGCCCCTGCAGCCCATGGGTGTCCATGGGGATGCAAAGATCCACCTGCAGCCTGTGGAGGAGCCCCACACCCAAGCAGGTGGATGCCTGAGAGGAGGCTGTGAGCTCATGGGAGACCTGTGGAGAGAGGGGCCCTGCTCCCATGCAAGAGCAGCTTGTCCTTGA
The DNA here is from genome assembly GCA_013398115.1 of Falcunculus frontatus. Taxonomy (NCBI): domain Eukaryota; kingdom Metazoa; phylum Chordata; class Aves; order Passeriformes; genus Falcunculus; species Falcunculus frontatus. The sequence goes on from VZRV01002667.1 coordinate 1,169,101, forward strand.
AGGACTGCACCCCATGGAAGAGAGACCCATGCTGCAGCAGTCTGCAGATGGATCATTGCCCATGGGATGGACTCATGTTGCAGCAGGTCACAGGGAGCTGTTGCTCATGAGATGGACTCATGTTGGAGAAGTTCATGGAGAACTGTCTCCTGTGGGGACCCCACCGTGCAGCAGGGGAAGGACTCCTCTCCCTGAGCAGCAGGAGAAATCATGAGTGATGAACTGACCATAACCCCCCTTCCCTGTGTCCTTGTGCTGCTGGGGTAGGAGGTAGAGCTGAAAGGAGGGAGAGGTGGGGGGAAGGAATTTTTTAAAGGCTTAATTTAATTCTCATTATCCTGCTCTGATTTTATTAGTAATAAATTCATTTCATATCTCTAAGTTGAGCACGTTTTGCTCATGACGGTATTTGATGAACAGTATCTCCCAGTCCTTATCTCAACCCATGAACCCTTTGTTACATTGTCTCTTCTCTTTCCCACTGGAGAGGGGAGTGAGTGAGCAGCTTTGGTGGGTGCTTGGAATCAGGCCAGCATCAAGCCACAAAACCTGACAATCCAGTAATTATTATTTTTAGACAGTACTTATTGACAGTTAGGGACATGGTTTAGTGGTACACTTGGCAGGGTGGGGTTGAGAGTTGCACCTGATGATCTTAATGGTCTTCTCCAACCTAAATGGTTCTGTGATCTTCATAATCCTGTCAGTCAGATGGCTAGAGAGAACAAAGGGGTGGGAGGTTGCAATGGATTAAGATAGTTGAACGGATGGATAAATCAGCAGAAAATGGGTTGGAGAAGGGGTTGGTGGGGCTGAATGCTAGGAAATAAAGACTGAAGTTTGACAAGTGCAGCATTTTTTAACATACTGAGAAAGAGCAAGGAAGAAGACAACTGGGGAAGAGGAAACCTACTTGCAGACCACCAAAAGAGAAGCATTAATCCTGCCTTATTTAGCCCACCTGCAGAAATGTGTGGAACTATGTGGTGTAATGTCACACAAAATACGTGCAAGCATAGTGAAGCATTTTCAGATTTGTTTGGGAAAAAACTCCTGACGACCACAGTGATCATTTGCCTGTCTCCAAATTAAGCAAAGCAATGCCTGTATCTGCAAAATCGGAGTTTGGCTGCTCTGATTAAGAGCTTTGTGGTTGGGGCCCATGTCTTACAGAACAGGGTGCCCTGTATTGTATGGGGTGTTCAAATCATATTTACAGTGGTTAATTTTCTTCATGATTTGATGTTAAAAATAAACTCGCAGTCCACTTCCTTATCTTTTAGACAGCATAAGGTCCATAAATCCTCCCTTTTCTGCCTCACTCTGTAACATCTGTATAAGGATGCCTGTGTTCTGTCAGTTCTCCAGAAGGCATTGAACATGCTCCAACACTGAACATGCTCCAAGCAGGGCAATTGAGTCCAGCAACTCCAAGCTGACATACCCAGACGTGGGGACACTCTGTGAGTGATGGTATAATTATTTGCCTCCATTTTTAAACTACAGCTTCCTGAACTGCTCCAGGCTGCATGATGAAGTGGAGCATCTGGAAGAGCTCAGGATAGGCAGGTGCCTGAACAATACCAATATAAACACTAAGAAATGGGGGACAGCAGTTAAGAACATTCAGAAGTAAGAGAGGATTTAGACACATCCAGATGGAGAGACACAGGGCCTCCTAATACTGAATAGAGATTTACTTCCTTACCTACTCCCTGGCCAGGGAATTGTGTACATTGGGTCAGATAGGAAACAATCGGCACAATAGGCAGCAGCAAAACAACTGGGGTAATTACCTGCATTCAAATATTAAAATATGTAAATTCTAGTAAGGTTCTTTTCCATACAGGAGACAGTGCTGCTAAAATGATTGCTCTTGCCTAAAAGTCCAGCTTGTAAACAGAGGAGCTGCAAACACAATTCCCTAATACAACTTCCTAGCCTTAAAATGAACAAAAACTCTGGGAAATGGAGTTTCTTCTATTTAAGACAATGTTAGAGGCCTGCTTGCATTGTTTGCTGGAAAGCAGTTAAGTTTGGAAAAAATCTTATGTGTGGAAGTCACTTAGCAGTGAACTCATTAAAACTGTTCAGATTTGTCTTTTTGGAGTTGAGACACATTCTTATTTTGTATAACAGTCTGCAAGCACATAGTCCAAAATATGTTGACACTGAAGTAGCTGGGTTTTTTGTTTTGCTGCTTGGTTGTTTTACTGTGGTTACTTTGTTAATAGATCCATACCATATGCAACATATGCACCTTGAAAGATCATAGCTGGAGGGAGTGACATCGAATTATAAAATTAGTATTGAGTGCTGTTATTGATATTTCTTCCAAAACATGTTTAAAGGAAGGTGCTCTTGAGAATCATGGTAGATTGGGAAATAAATTAACTAGTCTATAGTGTGCATCACATTTTTTCTACTTTTTCAGGAGCTCAGATAGCCAACATATTTGAAAAATCAAACTCTGTTAAAGTGTTTTGAGCTCCAACACGTATTTGCATCCAGTGGTTAAAACTGCATATTGAAAAGTATTTTTAGAAGAATCTCTAAGGAAAAAAGGTCCTCATATTCTGTCTTATTTCCTCAGGAATGAAAGAAGCTGGTTAGTGTTCTTACATATGCCAGGCCATTTTTAACTAACATTTGTACATGTGCAGCCAGCAATTACAGAAAGTTGCAGGACATCCAGAGACACATAAGAAAGCTTCTGCCTCTTCTGGTAAAGCAGAAATGAACTCCAACAAACAAATATTTATTCAGATCTGTGAGTCACAGATGCTTTAACTTCAGGTTACAGCTTCGTCTTCAAGCCTGCAAAGTTCATCCAGTTCGTATTTGCCAACTACAGCACCTTGCTGTGTGCACTCTTTTGCTTTATTCCAAAAGCAGAAGCTCTGTGACTTGATTCCGTGTCTCTTTAAGGTAAAGATACAGAAACCACTTTTGTAGAGAATTTGATGACGTACATTTAAGAACGTAGTTAATGTTTCCAATATATAATATGAGGAAAAGGAGGAAGATTTGGCCTGTTTGTTATTTTTGTGCCTGATCTGAATTTGACATATTCTTGTACTCAGGGAATGATCCAACACCTACTGAAGGTAATGGAAGGATTGTGTTCTTTTTCCATAATAGATGCTCTCAAATCACTTTATTTGTGATGTGCTAATGTAAAATAATTTCTCTTGTGTTCATCAAAAAATGAGAAAATTACTGTGTATAGAAACAAAATTCTTAAATTGTGACAAAATTTAAAATTCATAAACCCCATCTTTTCCAAGGCAATTTGTCTACACAATCTTCAAAAAATTAGTAATTTAAAATACTCAGATGGTTCAGAAGACATGACCGAGTTCACAGGGTATAATTTTTTTGGTGATGTGGTATGACAGTTGCTGTCTGTGGGATGTAATGATCTGTGACCACAGACAAACTGACCCCAGGATCATCAGCCAGCCACAAACACAACACTGGGATTTAAACGTGGCTTCCAAAACCACAGACCTCCACCCAGTGAGCTAAAACAGCAACTCTACTAGATCAGCTAATAGAGGACTGATGGGCAAACACACGAGGAGATGCATCATGTTTTCTCTGCAGCACATGTGTACTTCAGTGATCACATCGTTAACAGGTACCAGAAGGTTAAGCAAAATAAAAGCTTCTCACACAGAGACAGAGGCTGTATAGAGGAAGATCTATATTTGACAGCAGCCTTGGGATATGCTTGGTCCCTTTTGAAATAGATGAACATTATTCCTTCCTAATGGCTCCTTTGGAGTCTTTTCTCAGCCCTGCCTAATTCATAATGGTTCAGTGTTTTCTGTCTCTGTAACTAGTGGTGGAGTGCTGCGACGAAGCCAAATAAACAGGAAGGTAATGGATGTACTGTAGAAAATTGAAGATTCAAAAGGCAAAGAGAAAGGCTGCTAAATCAATTACTCTTATCTGAGGGAAGAAGAAGAAAAAAAACTGAAGAGGGAGAAAGTGTTTAATTTTCAGTATGTCATGCAATGTTATCAGCTCCAACAAAGAACTCCTCCCCTGACAGATTTCCATAAGAGCATATTAAAACTGGAAAAAGCAAAATGCTTCATCTGGGTAGCCTTCATTGAGAGCCTTTGTCATACTTCTCAACTCACGTGTGGAACTATTATAATAAAGTTACCCAAAGACAATATTTACAAATCTTCAACATCAACATTAAATATTAAGTGAAAAGGAAGGTGAAAAACAAATCATATTCAGTGGAAACTCTGAAAGACTAAAAGCGAATTATGCCATGATATTGCAGAAATGTGACTGGCTGAAAATTTAAAAATATGAAAAAATGTACTCACATTCTCCCTTGATGTTTACATTAAAAGCTCTAATCCCAAAGGATTTGGAATGAGTCTGTTCGTGTTCAATTAGCTCTGTGCTGAGTTTTGTTAAGAGACATCTGTGTTCCTCAGATACATTTTTTCAGAAAGCTTTCAAGTAATATCAGTGAAAAGCATATAAAATCAACAAGTAATAGCCAGATCTTCAACAGGTATAAAATCAGAACTCTATTGATCCTGTCATTCTGGATCAGGAGGAAATTAGCTCAGGTAGAACTACTGTTAAAAAAATACTAACAACTCTAATTTTCTTTTCTCCACACATCCCAGTCTTTTGACAGCCTGTTAAATTGTTATCTGACCATTAGACATCCAATGGCTACTTAAGCATCTAAATCCTAGAACAACTTTATTTCAAGTCAGCTCTGGAAATCACAAACCTAGGACTACCAAAACATCTCATTTGGAGCCTGTATTTCCATTGCTAATGTTGCTATGGTACCAAAACCCTTTTACTGGGTATGTACATATCTGCCTGCAATCTGACAGCAGTAGACTTGAGTTCCTCTCTCATAGCTCAACTCCTTCAGGGCTCATAAAATGCACATTCCTCCACTTCTCCCAAAATACAGTTTGATTTGGTAGATGATCATACTTATCAACACTTGCCCATGTTCCCCCTTCCCACACATTCCCAAGCTAGCTGAAAGAGTAATTCCTATTTTACTCAACAGGCCAGTCATTAAGGTTCTGGGTGATTTTAGCATTTTTTATCCCTCCTTCGCCAGAAGTTTCTCCCCAGTCTATAAACAGCCAGGCCATGGTATATTCCAGGGTTATCTGTGTGTCACTATGGCAGAGCCTTGCACTAAATTCTTGCTTTACCACAGCATCCTTGAGCTGAGGTTTTAATCACCATTCAGGCAGGGGCAGGGACTAGACTTTGAAGCCAGTCATCATGCACAAAACAAGTGTACTGAGAAGCAACATAGGTATCTATTACTAAAACCATATCTTGATCTGCTGTTTTTGAAAGGACTGATCTGTTCGCTTTATCCACGTGGATTAAATATCAACCAGAAAAGTTTTGAGAATTTATAACTTTGCCTCCAGTTTCTATTTAGAGTCAAGTTATTTATTCCAGTAATAATAATTTTTTTCTGGCTTATGGAGGTAAAAAAGGCTACTTTTGCTGATTTGAACCTTTATAAAAATAGTCAACTTATTAATTTATTTTGGATTTTATTTTTGAATAAAAGTCTCTAAATCAATCACTTAAAAATATGCACTAATATTTTATATACATAGGGTAATATACTTAATGTGTGTCTACTGTAACAAAATAGTTCTCTAAAACATTAGACACAGGAGTAGCAAAGGCAGATTTTTACATAGAAACATAAGTTTTCCTACTGAAATAGTTTGGGCCATACTTTGCTTCTGGGTTAGCAGAGGAAATAACAACAAAAACATTCCTTTGGAAGTTTTGAATGATACCTGAGAAGTTCCAGGAATTTGCTATCAAATACATTCAGTATCTTCTGAAAGAAATTCGTAACATAAATCTGAGATCAAAAGTCTTTCTCCCTCAGGAAGGGTCACTATCTATTCTTAAAAGACTATTAATTGTGCTAAATTCTGCTTTTCCACCTGTTAAGCCATAAAAACATGAATACAAAACTCTTCACTAATGCCTCTATAATGAGACACAGTAGTTCAATGCCAGGGAAGGTTTGATACCACTGATGGTTTCCTGTCCCTACAAAAAGGTTTGGAGTTTTTTCAGTGGATGGAACTTTTTTCCCCTTTAATGAACATCGTGTTTATGATGTCCTTCTGCTAGATCCAGGGAATGAAACAGCTACAGATTAATATCATGTTCTCCAACAGAGATGCTGGAGTAATATTAAAAGAAGCTGTCTCCTATTCAGCACTATAAATGAAGTTACATGGTGGAACTGCTGGGCCTTTTCCATATCTTGACTTCCTGCAGTTCCCTCCAGTCTTGTGGTGAGGGTATAAGGCAATTGCCAAGGAGCAAATGATCTTGAATACAAGGCAAGGGGCCAGTTTAAAAAAAAAAAAAAAAAAGGAAGTGTTGAATTAACACCTATTTAGCTTTTATAATAATTCTCAGACATAATTATATTGTCTGGTGATAGACATATGTGTCTCATTAACAGCATTATATATATTTATGTATGTTTTGGCAAGAGAGACTGTGTCCTAGAATTTTTCATAATGACAATCTCGCTGTTGTTAACTTCACCCTACATTCTTGTGATGGCACTTCATTCCAATATTTTCATACTTTTTTTCCTACAAATAACTCGGCTGGAAATACAAGACTGTTTTGAAACCAACTGTTATTTTCTGTTGAAAATAAACATCTCTTTGCATTTCTCAGTAGGAGAGTTGCTTTGAACTTACTCATGGCTTTCAAACTATTCCTTCAGAGTGCCTCGGGTCCAAGCTTTTTCTGCCTGCATCTGATCCATAAAAAATGGAGCACTTTACAAGACACACCAAAAACATGCAGTTTCAGACTTCTACTGCAACTGTTATGGTACAGCACATTTTCCCTACAAATCCTCATGTGCTCAGATGCAATGACCTCTTGACAGAGCTGAGCTGATGCTAAAAAGTCCCTATGATGCTCTTACAGTGATTTCCTAATTCTGTTCCTCGTGGCTTCAACAAGCCACTCATATAACAAGCAACCATGAGAGCAAATGTTCAGGATAAAGTTTAGCACAAAACACTGATGTCACAGAAAGAAATATTCTTGCTTTCACTTTTTCACAAAGGTCCTATAATTAGTCAGATGGAATGTAATCAGTAAGTGTTTCATTTACTCTGCCTTCTGAAGGAATTTGGACCCTGAGTAAGCTCTTCTGTTCCTTAATGTTCTAGGATATGCTTCTTACCTCTCATGTTAACATTTCTGGGGGACATGGTTTAGCACTAGCCTGGTGGTTCTGGGATAACAGATGGACTTGATGATCTTAGAGGTCTTTTCCAACCTTAGTGATTCTATGATTCTTTTCTCAATAGACATGTCGATTCCTCACCCAGCACTAGCTGTTTTGTGCTCTCCATGCACCTCCTCAACTGGCTGAAACCAAGGCCATAAATTCTTCAGGTAGAATGTTAAAAATGCTGCAGTGCCCATACTCAATACAGCACAACTATTCTAGAGCGTCCTCAGCAAACGGGAGCATAGGGTCAAGAGTCCAAGGATGTGAAGTATTCCCGCAGCAATTCCCAAATTATGTGAGAAGAGAGGAGAGAAACAACCAGAAAACTCCATCCCATGGTGGCACATAGGTAGGTCTAGTAATAGGCAGCAGCAACCATTACACTCTGTTACACTCCTCCTACTTCCTCACTCCCAACCTCACTTTGCTTCCATGCTGCAGAAGGGAGTTGGAGCCAAGGTCCTGCTGCTTCAAGAAGGCCACACTGCCCTCTTTGAGAACAGCATGGCCACTCACATATGGCCCTTGGCAGGTGAAAGCCTGCCAACTAGCAGTGTTACAGCTGCAGGATAGACAGGGGAAGCAAGAGTTCCCACATGCTAACAGATTGTGGCTGCTCTCTCTGCTGCAGGGTAGAAGGATCTCGACAGATTGGAGAGATGGGCAGAGAAGAAATATCACAAATTCAACAAAGCCAAATGCAGGGTCCTGACCCTGGGGAGGAATAACCCCAGGCACCAGTATAGACTGGGGCTGACCTGCCAGAGACCAACTCTGTAGAGATGGACCAGGAGTCCTGTTGGACAACAAGCTGTCCATGAGCCAGCAGAGTGTCCTTGTGGCCAGGAAGGCCTATGGTATCCTGGGGAGCCTTAGGAAAAGCATTGCCAGCAGGTCAAAGGAGGTGATCCTTCTCTACTCAGCCCTGGTAGGCCACATGTGAAGCCACATCTGGAGTGCTGTGTCCAGTTCTGGGCTGCTCAGGACAAGAGAGGCATGGAGCTCCTGGAGCAGGTCCAGCAGAGAATGACAAAGATGACTGGGGAACTGGAGCATGTCTCTTACAAGGAAAGGCCGCAAGGGTTGGGCCTGTTCAGTCTAGAGAAGAGATAACTGAGGGAGGACCCCATCATTGTCTATGAGTATCTGAAGAGAGGGGTGTCAAGAGGATGGAGCCAGGCTCTTCTCAGCGGTGACAAGCAATAGGACAAGAGGCAACAGGCAGAAACTGATGCACAGGAAATTCCACCTGAATGTGAAGAACTTCTTTATTGTGTGGGTGACTGAGCACTCGAAGAGGTTGAGTAGTTGAGTGTCCCTCACTGGACATATTCAAGAACCATCTGGATGCAATCTTGTGCAATGTGCTCTAGGATGATCCTGCTTGAGCAGGGAGATTGGACCAGATGACCCAGTGTGGTCCCTTTCAAACTGACTCAGCCTGTGATTTTTTACTTCCAAGGATTGCTGTTTGACTGCATCTTTCAGAAGGATCACCTGGGCTTTCACAGAGGGCTGGCAGACAAATTGTTCCTGTAAGGTGTTGGCAGGGAATTTCAAACCAGACTGCTAAAGCTGCTCTCATAGCACTTTACTCTTCTTCCATGTTAACAGAAATTCTGGTTTTATTTCATGAAGAATGATATTGTTCTTATAGAATAAGTATTAAGGGTTTTACAGTCTTCTGTTTTACAGGATTTTGCAATACTTGATTATAAGATATGTTAAGAAATAATGAGAGGAAATTTAGACTAGTGAAATTTGAAAATTGCAAAACTACAATGACATAGTTGGAAGATACTCAATCTTTAACACTGCAGGAGTTGCACAAAGTAAAATGCATTGCATAATCTCAACCTTTTGTTACTCCAAAACAAATATCACACAATTACACAGCAATAAAAAATACATAATATATATCTTGACTAATACAGCTTCTGAAACGATAATTCATGTATTTTCTGACTTGATGCGATGACAGCTGTAGTACTCTATTTACACGTAGTTGTCTAGAACACTTTGTTTTAAGGAAGAAGAGTGGGTGGTGAAATTACCTTTGTTTAGTCATACTGATTTCCACATGATCTTCAAGATACTCACCCCTCATTAAGTTGAGAACAAGAAGGCTCATTATGTGGTGAAACCTTAGTTTAGATACTCAGGGATTATTTTCTTCACATTTTCAATTCATATGAATGTGATAAACACTCTTCACTAAACATGCAGCATTAAAGCTCTCACAGATGGACTCATGTTAGCAATACAGCATGAGAAACTGGCCAGAATACACAAAAATAGACTGAAAACCCTTTCAAATTTAAGCTGTCTAATAAACAGCTCTTTTGTTTAAAAGCAGCACAGGTATAAAAAAAAATATATCAATGTATGCCACACAGATTTTAATGACACTTTTTTCAAATGTGTCCCTGTCCACTTCTCCAACATTATGGCTCTCTCTTTCTGTCGTGGGTTGAACCTGAGTTGATGGACAGATCTTTCAACCAGTAGCGCTTATCTAAGTTTACGTATTTAAGCCCTGTGGAGACACAGGAAGTTCCCTTTTGGTTTGAGCCTTCCTGCGGGGAGGGGGGGAAATGGGCACTGGGCTCTGTCTCTTGGAGTGACCCCGGGCCTCCCCTCCCCCAGTGCCCGGGCACAGGCCCCGGGTGCCTGTGGGAGAGCCCCTCAGAGCCGCGGGCAGCTGAGGAACAGCCACAATGGCTGCATGGCCGAGACCTCCCGGAGCGGCTGCTGAGGAACCCCCCCGGCCCCCACGTGGCCTGCACAGACCCAGTGAGAGCTGATGGAACTTTCTGCAACCAACCCAGCCTATATCGAACTGCAAAACAACATCAGGTAACCAGCAGCATAAAGGGAGCGAGGCTTTCTCCATCGTAAAGCCCCACCAAGGGAGACCACTCGTCAACACGGCATCTTCAGGGTCAGAGGGAAAGAGAAAGTGAGTGAGGCTGAAGGTGGTGGCGGGGAAAAGAGGGCGCAGTCGGGCCTTCTCCACACAGCTTAAAACTGCTTTCTGCAGACCGTGGTAAACGCTATAATATCACAAACTGTTTTTCTCTTTAATCCATTTAAAGACATGGGGGGATGAGAATTCTGTGTGCAGCCCATGAGAGAAACAAAGGTGACCACGCCAGGCTACCCAGGAGCTGTGAGAAGTTGGGAGAAACTTTTAACATTTCTGTGAATAAGAGAGCTGTTGTTTTCAGGCTGGAATTTATCTATCCTTAAACGAGAATACCCCATGTGTGGCCCATGGTGAGAGTGTGGAAGAGACTGTGATTTCTTTCCATGGGAGACATGTTTTTTACGGCAGCAGATTTTCGAGCAGGGCCGTTGCTGGTGCAGTTTGGGAACCACGAGAAGCAAAAGAGACCTCTATTTCCTCAAATAGTAGAGAGACTTTTAAGAACTGTAAATGCTGACCAAGAATCATCCTTTGTTATCCTTTGTGTGAGTTGGATAAGAGGGGGAGGTGCTGGAGAAAAGGGGGTTTTGTTTTAATTTCTTATTATTTCTTTTTACTCTTAATTCTGTTAGTAATAAACTTTTTTCATATTCTTTAAGTTTGAGCCTGCTTTGCATCTCTCCAAACTCCTATCTCACAGAAGTTAAGAAAATGCGAACTAAACCACTACACTTTCTCATTCCTAAAGTGCCCCAAAAACCTTGAATCTGGCTTTTTAAATTAATTGGCTGAATTCAGATTACAGTGGTTTACAGGGACTAACTCCCTGTTCCATATATAGCTCCTTCTGTCTATATAAAATAGATCTTTTTGCTTTCCCTTTTCTATGCATGAATGCAGATAGTGGAGGGAGGGTTATATATAGCAGACCATGTCTGGATGTCACTTTAATATTGATGAAAAAGCTGTCAGCTTCTCCCCTCTGCTTCAAAGGAAGCACAGGAACATCACATGGTGAAAGAGCATTATGAATTTTCTGCCTTCCCTGAAAATCTTCTTTGGTAGGCTGAAAGTTCAAGTTTGACCCATGTTTTGTTTTCTAAAATAAGGATTCATTGACTCATTGAAACACTGCTTGAGAGAATGAATCAATCATCTCCTCAATAAAACTCCTTTGACTGCAAATTGCTGTAATTCATATAAAATGTTGAATAAGAGCTGGAATTTGTTTCTATTTACCATCGTCAGTGTCTGAAGATTGGCCGTAAAGAGTCCCTTTGTCCTACCAAGGACATTGACAAAGCCCTCTCCAGTACTGATAAAGAGGTGAGAAATATAAAGTGTAAAAAGGTAATAATGAGAAGTACTGGGATGAGCAAGACATCCCAGACTAGAAAAAAAAAAAAATAGTGGGTTTTGTTATTTTAAGGTATTTAATTTTTCAATAATGAGTAAGGACAGAGAGGCATTCTCCATTCCTGTGAGGCAGGACAGAATCAGCCAGCACCAGGGGCAGGACACGTGCATACTTGAGGAAATGTTCCAGCTGTGGGAAAGAATGACAACTGCTTCCTGTAGCAGAGAAAATGGGTGTATGAGGCTTGACTAAGATGCTGAATATCCTCCAGCCCCAGAAATATGTGCTGACACTGAATTCTGCATCAAGAAGATCGGTAAGCAGAGAGGCAGACAAAATATCGAGATCTTCTCATTTTCTTCTCCTACACGCATGGAAATCAGGGATCTTTCTGCTGAAAGGAACAGAGTAATGCTTAGTGGTATAAAAGTGGTGAAAGATGAGAAAAATGTGAAATGAGAATGTCAAAATTCCCCTAGACTCCCTTTAATAGGAGCTGGTTTTAGGGGAAGGAAGCAAGCCAACTGCCCAGGAAAAAGGTGAGATGTCTTAAAGATAAAATTAAGCAGCAATACATGTTGTCCAACATGAATGTTGAAGGAAGCAGAAGCTATGCCTTGTCCTTTGTCCTTGGGGGAGTGGGTATACATTGCAGTCTTACTTTGTCTTCATTTTTACCCTTAGATGTTTTCTCACTCTTAGAAGAGGTATATAGAGTAGAAGTTACAACTCTCTCCCAGCCAAGGCAGGACTGGTCTAAACACAATATAACTTTTTTCTTTTGTTTAGTACTGTCATGTGCTTCATGTGACCAACTTGTCTTGTACCTTCACTGCATTTGGAAAAGGCATCGTGTGTTGGAACTACTCTGCTGCACTTTTCTTCGGTACAGTTTGGCTTCTATGATGACTTTTTTTTTAAAAAAAAAAAAGGATAAAATAAATCTTCTCTCCCTGACTGGCTATTAGAGAGCTGAATGTTTTTCAAAAGGAAAAGTTGAAATAACAGTCGTAATGACAGAGTGATAGAGAATGTGGGAGAAAGTTTATTTTGGTATGCAAAAGTGGGCCATAGAATTACAAGTTACAGGGATTAAAAATGATTTTACCAAAAATGGTTTATCTTTGCCAGCAGATAATATAAGCTAGAGGTTTCTTTTAACTGTCACTCCAGTTAAATCTAATGTGCATGTTTCTATCATCTTTGTGTTTATTCTGCCTCTTACTTTTTCTGCAATTCCTCCTCCTTCTCTCACTTTCTCTGATTTCTGCCTTCTCTTGGCTTCCTGGCTATATGTCTGCTTCATTCTCATCCTGCTTTGTTGATCAACTCCTGCAGTCATATCCTTACTTCTTACTTCTCCTTGCTCGTATTGATCTACCAGATTCATTTTTTATGCAAAATCTACCACCAATTTCATCTATGTACAAACACTTCCCAAACAATTTTTTTTCATTTTTTCCTCAAGTTCTAATCCCTATATGCAGTTCAATTTATATCTGTTATTTTGCCTTTAAAATCACCTTCTCTTTCAGGGACCAAGTGAGGGAAATCACAGAAAAAAATCAGTAGAATCTTACTTTCCCTTTTCAGAATATATAGAGTCTAGGAGCACAGTTTAGATGTATGCAGACCTTAATCTTATGAAATATAAAGGAAGCTACTTGCTGAAGGAAGTGGAAGGTGAGTTTTTGAAACATATCTGAGCATGCACCTGTGCAGTCTCAGAACTGATACAAAAATATGAACAATAAGATTCCTTCTACTAAGTTAGCCAGTTTCTCTTCTCAAAAGATGCACAACTCAAAAAGACATTTCTATCTTGGTGAAGGAGCAGGAACCCAGTTACGAAAAAATCTGAAGGTTATTTGGTAGAGCTTTGTCTGTTTAATTTTCAGTGGACCATGTCAAGAATGAGACCAGCCAGATGCTAGGAACTGCCATCTCTTACCTCTTTATGTATATAAGTTATTTATCCAACTGTATTTCTCCAAGTTTTTTTTTTTCTGATGCTTTTTTAATGAATGTTCTTCTCTGCGAACTATTTCAGCTGCTACTACTGCCATTATGTCATTCACTGTACCTACAGTCAGCTTACCTCCTAATTCAAAGTGAAATGATTTGTACGAAATTGATTTTTTTAAGCTGAACAGATTTACCATCCCATGGTTATTACTAGAAGGAAGAGCAAGAGCACAAGACAGGGAATTGGGTTTGGATCCCATCTCTTTCAGCAGGCCTTCCTCTCTGTCTCACACAGTTTAGTAAAGATCAACTGTTTCTGTCTTCATTACTCCCTAAACATAACTGTTTCCTCAGGGTATAGACTCCCTGATTTTTTGTACAGTATAGTTTTCAAAAACTTTGATTCTGCCTAATGATTAATTCTGGTGGGCAGTGGTTATTTTTCCTGTTGGAGATAAACTTGCAAACTTTTTGTCTTCTTCACAATGTGAGGTGTGCTGGTTTTAACACCAGCGGGAAATTAAACTCCAAATCAGCCACTCCCATTCCCCCATCCCTTCTGACAAGGGGGGCACAAAAAGGAGTGATTATGGATTGAGATAACAGTTTACTTACTATAAGCACAAAGCAACGGAATAAGAGAAGCGAAGAAGAGACAGAGACTGTGAAAAAGGTACTTTGTGACTACACAGTAGCAAGACGGTAGCCTTGCTCCGGACCCCCTCAGATATCATTAGTGTTTCATTAATGAAATTTTGGCCTTCTCCAAATACGATCTGTCTTCTTATCAGCTTTTACATGCCACAGCCATGGTGGCATGACATGACAGGAAAAGGAGAAATCTGCAGTGCTGCTCCCACCACACACACTGTTGGGCAGAGCCGAACTGACTTCTGCTGGAGTCACTGGCAAACTTTGCTGCCTGGGATAGTGCCAGATCAGATCTAGGAAGCTGAGCTTAATTGAAAGCCATTTAATTTAAAGGATGGGATAGAACAAGAAAGAACACCTCTGGTTATTAAAGCATCTGCACAAACAGAAGAAAACTCAGCTGTTGCTATAAATCAAGTGGCAAATAATGAGAATTTGTGTTATAACTGCAGGAAAACCAAAATCATCCTGTTGTAATAGTTGTTTTAAGAACAACACTGGTAGCACTTGCACTTAGATTTTCTGACAGCACATTCTTTTCAACATAAACCCTTGTCATGTATCTGCAGTTTTCCTAGGTGTCAAGAGTAGCAGTGGAACAAGCCTCAGTGCTTTCATTGGACAGTTTTTGGGTAGGTAGAGACAGACAGAACTATTTTTTTGGAGTTTAGCAGACCATGCTTTCATTTGGCATCATTTACTGAAATGGTTCTCAAAGTGTAGCATGCAGAACACTCACTGGTGGTCCATGAAGAATTAGCTCATCACATAATGCACATTTTGCTGCCTCTCTTTTCCTTTCTTCTCCTTTCTAAAAAGGCAGCTAAAGCTGGATTCGGTGCTTTGCTAGCGCTCCTTCTCAGGGCAAGAAAATGCTGCACTACTTGCTGGAATGTTACAGGTTTCTGAATGCATTGGTTTAAAAAAGTTTATCAGTCCTTCCACTGGCATCTCCTGAAAGCTAACAGCTGGCCCTCCTTAGTTATCTGGCAAGCACCTGGTGCACAGCAATAAGAAATTATAATACTTGTGTTCTTTTTTTAAAACATGACAAGGAGGCAGTACAAAAACAAATCACAGTAATGCACAATTCTTCCAGCCTTGGTTTGTGCACAGTCAGCATGCTGAGATATTCCAAGCCAAGAGGATTTTTTCCTTGCTTTTAAAGAAAGATTTATTCATAAGGGTGAAGAGGGCAAATTCCCAACATTTCAGCCCTTAGCTGGCTTTTGTCAAGGGTTTCTAATGCACACACATGGTGAAGCTTGGCTAACATGCAGGGGAAAAAAGTTATGAAGTAAATTGTATGGATTAATATATACTCTTTGTAGTAATGTTAAGGTTTGCCAAACTTTTCATGGATGAGGAATGTGAAAGCTTAGGAATATATGCAGATCTGACTATACTTTTACATGCACAGATAAATTGCATAGTCTTTGTTTTTCTACCATGACTTTACCATTGTATTATCTTACTTTGCCATTAATCCCACTACATAAAGTCAGTAACCCTTTCAACTACACAGCTGGAATAAAAGTAGCAAAATCTGGCCTTCTGGGACCCTAGCACTACAGAGCTAACATCCCTCCCTCCCCCACCCTACCTGTAGAGTAAGATCCATGCTTATCAGATGAGGCTTTCCTTCACTTTAAATTTAGAAAACATCGAAGAGAGTGCACTGATGATGTTTAAAAATCATTTGAATTTATGTCTACTTCCTTTTTTAAATTTTTTTCAGCATGAAATAACACACACTTCAGAGTTGGCTTCTACCTAGGGATTATGGGGACTTGCCCAGCCTATGTAAGGCTTAGATAAAGTGATACCCCTACCCTCAGGTAAGACATATACTATTGCATAGCAGCTGGTGGATTCTAGTCTGTGTTCCTTGAAATGATGCATTTTACATTCTATGTTTAAAAATAAATGCATAATATTAGACATTTTTGCACTGCATAGTATTAGACCTTTGCATGCCAAAATCACTGTCTACACCAGCCACAGTCCTGAGAGCAGGGGCTGAGATTTGTACCTCTTCTAGTTCGGTGTCCAAACCACCACTTTTGTTTTCCCTTGGGCCTCTTGCATGACTCTTGTACACCTGGCTGTGCAGCAGTAGATCCTTGCCTACCTACTTTTCGACAGTGCTCTTCTGCACTTAAACAAAGCTTATTTGGGAGTCTACTGAAAGTGTGAGAAAGGGCTTGAATCCCCTCCGGACAAGGATGAATGTAACTCTCAGGCTCCTGCTTCTCGTATGGGTTATCTAAAAAATAATAGACAGTATGTAAAAAACCTAAACATTTATATAAGCAGCAATTGCTGCCAAAATTTTAGCCTCTTTTCTTCTTCCTAGACAGCAAAAGGAACAAATTCCATGTTCTGTGTCTCTTCTGAGCCTTCTGTTTCTTCCCAGGAAGAAGGCCCTCAATACCCGGGATGTCAAAATTCAGTTTTCCTTTTGCCACTGAAAACAGGTGAACATGCTCTGCTTCTATGAAATGTCATCTATATGATGACATTGTTGGTAGATAAAAAGAATTATTAATCACTTTCTTAGATGTAGATACTTATATTCTAAGTAGCCCTTTAAATAAACATGTGACTTTCTGGAATTTTGCCTTTTTTTACCCAGATGTTGTACCATGTGGTGCATGGACTATTGTTTCAGTACTTCTCACTCTTTGTGAGGAAGTATGAGATTTTGATTAATATAATGGTGAGAAACTTTGAAAATATATGTCATATCAACAGCATTCTGTACTTCTAGTTAAAACTAATTTAATATGTATTGTTTTGAAAGCACATAATTTATATGAAAATGGAGAGCAAATCATGTATTCAGTTTTAAGGACCAGTATTTTCTGATTGGCAAAGACTACAAAGACTGTTTTAACATTGAAAAGGACATACCTTAACACTAGTTAAAGTAGAAGAAAATATTTTAAAGTGAAATTAAAATGTAACTGGAGAAAATTTGTTGAATAAATACAATACAATTGTAAGAATTTAGAGTAGAAACTAATGTGTGATACCACTGGGTTTACAGTAAATAAACAGCATCGTTTACCTTTAGAAAATAAGAGTCCTTGAAGAAGAAGTTCATTTTTTACCCAAATCAGATATTTTATTTATATCATCCTTTTCATTTTAAGGACTTTTATTGGTTCTGTTTCTTCTGTAAATGCAGCTGTCAGAAATAAAAGTATTTACATTTAAAGTGAGTTCCACTGTATGACATCTTCAATGCACAAAACCAGCACTTGCTAAAGCAGAGATTTTCAAAGACTCTGAGTTAAAATTATATTTTCCATTTGCCTAGTTTCATTCACCTGGGATTTTACTCCTTCTGATGGATTTTCTCCTTTTTCTAACCCTGACCTCTCTGTTATATGCTCATGCGCCTTTTGGAGAAGAGCATAAATCTTGCACGTATTTTTAAAGTTCCTTCACTTGCTGAGGGAAAGTGATACTTCTTAAAATGGTTTGTGTGCTGGTTTTGGCTGGAATAATTTCTTCATAGCGTCTGGTACAGGGCCGTGTTTTGGATTTGTGCTGGAAACTGTGGATAATACATGGTTGTTTTTATTATGTTAATCGGTGATTACACAGCATCAAGGCCTTCTCTGCTTCTCATCCCACCCCTCCAGCAAGCAGCTGGGGGTGCACAAGGAGTTGGAAGGGAACAGAGCTGGGACAGCTGACCACAACTCACCCAAGAGATATTCTACACTTTTAGGTGTCATGATGAGCATTTATAGCTGGGGGAAGAAGGAGTAAAGGCAGATGTTGGGAGTGATGGTGTTTGTCTTTCCAAGTCACTGTTATGCATGATGGAGCCCTGCTTTCCTGGGGATGGTTGTGGAGTCTCCCTCATTGGAGGTATTCAAGAACCATCTGGACACAATCCTGTGCAATGTGGTCTAGGATGATTGTGCTAGAGCAGGGAGGTCAAACCAGACGACCCACTGAGGTCCCTTCCAACCTTGCCTATTCTGTGACTCTTGACTTCAAAAGATTGCTGTTTGAGTCCATAGCTCTATATCTGTATAGCAGTACATGCACCTAAATGGCATTATTTCAGAGGATAGTTTCTTAGAAAGCATCACTACACGGGTCTCTGTGAAAAAGTTAATAGCATCCATAGATACTAGGATATTAGCTCAGGAGAAGAAAAAGAGAAACAAATCAGATAACATGATATCTTGCAAGCAGCAGGGAGAAAGTTATCCAGTAATATCAGCAAGGTTCAATAATACCAGCATCCACAGAGCATGAGCAACAAGCATAAAAATGACACAAAAGGGAGATGATGTTTGAGGGCAAATTGGTAACCCAGCTGTGAGAGTGGAGAATTATCTGCCTCAACAGCCATATTGGCCACCATAAACCTCTGGAAAACACCTGAAGAAGAGAGTGGCATAAAGATAAAAAAGATATTAAAATACCTTTTATGGAGGAATAAAAAGCTGAAAAGAGCCAACGAAGTTGAAAATCTATGCATTTATCAATGATTTAAGACCATAACTAAAACATTTTTTCTGTCATGGAAAGATAACAAATGGAAAAAAATAGAAGGAAAGAAAATTTTAAAAATTAGCTTCCATTTTTCTCTTAAACATTTTTCTCACAGGAGCTACAAGCAATAGAAGAGGAGTGGACACAATTCAGGTTGAGTTTATCCCACAAAAGAGTAGAGGAATTACATGCCTGGGTGACTAAATTATGGCAATTACAGAAACTTTAATAAAAACTGAGTAAAGAGTTTTTTTGGTTTTTTTTATTAAAAGTATGTCATCCCATTGGTCTTATGAAAAAAAGTTCATGCTTCAGAAAGAAAAGAAGCTAAGTGGGTAAGGAATTTGACACTTTCAAAGAGGGGAGGATCCTTTACTGCTGTGCATTCTCCAGGCAGGCTGTCCCAGCAATGAAACAGGCACTTCCCACCTATGGCTTCCAAGTTGCTGTAGGAATTACATTCAGACCTTTAGCTGGAGCTTTGTCATACAAACAAAAGGCTACTTTGGTGTGATAGTTTCATGCTATGGCTTATGGAAGGCAGTGAAACATTCTGGAGATGGAAATGTCACAATGTCATCATGAAGTCCACCTGTGGGGCCCATGTAGACTTGGTTAGCAAGGAAATAAAAGTATTCTGTGACTGCCAAAGACATCTTCTGTCCCTGAGCCATTCCTGGAGCATTCCTTGCCCTCAGCTCACTGATCTATACTGTTCCCAGGCATTAGATTTTGGTACACAGCTCCAGATGACTACACTGGGGTTAGAATAATGGATAAAACAGATACACTATCTTAAAACCAGTGTGCTTATTTTTACTTTTTGACATACTCAAAAAAAATCAAACAGATATGTAGAAGAGGAATATTTTCCACTACCTGTGAGGGGAAAAATCCTTCAGGAGATGGCTAATGACAAACATTTTTCCATGTCTGATATATCAGCAGGATTCTGGCATTGCCCATAGGAAAAAACCCCGCATGTCTGAGCACATTCAACACACCCATAGGAAGACAATGTTTTTTTCAGACTGCCATCTCAGTTATGTTTGGCACATATGTTTTTCATTGAATAATAGAAAATTTTGGTGGTATACAGCACACTAAACAGTACAATTTCTACTGGGAGGAGAATGAGATGAGAATGACTACGAGATCATGGAGCTATAGGAGAAGCTGGAGATTTTGAGCAAAGCTAAAAAAGTAAAAAACACTTCTGTGTAATGAAAATAGCCAACATGGGGAGAAGTCTACGTGGTAAGATCTGCAGGTAGATCACAGTAAATATGAAGAATTTATCAACACATCTGATGCTGCAAACAAGGATACATAGACTCTTTGAAGAATGATGCAGAAAAAAATGGGGCCAAAATAAAATCCAACTTAAAGCAGCCAGCCAAGGGTCCTACAGTGCCTAAACAGATGTAGAGATGTCAAGAGTTTACAGAACACAGAATGTTTCTTAAATGATACAAATTATTTAGTAACCTTCTACATGTCTTTTAGCACATTCCTCTCTGTGTTCTGTTCTATGTTCTAGTACAGCCATATGACCAAGTATAGACTCAGCTGCCATGGCTGCCAGTGAAAGTGAATTTCAATACATTCAGTTAAAGAGGAGACTTTGGATGTTACCTGGGTGAAAAAAATCTCCCATCATTACTCAAGATTCTTGTTGGCTGAAAATACTATCACCTTAGTGTTGCCAATGTCTACAAAATACTGTAAAACAGTACTCCAAGGCTGTAGCTGCAGATGTATGGACAGCAAATTGACCAAAACCTCAGAGAGTTTTGGGCTTACAGACATACTTTCAAACTTTTTTGACAAAATTGCAGTGGAGCAAGTCCAGTGCTAGATTTCACAGACCAAATCAAATAAACCTGTCCTGCCTCAGATGAAAAGAGGATTCAAAATGATGGAGTTAGAGCTCAGGATGAAATCCCACAGAAAATAAAAAAAGCTGTAAGCACTGCCAAGTTGAGAAAACACACTCTCAATTGCTATTATCTGTTAAGAACTCTTATGTTGTTTTCCATTACATGTTTTCATAATGTTTCTGTAAAGGCCTGTCCTATGTGTAAGGAATGTAAGTACTACAATGGTCCCCCACTGAAACACAAGGCAATATGTTAAGACACAGGAAAAACTCATCTGGATGAAGAAATAATTTTCAGGTTATTGTGTTACTAGGATGAAAGAAAAAAAAACTAACAGGAAAAAAAAGCACCACATAATAATAAATTAACATCTCTGATGTCAAAGTCATTGGGGATTTAGAGAATTAGAGATTAAGGCAAAACTTTTTTTAACTGAGCTCTCAGACCCTACATGATTGCACAAGAAGGAAGTTGTCTGTCTCTCTCCTAATGGCTGGATACATGAAGACAGATTTCAAGTACATAACGGAGGTCAGGTGTAAAGCATTTGCCCTTACATAAATATATTCAAACTGAATTAAAATTCAATTTAGATCTGTTCTTTACCATCTCCTTGAAAACTTGTCTTCTTCAGGTTACAAATGGAGAAAAGAAACAAGAAAAGATTCTCAAAAGAACATCAATTGTAAATATTGATAATTTTACTTATTTATTTAAATGAATAGATATTACAAAATAGATCAAAATGATGTACAGTTTCATAGCATTAGAAGTTGAAACAGGGATACAAATTTATATCTCATGTGTAACATATATATATAGCGTCATATGACAACATGAAAGAAATGATACATTGGTAAGTTCACTGCAACACTTGTTAGACAACAAGCCTTCTTCTCCAAAAAACCAGATACAACCCCACCCAGACAATTATCAAAAAATCAAAACAAGAAAAATGAAAATATATAATGAGAGGGGGGAAAGAGCATTTCACTCTATAAACACTGAACATATTTTTGGCATGGGTTCAGATAAAAAAGCATAGAAATACACTTATTTTCCAATCCCCAGCATCTTTAAGCCTCAGAAAAATCTTTGTTGCATATGGAAAAAAGCATCTGTAGACGGTTTGCTTCTTAAATGAACCCTGCCTTTAAGCACCGTTTCAATTACATTAGAGCACCCTACATGAAACAAAGCTGTTTAACTCCTAAGAGCTACTGATCCCAATATTACCATTCACTCTTAAGGAAGAATTTTGTTACTTTAAACGTCACATCTAAGATACTTCCTGACTTACATGATGATCTATTGAAGCTGTAGTGAGTTAGCAGCATGATGAACAGCCAGTGATTTGAATGACAATTGCTGTTGTGAGCTAAACATATAACCTGAGAGATTTCCCCCCTCTTTCCTGCTGGCCAAAATAACCCTAAGTATAGTTGATACGCATTTTCAGTACGAGGGATTTTAAAGAATCTACAATCTGATTACCCAATGATAACGTGCCAAAATCTTTATCCATTCTGAATTTTGTCTTTTGGCAGAAGACAAAGAGAGAACGAATTGCAACAATTTCAGTCTGGATTTCTAACAGATCACACTCAGGGGAACTCTGCAGAATGTGGATAACAATCAAAACTTTCTATCTGTCCCACTGACTTGTGTGAATTTAAAAATGCATCGCCTTGTAATTATTTTCTAACAGAAAACTCTATCCTGAGGGAAAGTTGGTAAATGAAGGTTAAGCAGAAAGAAAGTACTGAAATTACCAATAGTAATCAATTTTGTTTATCATTTCTTGAAATAACCAGATAGGCTGTTGCCCATCTGTTGAATTAATCAGATGGGTAATTGCTATTTTTTCTTGATTTTTTCAATTATTTTCTGTTGAAAGAAAGCAGTTTGAGAAGGTTATTGCTATTTCAGGCTTCTATTGACAGAATTTCAACATTCTTCTTGCAAATTTAAACAAGAAGGTTTGTGCACATTGAGACCATCAGACCAATTATGTATGATCTGAGAACCAGAGCATACAAATTTTCAATTCTGCAGTTTTAAAAAGCACCACAAAAATCTTGTGTGCTTGGATTCCAAGATCATCTCATTCTAGAACAGGAAAGCAAGAGTTTTGGCTTGAAAACTTAGCAGTAATGGTCAGATTGCAACAGTAATTTGGGCCTTTAAAATTTTATTGGGGATCATCATAATTTAGTATCTGAGTAATGAGGCTTCCCACACCCTGGTTTTTAAGAACTATATCTGACTTAACACTTCTAAAAATTCTTCTGACATCTGAATAACTCTGTTTTACCTCATACTCATAAAACTTTGTATGTTAGGTAGCCACCAGCTAATAAAACTGTAATTGAGTTCTGTACTTAGAAATCATGTAAAACTAAGAAATGGAAGAGTTGTGCACTGCACCTCTTTTCTCAAAGGAAACAGACAAAGTCATGTGTCGTTAAAATCAAGGCTGAAAACTTTAGATTTGCATTTGTTTTCAAAAAGTCCTAAAACCTCTTGGATTCCTAGGTAATGAATAGCGGCATTCTCAACCACAAGAGGGCATCCATGCTTGCAACCTGATCCTCAGAGAGACTCTATAAACACATATATCTACCTACCTATCCATCTACCTAAAGGTATAGATATGGATATCGACACAGATATATGTCTTTCCATGCAATCACAGTACTTTTGCTCTGGGAGGTTTCCTCTTTCAGAGCCCCACGGTATTTCCCAGTGTTGATAGGGGATGGCATATGAAGTCTAATTTTGCTGTTCATAAAGCTCTCATGGAATCCAATTCTTTCATTCCTTCAGAAGTTACGTTAAACCTCCTATGGTTTTCACTGAGACCTGATCCAACTCACCTCAAACTCAGAGGGAAACAAACGGATCTCAAAGAATAGATCCCAAGGATACGTGTGCAAGGTCAAGCCCAGATTTTCTGAAGTCATTTATTTTTCAGAGAGAGGATCTGGAATCACTAAAACTTGCTCAGCATCAGTCTGAAGTCATGAATCTCAGAGGTCTTACTCTCACCGTAATTTGTTCCACAGGCACTTGCCTGTTGTGATGAGAGGAGGGTGCTGTTTGTTTTGGTTTTGAACTGGAATACATTTTCCTCTCTGCTGCACATGAAATTCTTACTAGAGCCTGAAATAACTATAAAAAGGAACCTTGAAAGCAAATCTGACCTAGTGGTAAGTTACATGCTTAGCTGAAAAAGATCTCACAAACACTGGAGTGTATATGGTAATATTTCCACAAAAAATAATCTGTAACTTCAGCACCAGAACATAGAGGTTAGCACCAAAAGGTATCAATTGCTACCCATCATCTTAGATGTTTAAATGAGGCAAAAAGTCACAAGAAGATACTATAAACAGCTGCACTCAATAATTAATTCTACAAATTTTGTTGTATAATTTTTTACTTTTATGCCTCTCACAGTATTTTGACATAAAATATTTTTGCCTTATTTTAGCTTGTGCATACTTTTACAGATTTATATTTAGAACAGAAGTCTGAGCTAATTTGTCTGTCTTTAAAGGCACACCCCTCTGCTGAAAAGAAATTAGTACTTCAAGGCCATCAGAATAGCAACTGAAGGTAGATTGCCTCAGCATGGCCTTGAACTCATCAAGAATTTTCCTCAGCATGTATTAGAGCTGCCAAAGACATCTGAAGTCTTCTGCACATTTCAGTGCTTTTTTTTTGTAGCAGCACTTGGTGTCAGGTAGTCAATCAGGAAGCACTGGCACTGGAAATCAAAGCAGAGCTTTACTGGCATTGTCATTACCTGGCCCAAGAGAAAAAAGATAATAGAAATTGGGGCAATTCAAATAGGCAATACAGAAAGGCCTTCTACTTTAAAGCAGAAGGGGAAATTTCACGTGGCAATCAAATATCTGATGATCTGTAATCCTCTCTGTTAAATGAAAAATATTCAGCTAATGCTTGAGTGCTTGTGGCTGGTTTTATCAGGAGCTGCTCGTATGAAATAGCTTATATCCAGATCATTTTTTGATGCTGTCAATTACAGTGTGATTACAATAGTTAATCCCTAGCACCATTATGGGATGTTGTGAAAAAACCTGCATACCTGTTTGTTAAAAGCAAAGTTTTCTATATTCACAGAAAACAAAATATTCCACAAAGTCAAGGTATTTGTAGCAACTTAAAAAGTAACAGATACGATAACATATATACCCGTGATAACAATTTCAGCTGAATTACAGAATTATAAATTAATTTACAATGTCTAGTCCTGTTTGGAAAGTGTACCATACAACATACAAGTTGCAAGTTTCAAAGTGCATAGTCATTTATTGTTAGGCCTACTGTTGTAGGCTCCATGGCTTAACCTGAATTTTTTCTTATGCTCTGCTTCCTATCTTGTATTTCAAAAACAAAAATACTGAAAATGGCTAGATGCACTGCTATATCTGTGCTGTCTTTACCACTATAGAAGATTTCTTATGCAGAACAAAAATGCATTTTTCACCTGCATCTTTGTCAAAAACTGTGCTGTCTGAGGGGCTAGTGACCCACCAAGTAGTATTGTCTCACTCATTTGTTTCAGTGTGTACATCGATAAGGCAAAGAGGTTGTCTTTCACTCCCAAAACAGGACTGGATTTTACTCTGCCAAAGTATTTGACTGATTGAGTACTGTTCAAGTCCAAACTCCTTTGAAAACAAAAGGAAAAATGTTTCTATTGTACCTGTTAGGATAAAAGTTAGTAGAATATTACAAAGTGTCATTTTTTTACAACACGGACACATCTAAAGGCAATATGCCTGTCTAGGTCTTATTCTGTCAGATACAGAAGTGTCACTAACCAGAAATATCTGAAGAGCCATAGATCAGCTGCTGACATTCTCTGAGGCATCAGATTATGGATAGATAGAGCGGGGCTGCTATGTTTCATACACTATAGAGCCTGTTCCAGATATCTTACTGGAGAAAAAGAGTAACTAACGTGACGAATTCAAACTCTCATCTTTCTTTTTATATCACCAATATGTTACTTCATATTCTGGTGGCAGACTGTCTAAAATACCCTCAAAAGACTGAATTAGTGACTTAAAGATACATACATATGTAGCTCTAGCGAAATTATCCTCTGTCGTTCCACTTGCTCTACTCAGTATTGCTTTTCAAAGTTCATAAATTTCAGAGGTCTAAATGTAGCAGTGCAAGCAGACTAAACACTTATATTTAAAGTGGAGTACATTCTTCCCTGTAACATAAAGCCAAAACTCGAGGCTATTTCAGTGACCTAGTAGTGGTGATAGACAGCTGATTTCTTCCTTTTCATAATCTATTTTTCAAGAAAAGTACCTGTATAATATTTTAGTATTAATGTCTCTATTAAGCACCCATAAGGCATTCAGGTTTTGGCAGGAAATTTTTTGGCAGATTTGGTTTTTAATAATGCACACAGATATTTTCAGGAAACAGCGCAATATATATTAAAGAACACTGGCAATTGCTTTAGAAATTTGGAATTTTTGCAACAAATCTATACGAACTTTTAAAGCTTCCTAATGTATTTTATTTGGAAATCTTACCTACTTTTAGGTCTGATCTCTCCTGATTCTTAACTGAGTTTCAGTCAGAGGGATAACATATATACTGGTAAACTTAGAGTGTAAAAAACACTATGGATGTCATGCATTGATGTATATTGCTTTGTAGCAATATATTTCTTCCTGTAAAAGAACAAATATACTCCTGCAAAGCCCCATCATAGAACTATGACTGTGTTCAGAAATACAGGAGGGTAGAGTCAAGCTGTGCTGTTTTACCAGTATTTTTAAAGTGATGTAGCTCTCTATGTAGATAAGACTCTAAGCATGTGAGTTAACAGCCACTGCATCTTGGCCAGTGTGGTTCCTCATTCTCTCTGATATCCCTGTCTGCACACAGACACATGATAGCAGCAGCCGTGCGCTGAACTCTTGAAACACCATAAACGAATTGACGCTGTGCATGAGGTAGGTAATATCCTGCAGTTTCTCTTGCACATGTCTTCCTCTGCTCAGTGTCCCATTGACATTGCAGGTGAAAGCACAGGTGTAAACGGGAGGAACCATTGGGAGGGTGAGGACAGCCTGTTGCTTTGCATGTCACACTCCATTTTTAAAGCACAGTATTAGACAATAACCCTTCTCTTCTGGAGCTATTACTTTTAAAAGGAAGAAATATTCTATCTTTTGATGTGCTTTTAATAATCTAATCTTCAGGAAGCTACATTTGATAAGACTAAAATGAGTTTTAACTCATTAACAAAATGTTAATCTAAAAGGGATAATATGAGTCTTAAATCCCGAAGCGTTAAAACCAAATTATACTGTACTTTGAAAGCTAATTATACAAAAGCATACAAAAAGAAAACATCAGAGTATTATTACAATATCTCTCTATATATAATATGTGCAAAATTCAATACACAAGCTTCTTGTTACTCATCTGTGGGTTTTCTTCAAAATAATGTAAACCTTAACTTATTTAAACCAGTATAAGTAGTTTGATGTCACTCCTGGGAAACAAAGATTGTCGGTACAAGAACCTCCATAGCTTGGAGGACAAGCTGAACATGGAACTCCTACTTTATATGGTGCTTCTCCAATCCAATTCCCCCTGAAAATAAAAAATGAAAAAGAATGCTTAATAATTTCAGACTGGAAGAAAAAAAAATCATTAAACATACTTGTTTTGAGTGATTAAAGTTAACATCTCCACTGATATCCCATAAATGCTGTGTTACCAAAAACATGACATTAGTTTATTTCTGTAGTTTAATGATAAACATTGATCTAGCAATTCCCAAAAAGGAGCAGGCGAATGACCATATCAATCCAGGCCAGTAATATCCATTCCACATCTTTTAGTCTTGGTGGTGATGTCCCAGTCTTCTTGCTTTTGCTATAACCAAGTGATTTTTCATTCTTTAATCCTGTGACAGACTATTTTTTACTGGAGGCCTATATTTATGAAAAATAGCAAAATAAGCATTGGTGCAAGGTTTTCGTTGAACACCTTTTTGTCTGTCAGTTATCTTAAAAGCTTGTACTTGGAAGATGGAAAAACAAACTGCGTGAAACCTTATTCTCCCTAGGTTGCATTACCCTAGGTTCACATTGTGAAGCTCTGAGGCTGAATTCACAATTTGAGAAAAGGGAAGATAAAAAGTATTTGCACCAGTAATGTATTAAAAGGAACTGGATTGGAGCATTTCCAGAGGTCTCATAGATGTGAATGAGAGAAGAAGGGCTCCTGTCTGGTGAATAGAGGTGTGCAATAGACCCTAGGGGGAAAGGGGTACAAAATCTGGAGAGTGATCATGTGAAAAGAGGTAACTCTGAAACATCCAGGAACATCTGAAAAACGCATCCAGACTTTTGGGAGTTTATATAAACCACAGGCTTTTAGAGAATCATGTAATACTCATGATGTAGGCAGAAAGTTAAAATTAGATTTTTATTTAAATGTTATGTCTCACATAGCAGAGAACTTTCCTTTAGTTTGCATGTGACGTGGAACAGCAGTGAGTAATGCAATTATTTATGAAACATTTTGTCATCCCCCACCTCCCAGCCAGTTACACTGGATCAAAAGCCCTGGTCTGGGTTGTGCCTTGGAAGAAAGTAGAAATCTCAAATAATTTGCTCATTCCTACTTCTCTTCCAAATGGGTACAGCAGACTAAGTGCTCAGGAAATATATTAGTCTGATAACAGATATGGGAATTCAGAGTTTGTTGAAAACTGATTTCTGCTTCATTTTCTATGCAACACATGGCAGATTTATGTGAGACTGCTAGATAATCTGAGGCCTTTCTAAATTTTGCAATTATCCTCCTTAACTCTAGAGGTTTTTCCCTCATTTCAGAAGCATAAATATTTTTCAGTGTTACAGCATGGCATCAGTGAAAATTACTGGAGTTCGAAATCCTAAATCTTTTCCCAATTCCAATCTTAATAACTCAGTTTGGGGCTGCAATATTCACTCCCTTCCTCTTTAGAGGAGTTTCTGATGTGCTGGTTGCTCAGAAGGGCACAGACTTTACTGAGTGGCAAAGAGACTTTTGCGCATGTGCCCAAGGATTCTACACCCAATGTCCTTAACTCAAATCTCAGAAATACAAACTTAAGCCAGGGAAGACCACTCAGTATAACTTTTGTGACACTGCAAGAAGTAAATTTGAAAATCTTTATTCCACTTCCTATGACTGAAAGGTCTACTCAAAATCTCACACAGAGAGAGCTTGTAACTTCAGGCTTTGGTTTGCTGTTTGAGAAGCAGAGGGACTTTTAGACTCAGAAAATATAAAATGTCATTAATTCATTGTTAACTGATACACAAACACTGAATCAATTTCCAAAAATGCCTAATGTATAAATCCATTTTCTTCCTATATATGAAAATGAGAGAAGTACTCTAGAAAGTCTGTAATTTTTAGTATCTTTTTTCAAATTAAGACACATCAAAAAATTCTCTTAGAAACTTTGATTTCATCTTGTCTATGATGTGGAGCTATAAGTCAGATACAGTTTTTGCTGCCTAATCTTTGCTCCCTCACATTCATTTCTTACCATCCTTTTCCAGTAAACATAAAAGGACAGAGCAATCTCCTTGATTTCCAAAGGTGTTTTTTTCCCCCAAGTAAATTTTCTTACGCAATCCTGTCTTTTTTTAAGTTGCAAAACCTTTAAAAATTCTTTTACTCATGTAACAGCTAGAGTAATGACATATTCTTGCATATTCTTTACCACAGATGGACCTGTGCCACCAAGAGTTTATGGAAAACATGCTCAATTAATTATACTTAGATTCCTATACAGAACCATGTCTTTGCCTAACACACAGTCAGAGAAACCAGCCATCTACACTGTCCATGTGGCTTCTGCAACAATGGTCCAAACCAGACCGCAAACTGAAGCTGTCCCAGAGCCACACTTCACTGACTCATTCTGCACCCAAATGTAAGCTTGAGATGATGTCCAGGAAATGCTGGCAGAAAATTAACTTCTGCATTTCAACCTAACACAGACCTCTGCAAGTTATGGGATATAGGGCCACCTACAGGTGTCTATGACCTGTATTTTAACAGACCCTAATATGGAAGCCAAGATGAGGCAGACATGGAGTGTAGGCTGATGGACTTTATATGGAAGCAATGCTATGGATTATGTACCATGGTCATAAGCAAAGCTATCCTGTGGGCAACAACAAGTATCATAGAATGAATCACAGAATGCTTGGGGTAGGAAGGAACCTTAAAGATAGACTAGTTCCTACCCCACTGCTACAGGCAATGCTCAGCACCCCATCCTGTCGGGTCTTGAATACCTTCAGGGATGGGGAGTCCCCAGCCTCTCAGGGTAGACTCTTCCAGTGCCTCACCACCCTCACAGTAAAGAATTTCTTCCCAATGTCTACTCTAAATCTACCCGCCTTAAGCTAAGGCCATTCCCTCTTGTCCTACCACTACACGCCCTTGTGAAAAGTCTCACAAGGTCTCCCTGGAGCCTTCTCTTTTCCAGGCCACACAGCCCGAACTCTCTCAGTCTGTCTTCCCAGAAGAGGTATTCCAGCCCTGATCAACTTAGAGGCTCTCCTCTGGACCCACTCCAACAGGTCCATGTCTTTCTTGTGCTAAGGACCCCAGAACTAGATGCAGCTCTCCAGATGGAGAGCAAAATAGAGGAGGAAAATCACCTGCTGGGCACATCTCTTTTGATGCAGCCCAGGATATGGTTAGCTTTCTGGGCTGCAAGCGTGCCCTGATAAGTCATATTGAGCTTTTCATCTACAAACATCCACAAGTCCTTCTCCTCGGGGCTGTTATCAATACATTTTCTACCCAGCCTGTACTTGTGCTTGGATTAACCCAATCCAGGTGTGTTTGACCTTACTGAACTTCATAAGGTTTGCACAGGCCCACCTCTCAGTAAATCAAGAGCCTGATCTGTAGTGGGACTGCTTACCCGAGGAAGTCTAGTTCACCACGCCTATGTATAAAAGAGTGAAGATATAAGGAATTCAAAGTAAAGTGAAATGAGCACAAAGAAGGAAGAAAAAAAAATTATAATAATGATAATAATAACAGCAATAACAAAAACCAAGTTTTTTGTTTTGTTCCACACACATCAAGTTGATTCCTTTCCTTCCTTGTATACTGAAGTCATACATTTCTGTATGTTCAGATGGAAAGCCTGAGTAAAGGAGCAGCCCACAGAAAAAGCACAAATAGAGGTCATGCTGGAGAAAAAGGAGTAAGCAGTCTTATGAGAGGACCAAAACATGCACAAAGTATAAAAATAAACAAAAATAAAAGAGAGCAACTCACTTTGGGGCATAGTTGCATACCAAGTAAACAGCTCGCCGCCAAACAGATCCCCAGACGTTCATATTGTGGCATGTGTGGATTGCGCAGCCTATACGATTGGAAGTGGCCCAAACCATCTGAATAAATATTTATTATTGGTAAAGTCCAAATTGAAAAGGAATATACATATACATATATTTATGCATATACACATACATTTATTTGAGAGAGAGGGGTATAAATACATCATAGGAAAGTCCAGCTTTGGACATGAGATTTTGAATAGAGGAAAGTAATTTATATAACCTGTGTGTAATGGGTGCACATGGGTCCATAACATCGCATCGGGCACCTAGGGTTGCAATCTTGAGGATAAGGGAAAGCATAATCCTTCACCTCATCATACCATGGCTTTACCAGCTGGAGAATAGATCGATACCTGGGTTTGTTTAAAACAGAGAAAAAAAACCATCTCATTTTAGATTTCTCCTCACATCACTAGGGGCACAGTATTAAGCAATAATATTCTTAAGCCAAATGAATATTGACAGATATAGAACATAGAATACTGGATGACACTTGCATCAGTCCAAGATCTGGATCTCAAAGGTTGTTCAAAGGCTGACAAAATAATTGTTTTGTAGGGTATCCTCTTACCTTCCAGTCCTTACAGACAGGTTCTGGCCCAAAAATCTCAGAAGATAGGAAGGTCCATGGTCCCAAATGCATGTAGCAGCCCAAGCCTCAGCAGATTTGGCAAGAGTTTCATCCCAAACCTGACAAAACAAAGTATCCTTAGCAGTAGAACAGAAAAAAAGCAGATCATAGTGTTAGAACAAAAGAAACAAGTATCGTAACCCACAAATATACTATCGTAACACATCAGATCTGGAACTAAGAAGAGAACTGTGGGGCAGCATGTACAGAATCCAGCGGGATTTGACCTATTGCTGGACAGATATCCTGCCCACATCATTAGAGGAAGCCAAGTATTCCGATCTCTCCCTTTTTTTCTGGAAAAGCCCTTCACCAAACAGGCATTCTCCTACCATTTTTATGTTGATGAGATCCATGTGTGGAGAGGAGTGAAGTGTTGGCTGGGACTCAGATAGAAAGTGAAGGAGAGGAACACAGGGAAGAACAATTCAGCATAGGTATTACATACCCCACAAAACCCCAACACATTTGAAATAGGACCTCAGGAGTATCTATAGCCAGAGACAATGTGTGTGGCAGCTCTTCATATTTGAGGTCACAAGGTCAAGGAAAGGGATTCCACAAAGGCAGAGACTATGGATAGTTTCCAGGTGCAGTATGGATTTCACTACTTTATTCTGCAGAGGAACTGGCATTACTCATTGCCTGATATAAAAAGATAACAGCTCTGTAAGAACAGACAATTTGACTTTCTTAAGTTCTCCAATGTTTGGAACATGACAAGTGAACTTAAACGCTGTCTCCTTTATATGCTTTGCCTACTCAGTTACATGCCTGATTTGTAACTCTGCTGTTTTCTCCACAGCAAAACAGGTTTTTCTTGGGAATAACAGAGATATTGGCAAGAGAACCTACTGCACCACTGGAACTCCTGATAAAGAATATCTCACTGTTACATTACAAGTGCACACAAATCCTAGTATATCTTAGTGTTTAAGGGACACCCAAGTAGGCTGTAGATTCTGGAATTACATGTATATTTGGAATACCCTGAATGGAGTGCTTAGGTGCAGAATAGTTGTAATGAACCGCAAGTAGAAAGGCAGTGGTAAAATTGCCTGTGTAGACCATCAGTGCTTTTTAAACGCAAACACAAACTCATAAATCTTGAGCTGCTATGAAATAAAGAGTATGCTCTCTGAGGCATGAAATAAGAGGCAAAGTCAGAAATTAACTTACCAAGGAATAAAGTGGCCCACATCACAAATATTTTCTGTACCACGAGCTAATAATGATTTCTAACACTGAACCCAGTTTTAATTTCGCAAACCAGCAGAGTGAAAAGACTGCTCATTGACTAGGACAGTAATTCATGCCCTGACTCTAGTACTTAGTGAAATTTCTTTTAGTGAGAAGGACAAAATTTAGTAAATTTTATGAAGTTGCTAGACCATTGAACCAAGCTTTTGAGAATATGAAGTGGGTAAGGTACATCCTAGATTAAAGGTAAAGAAGCACAACAGAGACCAGTGAGACTCCTTAACACAAATCATCTTCCATTCAAGAGGAACCACCTTAGGGATGGTAAAATGGGTGGTGCTTATAGCAGAGAAGGTTTATTTTACACCTGTTCTGCAAATCTTCCAGAACAAAGTCAAAGCAAATTGCTAGTACAAGGACAAAAGACAGATGTCTTAAGAAGAACCATGATACAAAGGAATAGTCTTCAAGCCAAGGAACACTTAGACTTCAGCTCTGAAAAGTTATGGGAGTTTCTTGGAGGAGTTAGAGATAAAAAATCCAAAATCCAGGATATGCTCTAGGGCCCAAGGCGAAGAAAACTGTGCATAGACATTTCTTCTGCTTTGTATCTCTGCCTTTAAGTTTACTAACTGCATGTGGCCAGTGTATAAAACCCCTTTATAATCCCTGTGGTAAAGCAGTGGTCCCAAAAAGAGGGCTTAAAGAGTAGGTACAAACATAAAAGTGTGCCTGGGGAGTGTGCCTGAGAGGCTGGGGCCACAGCCGGCATTTGGAGCCTGCCCAGGCCCAGGGGAGCAGAGGAGCTCAAGGATCCAGCATGTGGGCTCAAACACAGCTGCCTGGTGTGCATCCATAAGGGGCTGCTCTGCCAGGACTGTGACACCCCATAAACACCCTCCTTTGCTGGGATTAATCACGCTTCTGGCACGAGTGCTCCTGCCAGGAGGCTGAACATGAGGTTTGCGTGCTTGCTCCCAAGTGACCTGGCTGCAGTCCCACAGTAATCTAAAAGTGTACTGTATTCACACAAATAGCGCTGAGATCCTGATTTCCACCCAGCACATTTTTGTGTACTAAACTGCCTGGCAAAATAGCATGTTGGGTGTTTGAAAGAAATGTGAAGAATGGATTAGGTTTTCACGCTTAACACTCTAAACAAGGTACAGTCCCTGCCTTAGACAGTGAGGGCATTTCTAGTTCACTTTCACTTCTCAGCTTCATTTCTGCTTATCAGGAATCATCTGCCACATTGGATTTGTAAAGTTTTGGCATGCTGTTTCAAACTCAGTTAAAATGTTGTGAGTTTGTCATGTATAGTACACTCTGCTTTCCATTATCTATTCACTCTTGATCCCTCTCTGGACAGATTAAATTTCTGGCAAACATAAAAAAAATAGAAACAAAGAGAAGGAAAATAACTACTGACTAAGGAATAAGGGGGAGGGGAGCATATACAGCATCTTTAAATTTCCCCCCTTCTTCCATTAGCAGGCTGGTGAAAAGCCGCTATACAGAGTCCCCTACTACTATGTAAATAATTTGTATTTCATGGGAGAAGTTGATTGCCTCACCTTCCCTATTTTATTTACTTTATATTCTCAGAAGAAAAGGTGGTCTCAGTCCTTCTAGGACTAGCTCTAGATGATCACCGGAAGAAGAGAATGCATAAGGGAGACCTTATAGAGTCTTTCAGGACCTGAAGTGAGCTTACAAGATAAATGGAAAGAGACTTTTTCGCTGGGATCAAGTGATAGGAAAAGAGGGAATGGCTTAAAGCTGAAGGAGGGTAGGTTTAGATTAGATATTAGGAAGAAATTCTTTACTGTGAGGGTGGTGAGACACTGAAACAGGCTGCCCGGAGAGGTTGTGGATGCCCCATCCCTGGAAGTGTTCCAGGCCAGGCTGGATGGAGCTCTGAGCACCCTGGTCTAGTGGAAGGTGTCCCTGCCCATGGCAGGAGGGTTGGAACTGGATGATCTTTACAATCCCTTTCAACACAAACCATTCTGTGATTCTATAAAAAGACAAACTAATATAGGCTGAAGGTGAAAAATATTATCTCATAATGACCCAAAATATTTTAAGAGACTGTGCCATTAATTTATCCTTTCAAAAAAAGTCTGACCGTGAGTCCTCACCTGTACTAATTTTTATCTCAGTTCAGTCCCCTGTTTTGGGCATATAAGAGAACAGAGCAAAGACATTTGGACTTTTGAAGCCATGTGGATTCATTGTTGTACATAGATAAACAGCATATCAAGAAATACAAATATATCCTAAAAAGAGAAACTGAAGTAAGTTGAAAGTAAAAGGGACAGTTTCTGTACGAGGAGAAATTAAAAAGTTCAAGATAATTAGCAAAGAATTTAAAAGAAACAAAGTGATAAACAAAATTATAAACTCTGAAATGATGGGCAATCCAGTGTTCCTATTAAACACATCCGAGAAAGCTGCCTGACATGAGCACAAAATTGTAAAAGAGGAAAAGGAGAAAGACATCCATACTCAGTGGGTTGAGGTCTAAGAAGGTGAATCATCCTGAAATGCTGATCATGCAAACTCCCAGTGCCAAACTATGATCATCCACTCCCTGCCGACAGCTAATCTTCATTTGCTAGGTTGCAAGTAGCTGAGGAAGAAGTCACCTTCTATCCAGTATAATGATCCCCCCCAAACTCCAGATCACTGATTTAGTCCAGCATGGAAACCTTCCCACTTCTCAACTGGGTCTAACTGAGCCAGAATAGAGTTAAAGCATGTCACCACACTTCCACTGACAACTTGAAATGAACATCCTTTGGCCAATTTATTTTTCTTTCTTGAGCCAAAGATTATTTTCCTAGAAAGCTGTCTGACTGTGCTCTCTGTACTGCTCTCTGCAAAACAACACTTCCAAACTACATCTCACTTGAAAATTGTCAAGAGGACTGAACACAAGGAACAGGACAGTGCTTCTACGTGGTGAGTTTCAACACCAGAGACCACTCTATAAGGCAGCTCTGGGGTGTTCTCTGCACTCACACAGCACAAACTTATTGAGAGTTAGGAGTAAAAACTTAGCATTAATAATGTCAGCAGGAATTTTGCCAGTGAGCCAGAATTTCATCCTAGATTTTGTTTGTCTCCCTCTGTAAACAAATAGTAAAATATCTAATCCCCAAAATGTGTAATAAGCAATAGAGCATAAAAAAAAAATCTCTTTCATGTTGAATGAAATTTCTTGAAGTCCAAAAAGTGGGCTTCCTTCACCAAGGAAAGCCTTTTAAGGTTGCGGGACACAGTTCCCTCATACATTCCCTTTTAATAGCTGTTTCTATAGCTGTCTCTCAGTTGTTCTTAGATAATTTCCATGTAGAAAGGATGAAGCTGTCCTTTCACGCTTGGTAGGAACAGGAAGTCCTGGTCACAACCGTGTTCCTAGGTATTGAAACAATGGTGAAGCTGAATAAACATTCTGATGAGGAAAAAGAAAAGAAACAACTACAATATCACAAAGATCTGTCCACGACATTTGTTGAAAAATAATTGGCTGTTCCCTTCCTACTTTGATACCTATGTTTTAATTTGAGGAATTGCGTACATAACAGTTTTTAACTGTAACTTGGACTTAGAAACATAGTTCTGCTCATCCTCATTGCAGGCAGAATTGTAGTCCTCATATCAATCATTTAAATGGAGTAGCATTTTCTTGACACTCTGCTCAACACATCTCTTAGGAGGCAAACCTAATCACTCAAATGACAATGACCTCTCCTCTTCTCTGCAGGTACTCTGAAATGATTATTAATGGCAACAGATAGCAAGAATTTGTGATCTAAATACAAAGGGAACAGAATACACAGTCATACACTGTATTAATTATTTTCTCATTCTGTGTGGATATCTGTGCGTAAACTGGATGTTTTTAGAAGCACTTAAATTTACAGCCCTCATTGTCACAAAGAAAATATGAAAAAATGTGGTAAGTAGGAGTGCTCCCTCCCTGACAGCACCAGTAAACTGTGAGATAGAAGATATGGGCTAATTGTGGAGTCCATAAAGATATGGTTTTTACCTGGTAGCCTAAGGATTGTGGTAATGATCATCGTAAAACACTCAAGCAATCCAAACCTGTGGTTTCATTCTTCTTTTGCCATCACGATCTTTAATCTTTCTCAGCTCATTTTTATTGCCAGTAATAGGGAAGTTCTCCTCACTTGCAAAAGAGCACACGACAACCCCAGCAGAGCATTGCTCTGGATATTAAATACCAGCAGCAGCCCTCAGTACCTCACTGTTTGTGTTTGGTTTGTTTGTTGTGTTTTTTTTTTTAAATATGACATCAGCTAAGACAATATTATGCATATTTCTCAATGGTAAAACAAGTACTTTAAGCAAAACATAGACACCCAGGTCACTCACTACCTTCCTAGGAATTCCCTGAGTCAGGGCTGCTGCCCATTATGCCAGGACAGCTGTGGTGTGACCAGACTCTGTACAGCTGACAAACACCAGGCAGAGGTGTGAACACAAATCCAGAGCAAATAGGTGAAGTTCACTGTTTTAACCACTCCCTTCTGAAACAGCTTCTTCACTCAAGTGCAGTTACATGAAGAGATGGCAAATGAAATGCTGGGGTACGCAATCTGAAGAGAGTTGCATGGCAACACTGCTACATTTTGAAGCAATAAAAAGTGGCCATTTGTTTGCCACTCTTGGCATTTTGTCATTTATACGTTTACTGTGGACTCAGTGATATTCAGATTGTTATTCACACAAACAAATCTACGGTAATTCTTAAGCATCTCAAAAGATGCCTAAGACTTTCTTTTAGCAATGATCAGTTAAAAAATTAGCCTTTTCACCTCAGACATATTATTTTACTCTCCAGCAGCCCCCTGCTTCTCTTTGTTTGCCTGGTTGAAGATCAAAAGCCCTTACTTCCAGAATGGCAGCAAGGGAGAAAGAAGAAAACCTTGACTCAAGCAATTTCTTCCTCTGAGAAAAACACTGTGAAGTCAAGGGATGAAATCTGACATGTCCAGTCCATCTGTGCAGCTGCATTCCACAGCTGCTCGTGCAAGTCCCAGAGCGGATTAGCAGATGTAGGCTGCCACCCTCCAACACACAGGTCTTGTCCTCACGAGTCACTCAGCCTTGCACCGCTCACACCACTTGCGCGTGTGGTGGCTCTCTCAAATCCCACAGCAGCGTGCAGGGCACACAGGGGTCCTTTGCTCCCCTTCTCTTTCATATAGTCAGACCTGCAGCATTTTCAGGTTTGGAAACTTTCTGTAGGACCCCCCACCACGTCCACTACCCCAAATCTGGCAGAAAGCTTAATAAAACAACCCAACAGCCCTTCTGCCTGCATGCTTTTACAGCAGAATGACTCAAAGAGTCTCATCTTTTTGCCCTCACTTTTTTCAATACATACTGTGTGATGAAAACATATGAGCTCATTGGAATTCACAAAGAGATGTGGCAAACTTTATATATTTATTTGGGCTCTGAGATCATTTGGACTCTAGACTCTCTAAGAATAAGTTGGGGTTTTTTTTGATCACAACAGCCACCTGATAGAAATTTTTCTATGCATATTGCAATTGGTGCCCACCACACACACAGGTATTTTTCTCAAATGCGTTAGGTAATAATTAAAAAGTTTACACAGAAAATTGCCAGTCTAACCTCTAGAGAAAAACATCTTGACAGGAATCGCAGTTCTGTACGTCATTCTTCTGCAAATAAATAGAGGGTTAATACATCAAGCTGCTTGTCCAGCAATCCACTGCAACTCAAAGTAAAACTGTGCAATGTTTTATAGTAAATTTACTCTCATATATCCAAACCTCCAAACATCTGAGTCACACTTCTGAAGAGCTCAGTATTAGAAGGTCTGGCTTAATCAGGGCATCACCAGACATATTCCCAAGAAACCTCATTGCCAGAAATACTTTTCTTATGAAAATTCAAGTCTGTGTTTTACATAGGAGTTTATATTCCTGGGTGTCTATGTGGTGCAAACACAAAGTGCTATGATTTGAAGCTTTACCACTGTTAGTAGTCAATTTTTTTCTTCTAAAGGATGTCTGCATTTCCTTTCATGTTTGGCATCAGGGTTTTAAATAAGGAGAAATAAAGAAAATTGGTACACTGTCAGATTTAATAACAATAAGCTTCTCTGATATGCTATTATTTGTTTAGCTTTTGGAAAAGTTAAATATCACAGCTATATATCTTAAAATATTCAGTGCTTTCCTAACCTACTGCAAGACTTGTTTTAATTGGCAAGAGCTTATCTTAGAAGTGGTAACAAAAAGGACCAAACTCTGTCTAGCTCCATGTCACCCTGACAATTGGTCAGAAGTCTGAAAAGGAGTATGTCTGACCTCTATAATCTTAAATATGATGAAAACAAATTGTATTTTCTTAGAAACACAAAATGTGAATGAAAATGTATTTGTTTTGTGGTGTTTCATTTCTCTTACATACAGAAAAAAATCTACCTTTTACTTTTCTTTGCTACGAACCACTGAAGTTTTTCATTAAAAGAAAAAATGTTCTTAATTTCTTTAAAAGTTTTCAAAGAAAATACTTACTATTTTCTAAGTAGCTCTAGCTGAAAGATATGGCAGCATGACATAAAAGAAAACACATAGAAGCTTCTTCTTTCTGCAGAATAAAGAATAAGAACAATAGTTCTTTGTTCTCAGAAGAAGAAAGCTCAATTTAAGATTCTCTTGATACAGATTAACAGATACCACTGACAGATAGATAGATGTGCAAAACCAGTTCATTAAAACAAACCTCAAACCCCATCCCAGGGCACCTGCAGATGCATTCCAAAATGGAGGCGCCTGAGCTGAAGACAGGATTCTGTGTACAAAAAGCAAGCAAGGGACTATCCTGGGGCTTCCTTCTTTTGCTGCCTTTAGGACACACATTTTCACAGACCTGTGATTGACTATTTATCTTTTCAGGTATAGAAGGAGGATAAAGATGTTGTGAGGTTTAAGGTTACTATCATCTCCATTCAATATGAAACAAAGTACTGTGTACTTTGGATCAAGATTCTTGTGAAAAATGCCCTGTCTCTCTTTTTAGCCACGAAGTTCAAGAGGTGCTACATTTAATAATAAAGGAATGTCTAATTCTGAGTGCTCTGGGCAGGCTGCTTTTCTATCTGAGACTTTACTAAGTTGTTTTTTGTTTGCTTAAACTCCTAGAAGGCTTTCTGCTAATACTAAATTTAAATAATGTAAATATTCTTTTCTAAAACACCATCAAGATGGATGTTTTAAAATTGTTATGCATGAAACATTGCAACAAAGCTCTAGTACCAAAACAAGTTTAACACAGTCATTCTTTTCCACAAAATTTATCAACAACAGCATTTCTGGGGAAGTTTTTCAGATTTTTCAAGGAGCTGTTTCCAGGAAGAGTCTTTTCTGTTCAACTCTTGAACAGGTCTTCTATCATTCACTCTGAGCATAACAGATGGCCTTTGTACTTCTTATCAGTAGCATCCATTTGGATTCGACTCTAGATGAACACCAGTTACAAAGACTGAACAGGCTTTCCTAGCTTTCTGCCAATGAAACTGCTGGAAAAATGGGCAACATCCTACATCTCAGTGATAGCCAAGTAGTTCAGTGCTGCATTATTGACAGTGGAGAACAAGGAAATATGTAAGTGGCTAAACTCACCTGTGAGGCAAAAGAGAGCTAGGTAACTCTATTATGCCAAAATCAGCAGAAAGTAAGCTCCATTTACCCCTGCTTCCTCTCTCACTTCACTGTCAGTTGCCATGTTGTGCCTCCACTGCAGAAAAAGGCTGAGTATGCTGTGAAACAACTGCTTCCTTTCCAGGCTGTGATGCAGACTGACACCATTAACTGTAACCATATGAACCACATCAGTTCCTTCCATATTATTCTAATTTTCTGAGAGGATCAATATTTCAGAATTCTTTTGCCCATGATCTTCAGACACTCCTGGTGCTGGGTTATGGTACTAGGCAGAAGGGACATACTCAATTGGCTAAACAGAAAAACAAGTGGTAGGAAGCAGAAACTGGAACCAATGAACACATTCCACCATTATATCCCTTCTCATTTGCTCTTACCTCACTTGTGAATTACCAGCATAGAGCAAGCTAAAAGCTATGGCAGACTGGGATAGGAGGCCCACAGTGGGGAGCCTCCAAGCATCCCGAGCCCTCATCTGCCAGAAGACTATACTTACGTTTATTTTGTGCTCTGGCATGATGAAAAGCGTACTAAGAACTTTGTACCCCGACTCGTCATCTGATTACTTTATTTCAAACTTCACTGTGTATACAGGATTTAAGGGAACAGGGCTAGTCAATGGAAAAAGTAGGCTGCCAGTAACTTCTACAGTAAATTCTTCATTGCATTATAGCAGTTGGGTCTTTAGACATGCATAGTTAAAATGATGGGCCTAATCTTCTTTGACATCTAAGGGTCTTGCTCACTAATTTAACAAAGGAACTGTAAATGGAGTGCAATTGTAATTTGATCCAATATGCAGAAGTATTGTAATGACACGCACATGCAAATTAAGGAAAGATAATATGCATCTTAATGCCAACAAAACTGTCAGTAAATACGTAAAAGATAATTTTTGAAATGAAGAAGGATAGAAATTCTATTGGCAGTTAAAAAATGCATATAAAGATTAATTATCTGAGGTTTAGTGGGAAATATTTAGGTTAGACATTTGGAAATAATTTCTATTCATAAGGTAAAATATTTGCCAAGAGATGTGACTGAGACAGCATCACTATATGTGTTCAGGAGCAGACAAGATGAAAACCATATGTATGTAAGGCAGAAGGAAGTCCTGCAACAGGCCAGGGATAAAGTACATGAATTAAGAGACTCTATCCAACTCATTAGACATAAATCTTGAAGGAACTAGCCCTGCAATCCTTACTCACAGACATGTATGATTTCAGTGGGACCATGTAAATAAGCCAGGGCAAATGACTCAAGAACAAAATGTCCTTAAAGATTTAGAACAGTCTATTAGAAACCACAGTGAAAACAGCAAAAAAAAAAATAGGTAAACAGGTTGAGAAGCTTATTTATCAGAAATGCTATTGAATTGGAGAGAAAACCTAACTCGCTCTTTCCATGTCCATACAAAAGGCTTTAGGTATTAAGCAGGACTTTGGAGAACTTGAAGTAGGTTTGTTGGGGTTTTTTTGACTGTGTTACCCATCACTTACTGCATATTCACATAACATTTTTAAGATCACCTTCACAGCAAAAGAATTTTATCAAGACTTTCAAATTTAGAAGTGAAATAATAAGGCAGTTATTTGCATTTGGGAGCGCTTACTGGGTTATACCTTGCTTCTCTGAC
This sequence comes from Falcunculus frontatus, assembly GCA_013398115.1. Lineage (NCBI taxonomy): Eukaryota > Metazoa > Chordata > Aves > Passeriformes > Falcunculus > Falcunculus frontatus. Next base: position 1,211,337 of record VZRV01002667.1, read on the forward strand.
CTGACTCTGGAAGTTACCTGCAAATTTTCTGGGCCAGGAAGTATCCAAATACATCACCTCAGCAAAGAGAGTCATTCCTGGGCCACACAGAGTGCACAGATTTCCGGCATAACACACCTGGACTCCTTCCACAGGAGGAGCTTCTTTTGGAACATAATTACTTTTCTTCTACAACAATAGGTTGTTTCCTTTGTTCAGTCTATCACGGTCTTTTATGTGGATTTACTAGAAATTAATATGCTGAGATTCTCTCTTCTCTTCCAGCTCCTCTGCCACCAGCTCATGAGAAACATGAAATAACTCATTTATCTATGAGGTAGATAAACTAACTCATTTCAGGCTAGTCTGGAAATCTTTTATTACTTTGAGTCCTACCTAACTGACTCAAAGTCCTACCTAGTGACTCTAAGTGAAAAAGTTTAACATGGGGCAGACTTTCCCAAATATAAAAGTGCAGTTACATATCACTGAACAAAAAAGAATTGAAACTGTGTTTGAACATACATTAGGAGGCTCGAGTTTATCTAGAGCACTGTTTGCACTTAAAATCTTCAGACAGCATTCCACAAACACATCTTTGAGTATGCAATCCTGCCCCCACTATTATACTTCAGATGTGCTACTGCCAGTCCACTAATAACTACGTTGATCCATGCCGGGCTCAGGACTCATCCTTGCAGAGCCAGCAGTGAAACTGCTCACAGCTTGTCTTTTGCTATGGCTCTTCAACAAGTTATTTTAGATCACCTTAGAGTACTCTTAAAACAGATTTTCACATTTTGCATGGGAATGCCACAGAGGACAGTGTTCAGTGCTCATCAAGGCCCACTTATATCAGTTAATGCTTCTGCATGCAAAGCTGTAAAGACCATGTCTGTATGTAAGCACCTGTTTGACCAGCTTTTGCAAAGACACAGTGATGTGGGATACAACGAAGGCCATACAGACTTTGAAGAAACTGGCCTCAACTGGGGATGCCTGTAGGGAAGCTAAAAATAGCTTCTGATTCTCATAGGAGCGGATATTTCATGAATGAATGTTTTGGAAGTCTTTTGGAAGTCTAAGGATAGTACCAATGCACACTAAGAGACGTTTTAATGAGACTCAAATTTCAGCTGGCAAACATATTGCAAATATTTACTGGCCTACCAAGGAGCTGAGATCTTCCAGAAAGGCAACACAGGTCTCTATAGTACAGAATTAGCATTCAGAAAAAGGGATTTCTTTGTTCACATGCTTCCACTGGATCTACAGATGTACATACTTTTTACACTAGAGAGATGCTGGCAACTCTACACCTCACTTTTTCTGAATCATGAATTTTATGGAATCTTTCTTCTTTCTCCATAAAAAATATGCAAATACAAGTAGATGATTTTCAACCTTTGTCAGGCCAAAAGTATGGTGTCATCTTTCTTTCTGCAGGTATGCCCTCAGCTTTTAGAGCACAAGGAAAGACTATCTTAGAATAAGGTCCAAATTAAAATAAGGACTCATTAATTCTGCATTATTGGCCTGAAAGCTCGTTTTCTTTCTTTCATTTTGCTTCACATATACACTGACTAGATTTGTACCTGCAGAAAAACTTCCAGCTGAAGGCATCGGCAGCTCCAGAACCAGAACCAAAAGGAGGCCTACTTCACAGTCTAACACACTGGGTGCCAATGTCCCAACAGAAAGATTTACTGAAGTGTAACTGGCATAAGACACACGAGTTTCTTTCACTGGGGACTGATGCAATGCCTCCCACCATGTTTGGCTCCCCCAGCTGTCCACTTTCATGGGGGGCTGCATACAACAGGCTGGAGCAGCACCCAGACCCACCTGTCCCAAAGAGAATTAAAACACTACCCAGCTCTGCGTATATGAACTTCCCCTGCCTAACCCATGTGCATTCAAAGCGGTTCTTCAAGACCTCTCATTCAAAGTCCTACAGCACATAAACTTTCTAGACAGTGAGGGCAGAGAGAATAAGGCCCAAGGAGTGTGAAGTATCTATAACTGCACTGAACATGTGAGAAGACGACTGTATCAGGGAGAGGAACAGAATGTGTCAAGTAGAAAAGCCCCGAAAAAGGTTGGATGTGGAGAACTGGAATCACAAGAACCAAACCAGGCAGCTAAACCCTGAGTTCTTACCAGGGAAGTGGAAATAAAAGCAAATGGAACTGTACAGAAGTGAGAATGTGATACAGTAATTAATGAGAAGAACAGCTCCTACCAGAATTAGGAAAAAACCAACAAAACACAATTTACTATAACTGTGAACAGAGAAAAGATGAAAAAATATCCTTTTCTTGTGCTTCAAAACGGCTTAGTTTTTCTTTACTTCAACACACTTACAAAAGATTTCCACAATCTACTACATCTGTAAGCAATTCCAGCTCTCTAACATGTGACATCCGTTTTAGTCATTGTTAGGGAAAATGGGATAGGCCATTTTCTTCACTACCCCAGCACTTTTCCATAGTTTTCAGGAAAGGAACACACACCCTGTAAGGTTCTTTCAAGTACAAATGCATGTTGTCTGGTAGTAATGACAACGTGTTTGTTTTCTTCTTTATGAAAATAAGTACTGAGAAACATAACACCTTTTTTATATAGCAGCAGCAACCTCATGTCCCTGTGAGATACAACAGATGCTGCTCCGCACACTGAAATTATTCAGAGACCAAAGAATGGACAAAGCAAACTCTTACTGACAATGGTGTTTCCAGTCTTGGTATGGCTTGCAGCACCATGTCATCTTCAAGGCCTCCCTACCAAAACCCTCCTGTAGTCACAGAGGTAAGAAGTTCAATAGATGGTGCCATGACCACAACGCAGATGGCAGAGCACGCCATGTGTGATGCTGCTCACTGAGCACTTTTTGCTCTGTAGTTAGATGGGACACACAAAGACTTACACAATTTTGAAAGAGAATTGGTGGCAGAGGTGTGGCTGCTACTTGGGGATTCAAGCTCAAGTTGCATTTTGGATCATTACCTACACAGCTTGAGTTGCTGATCTGAACTCTGCAGCATGAAGTCACAAAGTACTTTCAGCCTGGAAAACCAAATGTAAAAGAAAGCCTTCGGTCCTTGCACGTGACACTACTGATGGGGCCAATGCTGCCAGGAACACGGGTACATCCTATGGCTGGTTGTTACTGGAAAAAGCAATAGTAAGAAAGGCAAGGAAAAGAACAGCATGACAGCTGTGGTGAGCATTACTTCAATCTTGATTTTGTATCTATGTTGCAGCAAAGCTGAAGCAGAACACCCACCAACATAGATAAAATCTTGACACTTCTTGTATGTGAATTCATTAAAATAGATTTAATTCAGGAAGGTTGCTTTCTATTTGCAAGGGTTTTTTACTGAACAGGCTAAGAACAGTGCACTTCCAAAACCCTTGGGAATATGACAGGGTGCTGGCTTCACTTAAGCAAACTGCAGGAGCACATTTCTAAAATACACAAGCCAAGGAAGGGCACGGTAGGCTGCCATTCCCTCAGACATTACAACAAAGTTTATTTATGCAGAATCAAAGGAAACATCAGTGGAGAGCACAGCAATGAAAATGATGACTGAGCTTGACTTCTGACCTCTCTGGTTTTTCTGTCTCTGACCTTTCCACTTAACCAGACTTCAAACTTAGCCTATGGTCTTCATCCTGCAAGATTTTGAGTGCACTCAGCATTCTGAGGTGCTGCTGGGGTGTGCTGAACAGATTATATGATCAAATCCAGATTTAGGTAACATCTGTGATAGAAACATGTCCAAATTGTTAGTCATTAGCTGCTACAAAGGAGGAGCTGTTATTACTGATATCCCCTTTTTATGTCAAGCTGATGGTGTCCTGTTTCTCAAACCTATTAACCATCTGCTGTCATATGAGAAACTCTGTGACTTTAAGCATTTATTATGGTGCTGACACAGCTTCTGTTGTACTGCTGTCTGTACTTTCAAAACAGTGTGAATACATCAATTACAACATTAAAAAAAAAACTGTTGGACAACCTATGTTTAATATTAGAGGCTCACATTATGCATGCATGCAAAGTTGGAACACAAAGTAGCAAACACTGCTTTAGCCAGTAGTGCCCAGTGTGAGATCACAGTGAATGTGTAACTTCTATCATACCTGCAGGAACGGATATTTCCTATAAGTATTTTCCAATAAGGGGATAATGTGCCTGTCATACTTTTCTTGAGAACACTGAAATCCTACATACCAGAGAAACATTTAAAAGCAGCACTGTATTTCATGGAAAGATAAACATATTAGGTGCACACGAACAGTATCCAGTAAGTAAAACACATTAATAGGAGACAAACAGTGCATTAGCTGAATTATTTTCCAAACACACGCTTACCATATTGCTTCCTTATATACTATCTGTGAAAGAAATTAGAAATGGTCATTGGGTACCTTTTTGCCTATATCAGGGCAATGACTTTCAGTGTACTCCACAAAAACAATGGGGCTAGTGCTTAGCCCCAGTCAAACACTTTGGCTCACATGTGATCACATACTATTCCTCAGGCCAACAAGCAGTTAACTCACCACTTCATTTACTTCATTGGGACTACACATGGCAATGAAAATTGAACAGGGCAAGTAAGAGGTTCACAGTTCAGTATATAGCTTTTGCTTGCTGAAGTTAATGCAGCTTGAAAAATGTAAGGACAGAACATTTTAGTGAGCAATAGTAGATAAAAAACATATATTTAGTTAACTAAACCATCATAATTTGTTTAAGAAAATCAGATCACTGATTTACAGTTTGTTTTGCTCTGAAATAAACACAGTTCACTTACCATATATTCCATGTTGGAAGCAGGTGGGAAGACTTTGCCTCTGACTTGATTATGATAATCAAGAATGGCAATCATGTCATTCTGCGAAATGTAGCGCTTCCGCCTGGCTTTGGGAATTTTTGCAGAGTCCAGATGAGCTGCCAAAGCCGTCTCAATGTCAGTGAAATTATTGTCTGACAGGAATAGGTCAGTGGAGTTGGGTAACACTAATGCACTTGTTTCACAGAGAACGGAAAATAAGAGAGTACAACTGATTGCAGCAATTACTGTCATTTTGGGGCCAAAGGAGACAGATAGGCCACAGAGGTACTCTGCTTTAAGTCAGGGCAGCAGAAAGCAAATCTGTAGAAGAGAAGATACCAAAGATGTGACTGTACATCTGGGTAGCAAGACAAAGTGAACTGGCAGGCTGTGACCAGAAAAATAATTCTGTCTGTCAGCTCAGTCATAAAAGCAGTCCACACAGAACATGTGTTGCTGAGCAATTTTCAATAACTGTATTAAGTGATGATGGTCTTACTACAACACACCAAATGAAATATCATTATACCATTAATTACATGGTCAGAGCTAGTAGTATTCCTCAAATAGTGACAGTGCTATCACACCGGATCAGTCCATAAACCACACTATAAATCTTAAATGGGGAGACTGCAAGAAACCTCACATCATGTTTTCCACTGAAAATTAAAAATACATCCCAGGCTATGCCTGTCCCATAGGCATGGACTGTTTTGACACAATGTGGCAGAGATAAACCAGTAGGCAAAAGAAAACATATACAGCATGAAAGCAGGACATCTTAGAAGTAGCATTCATATCTTAAGTTCAGCAAAATGTGATGAGCACTGATAAAACCGCATGCAAAGCAAACTTATGGAGCTGAATGGCTTACCTCTGGATAATACCAAGAAAAAAAGAACACAGTCTATTGTTCTCCCAGTATATATAGCACTCTCCTATGTGATGATATGAACCTTTGTGAAGAAGTGTCTCTTATTACAACCCCCCAAAGAACAAAACTGTACTGGTTGTGAAGCTTCTGGCCAGAGGAGCTGCTGACAGCCTTTATATGTCACAGCCTGTGTGAGCCAGTCCGGGCAGTGTCCCGGCGGGTCCCGCTCAGCCGAGGCGGGCGGGAGGGGCTGTGCCGAGCACACGGCAGCCATTGGGTGGCACCCCGGAGGGTGGGTGCTTTGGGGACTCAGTCACACCCCCGCCTGCTGCAGCACAAAGAGGCAGCGTGCAAGGCTCTCTCTTCGGCATTTCCTACCTTTTTTTTTTTTCCTCTCTCTCCGTGGTTGGTTTTTTCCTTATTTCCCGAGCATCATGCTGGCTCGGGAAGCGCTGTTTCACGAGCCCCCAGGGCGCAGCGTGAAGCGCAAAGTTTGCAAACCTGAGTTTGTTGTGGCGGTCACAGGAACCCGTGCAATGCCGTGCCCCCTGCCCGGGCCAGCCCGACCCGTCCCAGCAGCGCCGTGTCCCCGGGCCCCGCCGGGCAGCGGGCGGGCGAGCGGCCCCGCTCCATCCATCGCCGCACGGCAGCTGCCCGAGGGCTGCTCCGCCCTCCGCTCGCCTCCTTCTCCTCTTCCCTCGCCCTCTGCCCTCCGAGGCACAGGCAGAGCTCCGGGCGGTCGTGGCTGTCCCAGAGCAGTTACCTGAACGTCTGCCAGTGAGAAGCTGCGGGAGCGGCCGGACCGAAAGCTCCCGCCAGTGCCAGGGAGACATCTGTTTCCCATTAGCTAGCCTATAGCTGGAATTATTTAAGCACAGAATGGTCCAGCCAGTCACACAGCAGAGCTAAGGGCATAACACTGAGGCCATGACGAAAGCGAGCAGAGAAGCAGCAGCAGCCAGCAATTGTGTGCTGGGGACAGCGTATGGGAGCTACACAGTGTCAGGGTGACCCCCACCAGGGCTGGGCGACCTGGGGCAGCCGGTAAAATGAGACCCTTAAAAGCATAATTACAGTATTTTGTGGCATCTTAAAGGAGCTAGGAGAGAGAAACGCAACAAGTTTGATATTGCACCAAAACTTAGGAGTGCTCAAAAGTTTCAGTAGCTCTGTTAGAGGAGCAATATGGGATTTAAGTATTAGGGAAGTGCAGTCCAGTAGTTGGAGCGCAGGGCTGGAAGCCAACACTCACGCTCTCCTTTTGGCTCTGCTACTCACTTGCTGTGTGGCCTAACCCAAACCATTTAATCTCTGTGTGCAATCTCTACAACAGTATAATAGTCTTCTACAGACATGTTGTAAGGATCAAATGACTAGTGCTTGATAGTGTACTTTGTGATGAAAGGTGTTAAGTATAAAGTGTCATAATTAGTTGTATTACTATATGCATAGCCAGCCTGTCCAAAACTGCTACTTAAACTGCAGGTATTCCTTTGCATGATTATACAAGAAACTTGAACACATCATTTGTCCTCGCAAGACTAGATGTTGGATGATTTGTTTCATTCAATTTTCTTTCTTCTGAAATGAAGTTCATATTTGTTCATATTAATGTCAGGAACTGTCTTTCCATTGTTTGAATACAATAAGAATTATCAACTCCTCTGAATTGCCGCAGGTCCTTTGATTTCATCTGAGCTGCAGTAAGTTATCAAAGGGAAGACACCAGCTTAACATGTCAGGAAGTTCAGAGGGCAGATTTTACTGGTTAGTCACATTTTAGATTGCTGTAATTATTTCCTCATACTCACCTCATGGCAGTACTTGGAGGCTCTTATGATACAGGGCACTATACAGAACAGCAAGGATATACAAGCAAATGTGAAATAGCCATAGGTTTCACATCTGTAAAACTGAGCTGTACTTTCCTACAAACAGACCAGAAAATTCTTTTATTTCACTTACCTTCTAATTATTTGATTCCATGTCAACAGGCTGTCAGTGCAACTACTCACCTAAATGTAGAAAAAAAAAGGTTATGAGCAATGCTAATAAGCATTATTGGAAAAAGTATGTTGTGAATGTGAAAGGCCTTAGAGCATGAGAGTGTCTCAACCCAAGTGTGTTGTCCTGGTCAGTTGTCAAGAAGGAGTTGCAAATAGTGAAAGAGTGATAGTTTCTCTCAGGCTTGACAAGTAAGATAGCAAATACAGTCACATGCGCATGTGCGTTCAGTTTTCTTTTGAAAGAGTCAATCGCCAGATATGCAGTGAAATTTAGCAAGCAAGACCAGTGAAGCCACACTAAAGTTCTCATGAAGGTCTGTGCCAAGGAGAGGAATGTCTAAAATGAAGAGGAATGAAGAAAAAACACATCAAAGACGTCTGCAGGGAGAAAAATAAGAAGTGGATGGAACCATCTGCAACATACACAAAAAGAACTATTTCCTGACTCTTCAGCCATCTCCAAAAAGACAAAGAAAACAATTAGACCTGTGATAAAAGACCATTACAGGCCAGAGACAGAGCATTAGTGAGACTTTGAATGAGTCAAAATATCTGTAAACCTAATTAAGAACAGAATGTGCCAGCTGAGATGGCCACAACATGGTTACTGAGCAGCCTGGAAAAAAATAAAGGGCAATAATTCTTGTACTTAGTGTCGGCAGATGATACCAGTGAGAAAAGTTATATAATCAAGAATGAGAAAGAATGTAGAAGAAACTAAGAAAGAAAAATAACTCAGTTTATCTTCTGAAAGACTCAGTTCTAGGAAATGGACTAGATTTCAAGGTTTCACTAGAAAACATTTTCACAGAACCAGTATTCATGCATAGGAAAAAAAAGGAGACATGGCAATAAAACACATTAGCATAAGATCTGAATTTTGTCTGGGCCATAGGCTATGGCATGGGTCAAAAAGAACAGGATATAAGTTTATGAAATGCAGCATCTTTACATTCACTTCACAATGAACGTGATGACTCAAAGCAGTCATGGTTCTTCAATGTATTCCTTTCATTAGGACTATAAATTCTGAAATTCTGAGTAATGGGTGATTACCCATTGCTCAACAAAGTAGGATGAACTTCATCATGTTGAGTGACATTTATTTTAGTAAATGAATTATGAGTGTAAAAAAGCTGAATTGTTGTAATTTAAGAATAGTGTATTTACAACAAAATAATTTTATGCTGATTGCTAATATTAGGCAGTTTAGATTGAAATATTTATTATAATTTATTTTACTTCTGACTAACTTGAAAATACCTGCCTGGGATTTGAGATACTTTCAATATTATATCTGTAGTGGCAGACAATAATTCATACAGTTGAAGTCTAAAATGTGTATTTTTTTCCTGTCCTATATTTCCAAGCACAGTAAAGTTCAAAAAACCTCACACATTCGTGTTTCTCTCTTGTTTTTTTGATACTTCATCATACTGATAGCCATCACTCAGAGACAAGAATGATGTGGAGAGCAGTACCTTAACCTGAGCTCTGCCAGGTCCCAGACTAGAAATCTACTCCTGGATCATCCTGGGAAAGAAGGCAAGTTTTCTGCTGTATTTTCTATTTCAAGAACCAAAAAAGGCCTTTTTAGCACAGAGTGAAGTGAGAATTGGAAACAAATTATTCATTCAAGAATGCATTGGGAGTATCTACATCTTTCTGGCAGTGGGGTGGCAGAAATATCATCAACTACAGCAGTGTTGTAGATGAAGTTTGAAATCACAAGTCACCCAGGCCTGTAATGGTAGCTGTAAGTTTAATATTATAACCACTAACTATAATTGCCAAAGAGCTATCCAAGCTCCTGGAAAAATAATGGCAGCTGAGGAACAGTGGAGCCTAGAAACAATTTCAGCTTACTGGGGCAGATTTTCCATTGCCTAAACATCGACTTCTAGTTTTATTTAAGATGCACAGACACTTGAGATGTCTGCTTCACAGCTATGAAAGGCTTAAGAAGCAATAGAATTTAAGAATATTTATGCCTTTTTGAAGGTGAGATGATGAAATGATGAAATCTCAAATCACACAAGACACACACCCTGGAAGGTTGCTTGAATAACTCTCAGCATCATTGACTGTATTGGCTATATCCTTGTTAATTACACTGGAGGTTTAAACACTCGGATTTTATATAGACAGTACTTCTGGTGTCTTCATCTTGAACTGAATCCTATCTAATATATCAAATTATACCAAAGATAACAGCTTCAAACAAAGAAGATAGAACAAGTACAATATGGACAATCATATTCTCAGCATTATACATTTTTCCAAAGAAGTTTAAAATATAACTTTCATCAAACACAAACATTAATATCCTTAATATACTGCATAGCCAATGGCACAGGATTGGGTGGCAACAGTAACAAAATCAAATTATGGAAGATCCATGAAACAATTTCACAGAATTGTTGGGGTTGGAAAGGACCTCTGGAGATCATCTAGTCCAATCCCTCTGACAAAGAAGGGTCACCTGGAGCAGGTAGCACAGGAATGGTCCACATGGGCTTTGAATGTCTGCAGAGAGAGAGACTCCACACCCTCCCTGGGGAGGCTGCTCCAGTGCTCTGCCTCCCTCAGTGTAAAGAAGTTCTTCCTCATGTTGAGGTGGAACTTCTCGTGTTTTAGTTTATGGCCATTATTCCTTGTCCTGTCGCTGGCCACCTCTGAATAGAGTCTGGCACCATCCTCTTGACACCCACCTTTGAGATATTTATATGTATCAATGAGATCCCCTCTCAGTCTTCTCTTCTAGACTAAACAGGCCCAGCTTCCACAGTCTCTCCCCATAAGAAAGATGCTCCAAATCCCAGTTTGCCCAGGTTTGTCTATTGTTACTGCAAGTATATCAATAGCCTAGAAAAGAATTAGTAGAAAATGAGGAACAATTATTTATAATGAGAGGAAATGCTAATTACATCTATCAAGAACTCTGCTCTGCCAAGAAGTTCCTGCTGAGTAGAGTGGGTGCTAAAGAGCTTTTGCCAGTCATAATATAGCATTTCTTAGAAATGAGGTAATTAGCACACTTGAAGGCACTGATAAAATCAGTATTCGTCTCACTGACACATCAGCAGAAACCACTGGTCACAGAGGAGGGAAGCAGAAGGGTTAAGAATTTACTAGGCTAAGTGTACTTGTCATTTTAAGCATACATTTTCCAGACTTTCCGTTGGTTGTTGTGTCACATTTCACTACTCTGGGCATTGCTTAGGAATCTTATCATAACCAGCATAATGAAAACAGATGAATGCATCAGTACTTAATTTTTTTTGCATAGATAAATTATAAAACAAAATCTCCCTAAGCATCAGAGTAGTGTTTTCAGTGCTTGTCTTGTGGGATCATCATAACCAAACATAAGCATTTTTTTTGTTCTCTCATAGTTCCTTGATGATATAGTGTCTTTATATGGTGTTTTAAGCATCTCTATAATTGAAAATGGAGTTGAAAAATCCGGTTTATACCAATACTAAAAAAAGCAACATTTCTCACTCCAAGTGCATAAGTTCATGTTTCTTTTCTGCTGGATCAAAGCACCCTTTTTAGAACTTTGAAGAGTACTGAAATGAAAAAGAATAATATTTTAGTAGGTATTCAACATTTGTCATCTGTCAATCAGATTCTTACTCTAGCATTATGCCTCTTTAATCACTTCTAATATTTCTTTTTCTATATAAAGCAAAGATACGCAGCAACTTGGCACTCATTTTGGAGAATGGGTGTGTATATTCTGCAGTATTTCTCCTGACCTTTAGAGTATTCATCTTAGGAACATAGGATCATAGAATCATGTAGGTTGGAAAAGACCTCTAAGAATCCGGCTGTTAAACCAGCACTGGCAAGTCCACCACTAAACCAGGTCTGTAAGTGCCACATCTACACATCTTTTAAATATCTCCAGGGATGGTGACTCCACCGCTTCCCTGAGCAGCCTGTTCTAAAGCTTCACAACCCTTTCAGTGAAAAAATTTTTCCCAATATCCAATCTAAAACTTCTGCAGTGCAACCTGAGGCCATTTCCTCTTGTCCTGTCATTTATTACTTAGAAGAAGACACCAAACCCCACCTTCTTACTACCTCATTTCAGGTAGCTGTTCCCCCTGAGCCTTCTTTTCTCCAGACTAAACAACCCCAGCTCCTTCAGCTGCTCCTCATAAGGCTCCAGACCCTTTCCCAGCTCTGATGCCCTTCTCTGCACATCCTCCAGCACCTCAATGTCCTTTGTGCAGTGAGGGGCCCATAACTAAACACAGGATTTGAGGTGCAGCCTCACCAGTGCTGAGATCACTGCCCTGATCCTGCTGGCCACACCATTACTGATACAGGCCAGGATGCCATTGGCCTTTTTGGCCACGTGGGCACATGCTGGATCATGTTCAGCCAATGTTGACCAGCACCCCCAGGTCCTTTTCCTCTGGGCAGCTTTCTAGCCTCTCTGTTCCAAGCCTGTAGCACTGCATGGGGTTATTGTTAATTTATTGAACCTCATAATTTGCCTCAACCCTCAAGCCCAACAATTCAGCTTATCTAGATCCCTCTGCAGAGCCTTCTTGCCCTCCAGCAGATCAACACTCCTGCCCAGCCTAGTGTCATCTGCAAAATGTTGGAAGGTGCTCTTGATTCCCTCATCCAGGCTATCAGTGAAGATGTTAGACAGAACTGGCCCCAGCGCTGAGCCATGGGAACACCAGTTGTGACCAGCAACTGAATATAACTTCATTCAGCAGTACTCTCTGAGCCCAGCCATCCAGCAGTTTCTTTACCCATCCAAGCCATAAGCCACCAATTTTTCCAGGAGAATGCTGTGGGAAATGGTGTCGAAACCTTTACTGATATCTAGATAGCCAACAACTGCATCCTGTCCCATTTGCCAACTTCCAGTTAGCTGGGACCTCCCCACTAACCAGGACTGCTGGTAAATGATGGAAAGTGGCTCTAAGAGCCCTTCCCCCAACTCCCTCAGCACATTTGAGTGGATCCCATCTGGCCCTGTAGACTTGTGTGTGTCCATTTTCCCTTGGTTTGTGGGGGCTTCATTCTGCTCCTCATCTCTGTCTCACAGCTCAGGGGACTGGGTACCCGGAAAACAACTGCCTTGCTATTAAAGACTAAGGCAAAGAAGGTTTTATGAGGGGATTTTCTTTAGCCCTCCTTTTGTTGCTTTGTATTTATAGAAACATTTTTGTCTTTTATGACACTAGTCAGATTAAGTTCTAGCTGAGCTTTGGCCCTCCTCATTTTCTGTCTGCTTAACCTCACTATGTCCTTGTGGTCCTCCTGAGTTGCCAGCTCCTTCCTTCAAAGGTCACTAACTCTCCTTATTTTCCTGAGTTCCAGCCAGAGCTCTCTGTTTGGTCAGGCCAGTCGTCTTCCCCACTATCTCCTCACTCAGCACATGAGGATGGCCTGCTTCTGTATTTTAGTATTTCCTTCTTGAAGAATGTCCAGTATTCCTGGACTCCTTAGCCCTTCAGGGCTGCCTCCCAGGGGACTCTGTCAACAAGTCTAAACAGGCCAAAGTCTGCCCTGTGGAAGTCCTAGGTGAAAGGGCTGCTGATCCCCCTCCTTATTTCTCTGAGAACTGAAAACTCTCATTTCATGATTTCTATGCCCAAGATGTCCTCTGACCACAGCATCACCCACCAGTCCTTCTCTGTTCAAAAACAACAGCTCCAGTGGGGAGCCCTTGCTGCTTGACTCCCTCACCAGCTGTGTCAGGAACATATGTTATACACACTCCAGGAATCTGGAAAGCTGTTCACTTTCTTCCTTCATATGCAAATTCTGTGGCAGAACAACCTTCTAAATTGTGTTTGACCTGAATATGCCCAAATGAACTTTGCTTAAGGAAACTAAATTTAAAACTGAAAAAAGTTTTTAAATATTCAAAGAGTATGGGATTTGGTGACCAGTTTACTGTATTCAAAGCAGAAGATGTCACGTCAGTTTCTGGATCAGTTGCTGGCCTTCTTTGTGACTCTGGGCTATGTAGTTTATTGCTTATAACTTCAGGCGAGAGTCTAAATCTGTGTCTTTAAATGCCCTTCTGTCTCTTTTTCTATCATCTCTTGGCACTAAAGAGATAACATTCTTAGGCCTGTGGTAGAATAAAGTACTACCTAAGTATTGCAATTTTTAAAAAAAAATTTCTTGTGAGACATCTGCTTAAATGTCTATTTCTCACCTTCACAATATTTTTATTTTTATGTTGCTAACTTGCTCAGTATTATGTTGTCACATAATCTGACACAAGTTTCACACAGACCACTGTCTAAAGAAATGGAGGAACAGTTTCTTAAAACACGAAAGTTGAAGTGGTGAGTTATTAAATGCCTAGCAGCTAATAAGCTAAATAATTAAATGCAGTAAAAATTCCTCAGAAACACCGCAGAAAAGCTGAGCATGAATTTCATCTCTTCATAAGGTTGAATAAATATAATTTAAAAAAATATAAGCAGAAGATATTTTCTTTTTTATACATATACTCTTGGGCCAGAGGTATGAGAAGCATTTATTATTCCAGAAAAGTGAAATGGCATAAAGCAGTTATCAGCCCGTACTATAGATATTTTAGAAAAACAGAAATCCTAGAGAGAAAGTCTTTTAAAAGATATCAGTTTCCTATGAAAACTTAAAGAAAGGATGAAACTTTTCAAGCATTTACAACAGATTTGAGACTGTCGAGTTAAATATGTAATTTTGAGGTTTTATGGAATCCCTAATTCAAGACTGAATTGTAGCAAGAATCAGAGACCCAAAATGGAGAATAAGATTGCTAGGAGAATGTGACTTTAACATAAAAAAGAACTGCTAAAATATGCAGAACTGAAGCTCACGACAACAATAGTTTGCAGAGTAGTTTCCAGGTTCTTCGTCTTCTGAGACCTTGTTCTAACATCTTTGGGGACCTGTAGACAGTCTTCTGGAAACTTTGGAGTGACTGTTGCTGGGAAAGTGTAGCTATTCCACAATTTTTCTTCTACCAAATCTATCAGCTGCTAAATACTTCTGCAGCTGTTTACGCTAAAAAGCGTATGCATCTTTTATCTTGGCTGCCTTCTGATTTGGGAATGTCAAGCAGCTGCATCTGGGAAAGAGGAGGCCTTGTTCCCAACAGGGCTCTGGAGGGGGAGCCTAAAGGCTGACATTATGGGAGACCATGTCCTCACTTGCAGCAGGCATGCATTTGCTGAGGAGCCAGGTTGCCGCATTAAGGAGATGCGGAACAAAGATCAGGAATACATAGTGTCTGGGAAAATGACAGAGACTCAGCAGAGAGGCTGAACCCCAACTGCACAGAAGGTGGAGAAGCTCTATGGTGTTTGACTGATTGGAAGTGAAGAAGCTGAAAAAAGTTGGAAAAAATTATAGACAGGTGGAGGAATGAGCCAATGGGATCTCAGCGAGGACAGATGCCAAATCATTCAGCTGGGAAGAAACCTTTGATACAAGCTGGGCCTACTAGGATACTGGCAAGGAGCAGCTCTGTGGAAAAGGACCTGAGGCCTTGGTAGACCAAATTAATATAAGCTAGCAGCATGTCCTCACATCAAAGGCTGACAGCTTCCTGGAATGTATTAGCAGAAGCAATTATTCACTTTTATACGACAGTTTTTAGGCCACATCTAGAACACTGTAGTGCATCCGGTTTCCTCAGACACACCCTACCCAATAAAACAAAGACACCAGTAAGATGGAGTGACTTCAGCAGAGGGCCATCAAGACGATCAGGGGCTGGAGCATTTGTCCTGAGAAGAGGCTAAGAATAGGCCTTATTCAGCCTGGAGGAGAGATGGGTTTGAGGAAGACCTGGTACCAGTCTGGCAGAAGCTATGTGAAGGTAACTGAGCAGATGGAGACAGTATCTTCAGCAGTGCTCAACAGAAAAACAAAAGAAAATGGACATAAATTGAAACAAGAAGTTCAGCCATAATATATTAAGAAGTTTTTCCTTCATGTGGACAGAACAGCAACAAAACAGGTTGCCCAGGGAGTTTGGATGACCTGTGTTCTTGGAAGCTTATAAGACCCAGCTGGCCAAATCCCCAAACAGCCCGGTCTGAGCTTAGAGCTGACCCTGCTTTGAGACTTCCAACCTGAGTTATCCTATGATAGCAGAGCAAAGCCAGATCAATTTCTTGGAAGAAAAGCAAGACAATACCACTACAGTAGTGAACTTGTGAAGCATAAACCCACCAGAATATCCAGTATGAAATCAAAAAGTCACCGCTTCAAAGAGACTGTAAGACGAAAGAAAAGTGAAGCAGGAAACAACTCTTGTTTTCAAGAGCTTAAAAAGGCTCCATGTAGTATGAAAGTAAGTACAGCCCTTAAATGTGTCCTGCTGTTGAACAGACATTTTATTTTAGAAAAGTCTAGACTTCAGCTGTAAAGAAATTAGATTAGAAATACTCTAAATATGAAGACAGCATTTGCTCTACCAGACAGAACTGAATGCAGCAGCAACCAATGTCATTTGGTCTGCATTGGTCAAGAATTATTGCAGAGATAGTTGCCTCCTGAGATTGGAACAACCATTTGATGAAGCCTTTATACATTGTAAGTGAGATGCAAGGGCACAGATCATCACTATAGATGAACCACAGGGAAAAAAAGCTTAAAAATATGCCAAAATCCGAGAACACACTTAAAAGTTAGTCATTTGTGAGAAAGATGATTCCTACTTACTGATTGTAAAGGTAAATCAAAATCTTAGAAAGGCAAGGCTTATAATTGTTTCAGAAGATCTATGTGAAAAGTTTGTAATAAAAAATCAAAGAGATAGGGACAAAAAGTGTGGTTAAAGGCAAGTAAAACTAATCAAAGGTAGCAAATGAAAAGCAAAAATGACAGATGGCATAGAAGAAATTCTACAAAAAATTCAATGATGTCAAACCTTTGTACAGACTCAGAAAAATTCACTGTAAAGAAATACTTGTTTAAGCACATAAGAAAGAAAAGGTATATGTGGAATCAGTATGGAATGATAACTTCTCAAAAGATTTTCCTCTTTCATGGTGTACAGACGTAAGGCAAGAACTTGGCTTCTGTATTCAGTAACTACAAGACTGATAAGATCCAAATCCTTCCTTCTTCATTTTCCATGTCCATGGGGCTACTATTACCACACTAATACATTGGCATCATTCAGTTTCTGAGCTGACTTAAAGTGCAGTCTGCCAGCAGTGGAACAAGCTTACCCTTGGAAAGGGAAAGCCGAGTCCCTGACTCTACCCTGTCCTTTAAGAAAAACATTCATTGCTATTGAACTGTTACTGACAATTAGCATTTGTTTTGCTAAGAGAAGGTCAAAGATATTGACTTTGTCTGACTTTGAACTTCATCTCAACCCTGTGACACTAGAACGCAGGGGAAAGAACCCTCTAACTACAGAAGGCTTCTTCCCATTTTAGGAAGAACTCGTTAACTCTCTTTATACTTAGGTCAAGTTACTCTGATTTCTGACATGATTTCATGTTTTGGTTCCCAAAACCTTTGGAGAGCCTTCTGTGCTGTGCTTTCAGGGCTATGCTTTAGATGGTAAAATTATTTGCTCACAATGTGTTATAGTTTAGTTTTGTCCATAGTCAAAGTTGTCAAATGACATTAAAAAACATTCATTTGAACTACTCTAAATTTAAAACACCACTCCCATTTCCTAGTTGTCAGTGAGAAAATAGAGAGTACTTATCCAGATACAATTGTATTCTGGGAAGTTGCCATCTAAAGGACTTTTTAATAGAGGACAAAGCAACTCTGCAGGTTTGTTTGAGTCCTGTGACTCTGGTTTAGCACAGTGTGCTTAAAGATGGTGAGAAATGTGAACACTTATATTTTGCAGAATAGTCTATGCCCTGTGATAAAGAGCAGATTCATGTAAGTTGTCTATTTTTTTCTTCACTCTTGTCTGATTCTAAGGAAAGATTAGGAATCAAAAAATTTTCAATTTTTTGTCCAGTTCTGAGGTGGGATTGTCCATGCTTTAGGCATTCTCACATAAGGATAGGATAAGCAATCATAGGCCTTTCAGATGAGGAATCTTCCTGTGTAGATGTGTGAAGGATAGCTGTCTGCAGCTTGTGCTACATTTACTTTTCCCCCTTCATTTAATCTGCCTCACATGGTTCAACAGCCACTGGGACATGAAAAATATAACTATATTCAGCAGGGTGTCAGATTTACATCAGTAGGAATGAGACTCGTATTTTCCTTTTGCTGGTTATGGTTAAATATTGTCTTCTGTTGGGAAGCGCTGTTATAAAAATTTCAAGCAAGTCTAATCGTAATGACATGGAGACAAAGAGACAGCCACCAGCATCAGACAATTTTTTTATATCTATTAGCTCTGGAATTTTTGCCTCACATGAGTTTGTTCTTGAGTGTTGGCAGTTCAGGTGCAGATACCCCCAATCACTTTGGATCCTGGGTAGATCAGCTTTTTCCATTTGTTTTGTATTTTCTATTTAAACTGAAACATGCAGCCCCTGGAACAAATGTGATTCACAAATGTTTTCTTGATATAGAAAAGCCTTACTTTCAACACAGAGATGGAAAGTACACCATGTAGACAAGAGCAAACCACACATAGTGCTGCACTTGGAGTAAGAGTTCTTTCATATTAAAGAACTTTCGCATCTATGTTTCTAAAATTGATAAAAGAAATGTAGCTCAGTCCTGTGATCTACTTTAAAAACTTCAATGAACTACCTCCATTTTAGACAAAGTATGTGAGAGTCACTGGCTTTTAAAAACTTTTCAACATCTTGATATGAGCATTCATTAGGGAAGAAGGATAAATGGCACTTTCTATTTGTCAGTGAACCACTGACTGGAAGAATTCTGGGGAAACCGTATCTTGTGAGGCAAACAGGATGGTTGAAAGGCATTTCTTACTGCTGAACAGAATCGTGGCAATGGTTTTACTGATCTTGATGCTGAGTTAAAACCTTGGACTTGGGCAAAAATTTTTTATTGTTAATTTGCTTCAACTCATTTTGTGGCACTTACTCCTTGGGCCTAAAAGAGTTTAGGAGAGATGCATTTCAGCTATTTTTATCACCTGGATTAGAGTTACTGTCACTGGAAGGGCTACTCTTGTACTCCTTCATTTTGAGAGTCATCAGTAGTTTTCCCCTAAATACATCTGCATTCAATTTGGAAAGAACTGGCAAAAACTAAAGGAGACACCTTCAACTCATGTCAATCTTCTATGTCCTGTTAGATTATTTACACTTTTATGAATACAGGCAATACAATGGCCTCTTTGACCTCAAGCAAAGATCTCTGACAAAGATCTCTGGTAATACAACTAGACAAAATATTTTAAAAAAGAGGAATGGTGGTGTTGAATTTGTTTTTACAGCAGGTTTGCCAAGTGATGCAAATGCAAATTGGAATTCCACATTCTGTATTAACAAAAGACAAAGCACAATATTATTCTTTAATGCCCTTATGAATGTTTTTTTCCAGCTGTATACAACAATTCTGATCTTTTGGTAAGAAAACTACATTCCTTTCTTCATCAAAGTCCAAGTTCATAAAATATAATCAATTATGATGTTAAATTTCTTTTAATTTAGTAAAACAATGTCATTGTTTTATCAGACATTTTGGTATAGTGCTAATCAGAGTGATTTCACAAAATTATTTTAAGCACTCACATAAATTACTAAGTGGAGGTAGAAAAAGCTCATATGAAATCAATTAAGGTCCACTGATTACACTGGGGTTTCATTTGGACTCTTTTGCTGTGTGTGTTCTTTTTATTAATTTGCTAATAACTATTTTATACTGCATAATGACCCTAAACTAGGAAGATTATCAAGTTTTTTTATGAGCCGTATACATGAATAATATCTCTCAGCACTGAGATCTTGCTGTCTTTAAGAGTCATCTCAAAGGATGTGTTCCAAATGTTTTAACTCTGCAGGCAAATTATTTCACCTGCAATTTTGTTTGCAGTTTCAGTTAACTGACCACCACAGATATCTGCATCTCCTGAGTCATGCTAAAAATTAGGGAAACTAAAATTTCCAAGTCAGATACCAGGAGTAAATGACAGCAACCAGATCTGCCAGAAAGTCAGCTATTGGCCAACAGTTACTTGCAGGTGCAAACTCCAAATACAAATAGGAGGATGAGCCTCTAATTTTCATGTCTACTAAACTCAAATATAAATCTAACAATCCAACACCATTATCTTGAACAGATTTTTCATCAATGTGTGGCAAATCTGGCTGAACCAGCAGTACAAACTACTTCTAGCAGATCACAGCAGGAAAAAAAATAAAGCAGCACCACAAAAAACCCTAAAACAAACCAAACCAAAACAGAAAAATCCTAAACCAATAGATAAAAACTAGAGCATTTCCTGTCAGTTATCAGGGGAAATGTAAGAAGGCTGAATACAACCATCCAAATTAGAATACAGCTAAAACATTCAGGAAAATTACTCCACTCCCCCGCAGAGCCCAGTGTGATCTTTACTTACTGCACTTAGTCAAGTACTCAGTTTCAAATTTTGTAGGAAAATCTGATCCTCCAAAATGATACTGGGTCAGTGATACTGACTTGCAAGAACAAATGCAACTGATTAAACCACCGTTTCATGTTCCATTTAATCTTACTTTGAACCTTTTTTCATGCCTATGCACTTTCCCTAGCAGTGAAAAGCATTATACTGGAAGTTATATGGTGACCATGCAGGTTCTTTTAGTTATTTTAAATTTAGGGTTGCAAGTTGCTGAGCAGCCCAATTTAGAGTCGAGGGCCTCATTTCCCAAATAGGCACAATACTGGTAGATTGTGCTGTGTCAGCTTAAAGATGGTACATTTAAGGGCGTCTGAGGATGAGTGAAATCACTGCTGATGGGAATGATTAAAGTCTGACTGTTGTGTTTATAATCACTGCACTGTGCCATCAGTGAATGGTGGTGTCATAAATGCAGTGACATACAAAATGAGATTTTATGAGTATTTTTCTTACAAGCTTTTCCACTCCAAAACACCTTTTGAAATTATGTACAGATTCAGAAAAGCTTTCCTAGATTTTCAGCATGATTCTTTAGAGCTATAAAAATAAAAATGCTGCAATACCGGTGCAGAAAAAGACAGTAAGTTTTTGCATTTTCCTGCTCATATGTTGTAACATTTTACCTTCCAAGACATGAAAAAGGTCCGATTTTCTCAGAATATTCTTCAATCAACACAAAGATTAAAAAGACAGTGTAAAAACAAGGTACACCAACACACAGAAAAATAGTCTCCTCCTAATACAGGCCTCAGTCTTTGTCAGTCAGGATCTGACCTTCCATCCACCTCCACCTTGTGGGGCAAGTTACCAGCCAGAGTAAATCAGTGATTCCAAAAGACTTTCCACAAAAAAATACTATTGTCGTCACCCACCCATATTCACGAGAATTTAACCTGAAAATAGTTATTAACTCAACATAACCGGTGCTAGCAGAATTTTTCTCTGAGAACAGAGAAGACCATATGTTAATGATGCCATCTGGGATACACTGAAGTTGAAACATGTCTGTTCTTTAAATGTAAGTGTAATTTTGTTCCGTATGATTACGCTAAGTTCAGATATGGTACAGGGCAAAGGAGATGGAGGACATTCATTCCCTTCTTTATGGTCAAATTAGCTTGATTTCTCTCTCTCAGAATTTTTAAAGAAACTTACCAACCCTTACAAAACAGAAGCCCCAATCACTAAGTCTTATATCCTCTCAGCAAAAGATTTGTTAGTTAAAACTCTCAGAAATTCATGTTATATACACAGGACTGTTTAATGCACTGCAGTGAGTGCTGGTACACAGAACAGTGTACTTGTTCATAAAGTAAATGTACTCAACTGTCCAGAAATCCTTGCCAGTTTTATATCTTGCCAAGAGAGATCACTTCGACAGATCATCATTTATATTAGCAGTTGGACAAATGAAAGCAGTGTGACGCATGAATTGTCTTAAGGAGAAACACCAACCTCTTACGAAGATTAACTAGAAATACCCCTGTCATTTCATTCTAAAATGTTTCTAAATAGATAATTTAAAATAACAAAAGGGTATTAGCAAGCTGAAAAAAGAAACAAATGTAATTTATGTCACACCAAGTTTCCCACTCAAAATTATTTCTTCTGTTCTTTCGTGTTTTCATCTCTCTTTGAACTGGAGGAAACCTGAGTCTTTCACCAAACTCATCAGTTTACCCTTTTGAAAAACAGTGCAGTTGCTCTCACATCTGTGGTAGCTTTAGTAAAAAAGAGATCTTTTTGCTCTTGTTTTTGTATTTAGTTGCAGCTTTGCTGCTTCAAAAGCTGAAAATTACTTGACAAGATAGTTTAAACGCACTCTGTAATGAAGTTAGCACATATATGTGTTAAAATCTGAAAAAAACCTCAATTATCCCAAACTGATACCACGGGCCCTATTCAAATGTAAACTAAACCAGCATTAAGAAGAGTAAATCATTTGAAAATGATGGCACTATACTAACATTGCCAAGTGAAAACTGGAAGATTTGATATATTCAAACTCCATCCCCATGGAGAAACTGAGTGGCAAAAGAAATCTGAAGTTCCTTATTTAAAATTAGCTACTGAACCCTGGGGAATTGTGGTAGAACATCTCTTATCCATATCTGAGTATATTTAACTGGTCCATCTTTTTGGGTTTTCATTTACTATCATGAATTCATCCCAAAATTTCCACATCCTAACATAAAGTAATGTTAGATTCATACAGAATGGTTATTCCGTATGAATCTGGATTCATACTGGAATACCGGATTCATACTGGAAAACACTGTTACTTTCAAAGTCTCCATTTCGGGTAAATATTGTTGCTATTTTAGGAAAGCAGGGGAAAATCTTATAGTTTCTTTAAATAATGCCAGAACTTCTGCTTCTTACTCTAGTGACAAAAAATAGGCTCCTCACAATCTCAAATTTGGAAAGGAGAAGATAGAACTGAATATGCAGTCCTACCTTTCATATTTTTCTGGGAAAATAAAATGTAACAAAATGTTATTGTTGTCAATAAACCAAGTAGAAGTGATTCAGAATGCAAACACAGGACTCAAACCTGTGACTAAGGCACCGTTTTTAAATTCAAAGAAAGATATTATTACGATTGAAACTTTATTGCTATTTTCATCTGCACCGGATGCAGCTTTTTCCTGGGGAATTAAAAAAACATGGGAATGAAAACCCCTGAGAACTAACTAACTAACTAACTAACTAACTAACTAACTAACTAACCTTATCATCACTGTCTTTTACTCATCCCACTAAATTCTGCCTGGAGAACAAGACACATCTCTTTGACCTTAAAAACATAGAAGTCTAGATATAATTTTACCAAGAGGGAGGGATTAATGAGAAAGGATATCATGTATCAACATATCAGTATGTCCACATGGAGTGGTTATATGACCCAATTTCAGTGTTTATTTTATGTGGGGGCTTAGAAGAAGATTCACATAAGGTGAGGCTCTTTGCCTTGTCTTCCCTTCCCAGTCAGTGGAGGGGCAGTAGCCTTTCAGAAAGGGAAAGGGAACCTATGAGAAATGACAGGGAACCTATATAAAATTCACCTTCTTCTCGGTGTC
Source organism: Falcunculus frontatus (assembly GCA_013398115.1). NCBI lineage: Eukaryota > Metazoa > Chordata > Aves > Passeriformes > Falcunculus > Falcunculus frontatus. The sequence continues at coordinate 1,234,664 of VZRV01002667.1, forward strand.
CTGAGTGTCACAGGATATTCAGTAGGGAAACCTAGATTTTTTCAAACTTTACCTAATGGGCTTTTCACCCAGTGATAATATGGGTGACCCAGCAGTCATAGTGTTCTGTTCTTCTGCTGATCCCTGGGGAGGATGAGACTCAGAAGCCCACCAGCCCTCCCTAGCCCTATCCTTTGCTTTTCTGTTTCCACAAGACCACCAGGCAAGTGATTTGGAGGTCCAAGTCCCCAGTGAGGGTGATTCAGGAGTTGGACCCCAGGGTGAATTGTGTCATGTACTCACACTCTGTCTGGTCACAGAACCAAATGAAGACAATCAGAGTATTAGCAGACCTGATTTCTGCCAAGACCTCTTATATTGGCACATTTCTTCTTCTACTTTTTTTGTATTATAGATTAATCCAAAAGAGCCTTTTTCAAGAATGGTTCTTTTTTGCATTCTCACTGAAGGGTCTATTTTATCCAGCACTAAAAGATGAGGTATTTGCATATGCAAAAAAATCTGAAGGACCTTTCAGTTCTGTTAGAGAATGTAGGCATAAGTATTTTTACATTAAAGTATTGCTGTTATTAATATCTCTTTGGTGCACCTAACGTGTTAAATAACATAAAATTAATTGACATGAGATGACAATCAACACTTGGATTACAGAGATAGGCCAGAGAAAGAATTGTGAACAAGTACAAGAATTTGGAAGCATTTTTTTGTCTTCTGGATAATGTGTAAAAGTTATGTACATGTGAAAGACATAGAGTTCTTTAGTAATATTTTGCCCTCACTCTTCATAGATGGAATAATTATCTAACTCCAGAGTGCTAGAAGTATGGAAAACCTCCTGTATTGTATCCTAGGTTATGAGAAAGCCAATGACACAGAGATCAAATGACAAATTCTACCTTCTCTTTTTCCTGAGTGGGCTTTGGGCTTTGGAGAGCTGTGTCTGGAGAGCACTTTCATGTGCCATCTGGTGGCAATCCTGTGGAATTATATATTTAGGAGGCAAAAGCAGGAAGCAAAATGGGCCCAAATGTTTTGCCATTTAAATCACCAATGTTCCTGAAAAATCCCTGCTTTAAAAAGAAAAACGAAACAGAAAAAATCAGTTTTGTTGCAAATTTCAGACTGGCACAGTCTGGAAAGATAATTTCATCCAAGGTTGTCATCTCTTGCCAAATGAGAAAGGCAATTGAAAATATTTGGCATATACTTCTGAGTCTTCAAAGGTAGAGTTTGAGTTTTGATTTGTATTTATATGAACTAGACTTGAGGATAAGGAAGATAAAGAAATCAGATCTCTAGCCCAGGATTGTCTCAAGGTCTGACTGATTTCCAGACATCTAGCTAAGGGATCATGCAACATTTTCTTTCCACTTATTATTTTCCTGTCTCTTTTCTAAAAAGTTTTGTCGAGTTTTTTTAAAAAGTAAGTGAAAAGGATGTTGTTATATTTTGAGTTTTATTTGGAAATTTGGTCATAAGATGAACTCTAGGCTCTCCCAGGCTTATGTATGTTTGGTTTGGCTCCGTACTGGAACGGGCACAGGCATTTTCGTCGTGCTCTGGGCTAGCCACTCCAAAGATACTATCTTCATTAAAGTCCAGTATAGACATCACTGTACGACACGAACCACTGCGGTATTTGGCAGCAACTAGGACCTGCCACCAGGCCTGATCACTAAGTCAACCTCTACAAAAGCTCCTTGCAGAGCTCTAAATGTCTGAGTTCAAAAAATAAATTTGAGAAATACTTTTTCAATGCAGGCCGTTTCTAGCTTTTTCATCATTTTTTATTTTAGGCTCTTATACTACCACCCATCACATCAAACTATGAGCTCATATGCAAATGGAGCATGTATACCACATGGCATGGTTTTTCGAAATGAAATTAAAAGTTACAGATACTTATATGCTTACACCTTTACTTACTAGTACTCTAATGATGAACTGTGAGATGGGATTTTATAAATCGCCCCTTACTGAAACACTCTTAGGGGGAATTTAGCTCTCCTCTACCACTCCCCTACACTGTGGACCAGTCTAAATAGCCCATCCTAAATCTGAGTGCCACCGTTTCTGCCAGGAGTAAGGTTTTCTGCATGCTGACTGACAGCCCCACATCCTTACAAACTGGAGCCAGTGGAGAACTGGTGTGTCCCTCCATTTAGCATGACCCTGGCACATTTTATTCCTCCAGTTTAGCAGAAGGTCCACAGGAACAGCTATCCTAATTTCCCTCTAAAATTCCATACCCATCTTGCACTCACTCGCACTTCTATCCTCTGTGAGACAAGATTTTCTCACGCTCATGGTGTTCCCTATCAGAGATTCACCACTCTACGGGATATCCCCCACACTGATTTTCCATCTGGTAGATTCTCATTCTCCTCTTTGAGCACTCAAAGAGTGCTTTCAATAGATGAGTGATCGCTCGCTGGAGTGCAGCTTTAGCGGTTAGCATAGTATGGGAGGTGTTTTGAAGCTGACATAAAATTTGATACAGCAATGTGCTCTGAGCTCCCAGGGGCCCTCTTGGATCAGGTTTTTTGAATGGTAGCTCAGGAGTCAAACTCAAAAGGAATTTAATATTTAGCTCTCCTAGACACCTCTGAAATACCTAGTCTTAAAGCCAAGCTAGTTACTAGAATTATATACGGTTTTTAAAAGTTTGAGAGTAGCTGTAATCAAACCCATTGCATACAATGCAACATTGAACTTCACCTTAAAACTTACTCTGAAAGGTTTCATGCACCCTTCATACATTTCTCTCTACGAATCTTCTGTGCGGCTTCAAAATGAGAACAGGCATTGGATGTTTTCTCTGTAACATTTGGCTGTCTGTCAGAGTGAGAGCAACATTAGGTGTAAATCACAAGAGCACTTGTTCCAATTTAAATATTATTTTTGTAATGGGTCTTAGACTATTCCCTCACATATCAGCTGTTCCCATGCAGACCAGCACAGGAACATCTGTTTAAAAACAATCTGTTTATTTTATTACATCTCCCAAAGTTTTGCTTGTGAAAGCATACAACAATACTGGGAAAGGGAGAAGCCACCTTCTTTCTTTGAGTTCACATGTATGACTTAGTTTGATGAAACAAAGCCTGGCTGAATCAGCTCTGCCATTTTGTTCATGTGCTTTTTGAAAGCAAAGCAAATGAAAGAGAATCTAATATGCTATTTCTCAAAATTACAAAGCCCAGGAAGAATACGTGGCGAAATAAACACTCTAACGAGCTACTTTTAAACTTTGCAACTACTTTTATATGATGAAGTAGGCTGGTTGTGTATGCCAAAATATTACATAGGATATATGGTAAAAAACATTGGCTTCAGTGTTCTGTTTATTGCTGATACATCCACAGTTAAAAAACTAGTAAGTTGTAGGAGTAATCAGTGCTGAAATGTTACAGATACCGTTCTGTAACTAATTATTGCTGCTCTGTAAAAAAAAAAAAACTTAGCATATGCATTAATCTTCTTATGTGGCAATTTTGAAATGCTTTTATTAAGCCATACAGCAGTCCCAAGAATTAATCAAGTAAACCCTTTTTTACCTTGCAGGAAGGGGGACTAAACTATAGGCAAGTTCATACCTACATGCCAGATATGTGATGTCCTCCACATAAGAGACTGTTCATGTGTCAGTTGCACAGAAAACAGCCTGACCTGTTGTTCAGCAACAAGTATCACCCATTGCATGAGTCTATAAAGTGGTTCCAAAAGGCTCAGGCTAAATCAATAGAGCAGGGAATGTTAAACAGTTTTACTGTTTCCCCAGTGTCTACAGTGATAAAAATAGCTTATAGAAATATGCCGGTTGCAACAGAGCCTAATTTTATTTTCAGGAAATGCTTTGGAAGAAAATAAATTCCATTACAATATAACATTAAATAATCATGGTTACTGTATGTATTTATTTGCTATTCCAATCACATTCTTACTTCCTTACAGTGGAATTGGTGTTCCTGTGTCCAGAGCATTTAGTGTAGCTGAGGTTCCAGACCAGCTATGATACACTTGCCTCAAGGGAATCACACGTTTCCAGGCCCTTGTGTACATTGGAGCAGCAGCTGCAAACATCTTTATTGCTGGGTAAGTCTCAAATGTGCTACATTGCTGATACAGCACAGGAAGGACATAGACCTGTTAGAGCAGATCCAGAGGAGGTCCAGGGAGGTTATCAGAAGGATGGAGCACCTCTCCTATGAGGAAAGGCTCAGAGAGCTGGGATTATTCAGTCTGGATAAGAGAAGCCTGTGGGAGGACCTTACAGCAGCCTTTCAGGTGCTTGAAGGGGGCTATGAGAAAAATAGGGACAAACATTTTAGCAGAACCTTTTCCGACAGAACTAGGGGTAACTGAAGGAGGGTTAATACGGATTAGATATAAGAAAGATGTTTTTTAAATGAGGGTGGTAAAGCCCTGGAATAGGTTTCCCAAGGAGGTGGTAGATGCCCCATCCCTGGGAACTTTCGTGGCCAGGTTGGACGGGATTCTGAGCAACTTGATCTAATTGGAGATAGCCCTGATCATTGCAGGGAGTTTGCATTAGATGATCTTTAAAGGTCCATCCCAACCCAAAAAATTCTATGATTCTATACTTGGTGCAGTATGTGGAAATAGGTCTTCCTTTTTTCAAGTCCTGGAAAAAGATGGCAATTTCCAGACTTAGACTTTTGGCTTAGTGAAGAGTACCCGAAGAGGACCATTGTGGAGTGAGTAAGGGAACAAGATGCAGAGGCCCAGTGGATTGGCCGTCACATAGAGTCAGAGTCCCGTCTCCTTTGGGGAGGAGAATGAAATAGGAGTTGGGAGTGAGAGTAAGGGCACAAAGCTGAATTCTTCTCACATTCAGGTCACTTAAATGCCTTTTTTAGTGGTCTTGAGTGAGTATGTTCTCTGCAATGGAAAAAACATAATAGATGGATGCTCAAGGACTCAGAAATACTAGATCATTTTGTTAATGTGCTAAAAAACATGACTGCCGTATCAGTCCAAAATAAACTATTTTTATTGAAAATGTATTTTCAGAACATATCTTTTGGTTAAAGTTTAGAAAAATACACATCACCCCCCTTTGTGGAAGAAATATTTTTTGAGAAGGAATCCTCCCTAAACAAACAAGGATTATATGAGACAGTTCCTGCAACTCAGGGCATATTTTACGTGCCAACTTTTGTGAGGGGGAGTTAAATGGGTTCTTTAGAAAAACACCTGCAAAGTCAGGCTAAAGGCAAAAAACGTGACTTGAGAGTTTTTACTGGTACTGCACAGACTGCTGGTGACACTACTAGGTGCTGCAATTTTTAATCCTTGTTTAGCTGAAGGTGGAAAGTGTCTATAAATACCATATATGCACACTTTATCTACCTCATTGCTTTTCTATTTATCTTTTAATAAAGCATTGCAGAGAGGTAGCACAGGGACCCAGTACTTTCTGACCCGTCAGCACATGTCTTCTCATAGATCATTGATTACTCAAGACGTTTGAACATTTTGACTGCCCCAGAAGAAGTGTCTCCTGAGACCCCACCTGGAGTACTGCATCCAGCTCTGGGATCCTCAGCACAAGAAAGACATGGAGCTATTGGAGCAAGTCCAGAGGAGCCCACAAAGATGATCAGAGGGCTTGAGCACCTCTCCTAACTCTCTTCCATTATTCTATGATTATTCAGTCATTGCCTTGGAAGGAAAAAGTCCTTAGGAAAAAGCTGTTCATCCTGCCTTTTAGCCCTGGAAAGCCAAATGAGTAGCTAAGTGTACTATATTTGGCCTATGAATTTTATATTACATCTGCCTGCTTAAACACCTTGGAGGATGTCCTAAGCCCAGATCTGTGTTACTAATGCCAGGACCTACAACAAGGACATTAGCATGAGAAAAGTCAGGGTTTCTGCCAAAAGACATTAGCTACCACACTTGGGCCAAAGAACCAGAGTTTTATTCTGAGAGACGGTAAAGAAAGCTTGGGAATTTTAGGTGGGTGACCTTGGAAGAGTCTACTGCAAAACATAATCATTCCCATATGTCTGAGAAAGGGAGTGAAGGATTTGCAGGGTAAGAAATATGGATCAGAAAACCAGTAAGTAGGGATATAGTAGACAGGGAAAGGACTTTTCTGAGGTTGTATGGATAGAGCCTTTTTCAAAATGAGGTTGGTGAAACCAAAAGATCTTTATGATGAAGAGAGATATACTGAGAAATTTTTGAAACCTATATATTAAGTTTTATCAAAGAGAGATAATAAAATCAATTTTTTTAAAATGGTACAGCAAAAGAAAAAGGAATTTCACTAGTTCTAAGATAGACAAACCAAAGAAAGAAAATATTAACACTAACAGTAGTTGAAATTGTCTAATTTGTAAAGAAATGACCATGTGTTGTCTGTGTAGGAAACTTGACCTGGTTAGTGGTATGGAGGAACAAAAAGAAATTAACATTTTACATACATGTTCAAGCAATTTGGGAAACAAAATGAAGGGAGCAGAGTTATGGAATGGGATTGGAAAGAGACTAACAGAAACACAGTGTCGTACATGGAGTATAGCTAAGTCACCCAGAAAAGATAAGAATAAAAACAAAAGAGGTGAAGCATCACTAGGATTTACTGATTGAGAAGAAGAAAAAAAAAAAAAGGAGAGCGAGAGAGAAAGAAAAAGGAATTTCGCTGATCTCAAGCTCATAGAATTTTAGAAGCCAGTACTGAGGGAGGCTATGAAGAGGAACCATTACAGTATTTTTTCAGAGCAATGACTCTTTAACAGTGTGGGAGGCTTTGCTTTCAAAGTTATAGACTGGAAAACAAATTCTATTACTCATAACAAGGCCTTAAAAATGTGAAAGTTTCCACAGAATTACTGAGACAACTAAGAATCATATTACGCACCTAGTCTGAAGATATTTTAGATATTTTGGAATAGGAAAATAACCTTACCAAGGTGTGTTCATTGACAGGTTCAGTTTAAAAGAGAAAAAACCCACTACCTCTATTCCTCTATTACAAAAAGGGAAATTCTAGTTAATTAAGTCATCTGGCCTAAACACAAGACTTTTATATAGAGGAAAGCTTTAGGGAAAGTTTCATAAACTATCTAGAACATGCTTCCATTTGAAAAGAAAAACGTGCAAGGAAGAGCATCAGACCTAGCTAAATGAATAAACAAAAGGGATATTAGAAGTAAGCAGAGAGCTATAAGGAATGGAAAAAAGGACTGAACAGCCAAGAAATCATCTTTTGAGGTCAAGAAGTGTCGGAATAAAATGAGAATAGCAAAAAGTCAAGCTGAGTTAGACCTTTAAGGGATATTAAAATAAATAGGAAAGAAAGGCACTTTGGGAATATAAATGAAAACAGAATAAATAAAAGAGAAACAAGAAGGCCAAGGTTGAGATTTAAGATAATCTAGATATGGCCCCCATACTAAATAAATAGTTTGCCTTAGCTTTCAATAGGATTAATTATTTCAATATGAAATGCAAGAGGCAAACTGAATAACAGAAATCAGGACAAAAAATTTGTCAGAATGGAACTTGACTTAGAAATCAGACATCTTAATGTAGTCAAGATTAGATAATTGCCTGATCACGCATTTCAAAATTTTCAGATAATTAGCAGGTAGTGTAAGAATTTCTTTTCTGGTGTAAAAAGTATTCTTAATTAAACTCGTAGCTCAAGCGTAACTATGCTTGCATAAAGAATATGATATAACATCGGAAATTATGAGTCAAAATGAATTTGCTGAATAAATAGAGGAGGCAAGAATTTTGACTAAAAGGAAGATCAAGCATAGAAAATAAATAGTGAAAATGTCTAAAAGTACTGAAAATATCTATAGTAAATAATTCAGAATGAGTATAGACTTTCCCAAAGTTTGCTGTTGATACAAGTCTGACTCATTTATGCTCTTGACAGGAAAAAGAAGTGTGTGCTAATACCATGTTGTTGCTGATGAAAAATTGGATGACTTTGAGAATAGGAGAAATTGAAAAGAAAAAAAATTAAATAGGCCAAGGAAAATTGGAGAATGTCCAGTAACAATTACTGAAAACAATGCCAAGGACAAATTGCTTTCAGACATGGCCATGAAAAAGGTGTAAGAAATAAAGTAGTCAACTGACAGTGGGGAAATAATGTCATCCTCTTCTACAGAATGCTGAAAAAATCTGGTTGTCTGCATCCACAAAAGTTAAGATCAGAAGATATGCAAAAGCTGATGGATGAGAAAATCCATACTGAACAAAGATAATCAAATCATTTGACCTGCTTACATTTAGTAAAATTGGTGGCAGAAACTTCATGTAGAGAAGATCAGAGTTATGGAAGCATACAATAACTTGCAGTTATTTCAGATTGTCATCTGATTCTCATGCACACTTATGAGAGAAAATACCTGATTTTTTTTCTCTCACCTCTCCCACACTTGTATTTGAACACATTGAAAAAGCACTGTTTTCTAAAGTATCATCACTTTTTGCTTTAGGGTAGGATTTTCTAAATGAGAGTGTAACTGAGCCATCAGATTTTGCTCTTAAATGATGCTTCTGGAAATCTGATCATTGCTATTATAATGTTTAATTTCACTATTGTGTTTGAAAGTTCACACCTTTTGAGGGTGGCTGTTGTCATGGAAAGTCAAAATCTTAGGCAGAAATAGAATTCCCTGCATTGTCTAAGGACTGCTCATTTCAGCATCAAGCTTTGTATTATAAATATTGTGGTGTATTTTGTAGCAATAGAAATACAGTGCAGACAAGACGCACTCTTTCCAAAACTAGATGGGATTAGTATGTATTGCTTGTAAATCATATTGCTCAGGGGATTTTTTTGGAAGCTGTGTTTTTGTAAGAAATTTCTTTACCAAAAATTAAAAAAAAAAAAAAAGACAGAGAGAAATAATTATGAAGCAGATCCGTTTTTTTCTTAAACAATACATTAACTTTACATTAAGGCTTTCATCGGTCTTTTTCATGTTTATAGTAATAGACATTCTAACTACTTGCAGAATCCCTACTAGATGCATTCAACATGCAGGATACTTTTGTAACTCTTCCTATTTATTCACAGAAGTTTCTGGATAAACCATTTGCTGCAAACCCAATTTACAGGTTCCAAAATTCCATAACAATCTCTGTTTTGTTTTGGGGGCATTTTTGTTTGGTTTTTTAAAATAAATATGTGGGTATTAAAAACAATTTTCAGGGTACCATACACAAAATCTGCAAACTTCTGACTGTTAAGTGTTGAGCTGTTGAGTGGAAATGACTGACACTAAACTACACATAGCTTCCCTTCTAGCCAAATAAGGAGGGGAAAAAAGCTTTTCAGTAGAGTCTGTAGCTTTTCTGAAGACTTCTAACAAGAATTTTATAGAAATTCATGCTCATGCCTCAGTAATTTTGACCATGTGTTGAAAAAAAAAAGCTTAAAAGAAGTTAAAATGAAGAAATAGTGTCTGAAAATTATTGATAATCGTCTGGTAGCAAAAAAAGCTTTCTATAAATAATCATGGTGTTAGAGATGTATGCAGCCTGTCCTCTGAGTACCAAGAAGTACACAAAGCGTATAACCATAAGCCAGAAATAATGAAGAACGTGCAAATGAGAGGATAAGAATTCCCTTCCAATCTGTCCTTTCTGACATAAGACATCCAGACTTTTGTTGTTTTTTCTGATAATTATTCCAGTGAGAAGACAGAAAAAATATGTAAAGGAATCAAGTCAGATCTAGTTATTCCTATAGTACTTTTAGCCACCCCTCAAAGGATCAAACTGTAAATCTATATTTCAGTGGGTCTTAAACCTAAGACCCAAGTTCTGTTACTTCTTCATGACTACTTTCTACAAAATTCTGAAAAAGTACAGTGATGCAAGATGAGATTTCTCTTGTGCTATCATGCCTTTAATTCATACTAATAACCAGTAGAATTAGTTTTTCGTAGCTAAATGGGTGCTGCTAAGAGAAACTCAGTGTAACTGCAATAGAAACCAACTCTCTGAAGCCTCATCTGCATTTCCTTTAGTCTCCCATTCCTGCATAAGAGCAAGCGCAAATGCATTTGTGTAAGGATGTTACCAGTAACTATTACAAAGAACTATTATTTATAAATGCTATGCTGCTCAAATTACTCGTGACCAGAATTTTAATAATCGTGACGTTTAAAAATAAAAATGGTGCCCTCTTTGCACAAGGTCTTCTATGATTATCCTTTGCATCGACAGCAGCAGTACCAAGCTGGGGACCTTGATTCAACTCCAGTTTTTTTCCATTTCCCCAGCATTTCTGGCTGACCTCAAATTAAAAGATTCCTGCTACTGTTTAGCTGGCTGCTTTTCTTAGGATCTATTTTGTGTCATATATGATACTTGTTCTTCTCAAATTCTTCCATACTTGTTTTACAGATTTTTTTTCTTTCTTCCTTCCTACACGATGCAGAATTTGCTGGCACCTTTTGTGGTAGCTAACTAGAGACAGACAGTCATACTCAGACAAAAAACAAATTACTTGGACTTTCACCCCAAGGCTGTAGTAGAGGAAATCTGGAGCTGAATCTTTTCTAGGGTAGAAGGAGACAGAACAAAGTTTTCTCTTTATGCATTTAAGACACCAAGATTGTAGGAAAAAGTAAAATGAGTTGTAATGCTGCAGTGGTTCTTAGCCACCTTTTACCTATCCTGACAGGATAGCTCTATCAGCATAACGTAATTAAAGGACTTTTGTAAGAGATATTGAATCAACAATAAAGCCCTTTCTTAAAAAATTACAATGAACAAGCAAAGAAAATGGATAATTGTGCAGCCTTTGATGTATTCAAATACTGGTTTAAAAGACAAGTTTGAAAGAAATGAAGATTACAAGAAAATACAGGATGACTCTAGTTGACTGTGATTTGTAATCTACAGAAGGTGACACTATATAATCAAAGGGTCCATTTTGGAGTTACGCTTTATGATTCCATGAAAGAGAGAAGCAAGTTAAAATGCTCAGTGCTCTTCCATCTTTCTTTCTCTTCCATCCTCTTTTTCCTCCTACCCACGTCCACACTTAAAATAATTCCCTTCCAGTCTCTCTTGGGGAAGGAAATGAGTTTACCTCCCACAGCTATAAATTTTAAGATACAAGATAGATAATAATTGCTTCACATTTTTGCTGTCATTCCACTTTGGACTTCCATCCACTGACTGCAGTCAACAAGGTTTTCCACCACACTGTGATAAATTCCGTGTATTATTGATCATGAACTCTCAATGATCCATTAACAATGAATTTTTAGGGATCAAGCATCCTGCTGTTCTGTGCAGGGAAGTATTTTCAAAAAGCTGTAACCCATCTCTGAGAAGTACTTCAGTGGGATGTTTAAATGTCTTACATTTTACTGTTAATCTTGCTGGCAATCCTATGTAGAAGTTCAGTAGAATTGGAAAGAGAGTGCTGATTATACTCAACTTTTTTTAATAAAACACCTTCTAAATATGGGGGTGTGTTTTTTGTGGAGGGAGAGGGATTATATGTGACTGACTTGATTACATGGCATTTGATTTAAGTAAGATAGAAATCACAATACAGTGACTGGAACAAGGCACCATAAGATATGACGATGTTCAAGTTAAATTAATCACATAGAGATTGTGTTCTTGACTGTTTCAGGGAACAGCCATAAGCCAAACATTTGCATTTTTGCATCTTTTATCATCAGAAAGCTAAAATCTTGTTTCTTTATGTGGTTTGGTGTTTTTTTCTTGTTCTTAAGTTGGGTTTAGTTTGAGTTTTTCGTTGATGGGTCAGAAAATGGGCCTTAGCTCAATTTATTGTCAGCTACAGAGTGGCCTCTTGACCACTTACTCCACATGGACTACACACATGGAAAGTCTAAACTATCTTTTTCCCAGATCTTTTTTACTAACTCCAGAAGATTACGGAAATACCACTAAAAGGTATAAAAGCAGTTCTCAGAAGGCGAAATAAAAGGACTCAGAGTAACTCTGAATGCAGGATTTTATCCTCTAATTCAACCTGTGGAATTAAAGTTCTGCATTTCAAGGCTAGAAGAGAAATGATGAGATAAATAATTTATTAAAGGAACTAGAAAACAAGGAGGAGTTTATAAAAACTATCAGAATGTCTTACTGGATCTAAATGGTAGAGCTATTAGTAATCAGAAGAACAGATGTGTCTAGATAAAGGATTTGACTGTTATGACCTGTGAATGGCATGAAGGAGTGGCACAGATAACCATTTTTTTTTCCAGCCTGGAAAATTCTGGCTAATAAATGGGCTATCTGCCAATATGGTTCTACACAAAGCTGGGCAGTTTATTATTTTTCAGTTTTCACAGTGTTGAAGATGCTACTCGATTATTTGCCTTTTTAATCGTTATTAGTGTGAAAGCTTCTATTCAGCACTGAAAAGATATTATTATTTCATAATCATTATCAGATAATGGCATATGGTTTTCTCTGACAAAACATGCATAAATCTGAAGGAAGTGTCAATGTAAAAGAAAAGGACTGCAGGAGTGAAGATTTTCGAGATACTTGTTGTCATCACCACTTAAGGAACAAAATAAAAATTTCTTTGGTTCCTCAAGACCAAATGTACCTTTGACTTTTACTTGTCCTTCTAAAAGGAAAATGAGTAGATTATTAATCAGATGGAAAGGTAGGGTAGTAACAAATTTGCCTTTAGTAAGGGTTTTGACATGATTTGTCATCCTGTCTAGAATCCAAGGATTTATCACTTGAAAGAGCACATTTTTTACGTGGACTGAAAAATTACCAGGAGGATGATGCCTCAACATCCAACTGGCCAACAAGCACAGTACCCCAACAGTTGATACATGGACTCATATCACTGGGGTATTCACTGGAGCACAGGACATGCGAATAAAGAATCAGAGCTGACCTTGTTTAGCCCATTAAAAGGGAGACTACGGGGTGATACAACTCTTTACAACTATGTGGAGAGATGTGACAGAGATGAAGAAACAAAACTTCCCTCTAATTGTGGACTGAGGTGTTCAGATTAGACATCAAGTGAAAAACATTCACTGGGGCGAATGGAGCACTGGAACAAGTTGCCCAGGAAGGTTATGGGCTTGGAGATTTTTGAAACAAGAATGCCCTGGTTGCTCTGGTCTGCCATTGGTAATAGCCCTCTTTCAAGCAGAGGGTTGGACTAGATCACCTTTAGCCAACGTCTCTGCAATTCTATGAGTCTATATTTCCTCAAGGAAGGCATTTGATGTCAGCCAGATTGCCAGCACTATGGTGATCTCAGTCTCTCTTCCAGGCTTAGTCTCGTGTATCTGGAGTTCATACATATGCCAAATTTGCATTGATCAAAAGGAAGACTTTGATCTCATTCTTTAATTAAATATGAGTTCTTAGAGTGGCTTTAAACTCCCATAATCAATCAAGAAAATATGCTTTGATCTGACCAGCCAGAGAACTGGAATCATAGAAAGTTAAAGTAAAATAAAACCAACAAAAACCCCCATGATTTACCTAAGATGACTGTTCCCAGATATAAATGGTAAGATCAGGATCGGGAAGAAAAGAGCTTAGGGTTTAACATAAATAATTGAGTGACTTTTATTTAGGACTACTTGAGTCCTGTTACTTTTAAACAATAAGTATTCCTTTTATGTTTAATTGTTAAAAAAACCCAACAGAAACAGGCATGTGTGGAAGGGGGTTCTTCTCCAAAATAGACTTCTTCATAAAATTAATTCAGTGTAGAGGGTTGGGTTTTTTCTTACCCAGAAAGTATTATGTTCCTACCAGTAATATTTTTGCATACTCATATTTCATGGTGGTATGTGAAAGGATAGAAGTTCCACAATGGATCTCCTATCTGGTATTCCATGAGAAACTTAAGAGCACAATAGAAAAAGAAAGTGGCAGACAACAAAAGTTCTATTCTGATCTTTAATAGCAATGAATTCTAAATCAGATACAAGTATTAAGTCAGTATTCCGCTCTCAAGTACTGGCAGTTGGTCTTGTAATCAGTAAGAGGTGCACAAACTAAAAACAAAAAAAGCTGCTCTTCAAGAATACTTAGAGTGTTATGAGCTTTTGAACAACACATAAAGAGAAAGCATTTTCTAATAAAACTCGTTAGTAACTTTTGGTTTGGCTACCCTCTGTATGACTTGAAAAGGTACAAGAATGGCACTGTTAGAAGCAAAAAAATGTGCAGAATTCACAAATAGTTTTACCATCCAGATGTAACCACTTACCTCATGCTCCCTGTCCATTTTCATGGTTGCAAATTACAAAAGTTTATGAACTCTCAAACTGAAAATTTTTATTTCTGTCAGATTTAAGATTTAACTCCAAAGTTTCTCATTCAGGAAATGTGAAGTGTTTGTTAAGTTTTTAATTAACCCAGAAACATGATGATAGTTAATCTCCTATATACTGTGAGTCTTTTGTCCCAAAAAAATTGGTTGCGTCTTGCTTTTGGCTAACTTAAATAGAACCAAGTTCAGGTAGAATTGGAAGTCAATTCGTCAGTCTGGTGGTCAACTATATGTTGCAACTATGGTGAAATACTAGATGTTTTAAATATTTGCTCTCATTTCAGAGCAAGCAAGTCAAATATTATCAAGCAAAGAATTAAAAGGTTAATACTTTACACTGGTCTCCTGAGTTGTTTGCCATCCAGAATGGATCTCTATCTCCAGACAGATTTTTTAAAATCCAATGAATCTATGCATAGAAGTGGAAATAAAAATTGTCACTGAAGAAAAGAACAGATTGTTATGTACTGAAGGTACTATTTTCAAAGCAAATCTGTGTGGAAATCAGAAATATTATAAGGACTAATTTTTAGAATTTGTTTTACTTCATAGAAATATGAAAATACAGAACAGAGATGCTTGTGAAAACAATTACAAGACTCTGCTTCTAGCTTTGTTTAACAATTCAGGTAAACTGCAAGAGATAATAGTTTACAGGTGGCTTTCCTTCCCTCTGCTGCGCATGTTTAGCTTTATGTGTTTGCTCTAATTAAACAAAGTTTAGTCTGTTCCTTGGCAGCAAAACCGGTCTGAAATCCGGGTGAACACACCATTCACTGGAACAGTCAGGGTTTTGATAGGATCCAGATCCAATACCTTTTTGACACCCCATGCACTGTATTTCTATAGAATATAGTCCCCAATGTCAATGACGACAATCTACAAAGTCAATGCTATGGCGGCCGTCTGTGTACATATCTTACGTATCAACTCCTACTCAAATCACAGCTGCTAAGACTGCCAAGGCTGCTGTGCATACACAGAACTGCTTTAACTGAAGGAACTAGGTGCTGGCATCCAACCATGTTCTTGTTTGATGTAAAGATGCACTGGTAAAGGTTGGGTGTGATACATCTTATCTGTATGTGTCTCACATGTTGGTGTCTGCATGGTAGACAGCTGCAGCCAGATGTCCAGAAACTAGTCCTAACCTCTACCCAAGGCTTCCAGGAAGGATAGTCACTCCATTAGCTATGCTGTGAGCACTTCTCATATCCAGAGGCAATACCACAGTATCGACATCTTCTATTCAAGAACACAGCCAAAAGTCTTTGCTGCAGAGTGTGCACTGAAAATGGAGACCTGGTTTCTACAGCTTTGCAGTCTGACCAGATTCAAATTCAAATTCATATTTGCTACATCCAAAAAAACATGCCATTTGATTGGAATGAGGAAGAGTAGCAGACTCCTGGTATAGTTAAGACATTGAGCATATGGGAGCACAAGTGTTATGAGGCCAACAAGATCTCAGGGATAAGGTGCCTGGTGGCTAGGTAATTCAGAAACAAGACCTGATATGAAGCTGTTTCCATCTGAATTACTTCTGGAGTTTTATCCAGTAGCGTAAATGCATGAATACTCCTAATGTAAAGTTCTGGAGTGGGTACAATAAAGTAAATGTAATTATACTTACTCAAAGTCAGGTAGTTCATTGTCTCAGAGTTCAAGTTCTACAGTCATGCATGTTTATCCCATAGCAGGTAGGTTTTTAAGATAAGTGGAATTAACTGTTCTATAAGTCACCTGCTTTCTGTCTCCTTTCTCTTACTTTTCCTCCTCCTGGAATATAAAGGAAATGAGATACTTTTACTAGACTAGACACAACTTCTAAATTGCCATCCTTCTTTAAAATCAAGGTTCTCCTTTGCATTTTGTGATTGTGAAATGTCTGGCAGCAACCAGAATATTCAAGATACTGTAATTTCAACCTTGTGGAGAAGAGACTTTTTGAGCTGGTTGCTCCAAATCCCTTGGCTCTTTTTTGTTACACTGGAGGCTCATACATTATCTCACTGATCATCCTCTGTCACCTCAGGAATATACTTCAGCATCATTGCTTTCCAGATTTAGCCTTCTTGTGGAGTGGCTGTTTTGAATTAATTTTCTGCAGATGTATTTTCAGTTTTCCAAGTTGACTCTCATTCTGTTATTCTCGGCCCATGTTTCAATTTTTTCTAGGACCCTCTATTATTTGCTTGTCTTGACTGCTGCTGGCACAACCTCTAATTTAACATCATCTGTGAATTGCATTATCTTGCTTGTGTTTCAAATCCAGATTATTTATGTGAATTTTAAAGAGGACAGCACCCTAAATAGAGCCTTGTGGCACCCCTATAGTCAACTCACACTACTCAATATGTTGTTGTTTATTATCATATATTGTTTGTGCTCTGTGTGCCAGTTTTCAGTCCATGTGATGGAGCTCAGATCCAAGCCAATTGTAACTCGTTTGAACAGTAAGATTTTGTCAGATGTTGTATTGAATGCTATACCAAAAACCCAGATGATATTCTCTTTCCTTTCTCAATTGCTTTTGTAACTGTTCCACAAAAAATAATCGACATTTGTACTGCACAGTTTTCACTTCATAAATCCAGTCTGCTAATAGGTCATGGGTCTATAATCTTTTCATCTGCTTTATGCCAGTTCAGGATTAAGCCTTGTATAAAACTATATATAGCTTGGGATCTAGCTGCAGGTAAGTGGCAAGGTCTCACTGGAACTTGATCAAGTGCCTGGACTGATTGCAACGATCTTCATGGGGGAGCAGTGTTTTGTTACAAGAGCTCTCTCTAGTGGTCCTGGCTACTCCACTCATTGTGTGGCTCCAGGGCTGCAATCTGGAGTGGCTGACTGATGCCTTTTCCTTCTGTAAACCTTTGGAGACATGAACCTGGTTAGTTCCAGCATCAAATTACAGTTGAATAGTATTTAACTGTAGTATTTAGAAGAAAAATAATAATAGTAAAAAAAGAGTAAACTCCTGAAAAAGGATAATGCCTGGTAAGGTTACTGAGGAAGCCTGATTCCTTAAAGAAGAAGAAGATTCCTTAAACATCTGGATAGTAACTTCATGGTACAGGTACTAAGAGAGCCAACTAGAAAAGATGCCCTCCTTGATTTGTTATTTGTTAAGAGAGAGTCTCGCGAGCAAAGTAGAGCTTGGTCGCCATCTTGGCCAGAGTGACCATGCAGTCAAGTTTAAAATCTCTGCTGACAGCAAAAAAAGTGTCAACAAAATTTCAGCCTTGGCAATGAAGTGAGCAGACTTCAGAATCTTTAGGGAACTAGTTGGTAAGGTCCCCTCGGGAAATGCTTTTGCGGGTCCTGCGCTCCATCAGTCATGGTCACTTTTTAAGCACCACCTCCTAAGAGCACAGGAAAAGGCAATTCCAAAATATCAGAAGCCAACCAGATGAGGCAGAAGACCAGTTTGGCTGAGCAGGAATCTTCTGGAACTAAGGAAGAAAAAAAAAAAAGCAAGTGGAAGCAAGGTCAGGGGAAATGGGAGGAATGCAGAGTGCTGTTTGCCACTGCAGGGAGAAAACTTGTGTGGCCAAAACTCAACTGGATTTGAAGCTGCCAGTACTCTGAGGGGCAATAAAAAGAGCTGTTAAATATGTTAATAGTAAAAGGAAGTCCAGAAAAAACATTGGTCCATTACTTGAGGAACACGGTCAACTCACAAACAGGGACATAGGCAAACCAGAGATGTTTAATGCTTTTTTCACTTCAGTCTTCAAAACTGGTGCTGGCTTCTGGAATCCCAGAGCTCTGAGCTGGAGGATTATAACTGTGAGAATGATAAAATCCCAGTCAACCCTGAATATTTGCATGATCTGCTGCTCCAGCTGGATCTCTTTAAGTCTACGGGGCCTGGTGGGATTCATCTGAGAATACTCAAAGAGCTGGTTGATATCATCACAGGGCCTCTCAATGATTTTTAGATCATCTTGGAAATATGGAGAGCTCCAGGTCACCTGGAAACTGGTGAACATTGTTCCAATTTTCAAGAGGGAAAAGAAGGTTGACCCTGGAAACTACAGGCCTGTCAGTCTCACTTCAGTGCCTGGTAAAATTATGGAGGTTATTCTGGGAGTTATTCAAAAACACCTGAAGGACAACACAGTCATTGGCCACAGTCAGCATGGCTTCGTAAGAGGAAAGTCCTGCTTGTCAAACCTGATTTCCTTTTATAACAAGGGAACCCATTTAGCTGATCAAGAGAAGCCAATTAGTGTAATCTTTTTGGTTTTCAGTAAAGCTTTTGATACCATCTGTCACAGGATCCTTCTGGACAAGTGTCCAGCCCATAGCTGGATAAACACATCATGTGATGGGTGAACAACTGGCTCACGGGTCAGGCACAAAGGGTTACAGTGAATGGGGTGATATCAGACTGGTGGCCTGTCACTTGTGGGGTTCTGCAGGGCTCCATCTTAGGCCCTGTGCTCTTCAACCCCTTCATAAATTACCTGGACGCCGGACTGTAAGGGATATTAAGTTTGCTGAGAATACTAAATTGGGAGGAGCTGTTGACTCCCTTAAAGGCAGAGAGGCCCTATGGAGAGACTTACACAAATTAGAGGATTGGGCAATCACCAACCATATGAAGTCCAACAAGGGAAAGTGCCAAGAAAGGAAGCGGATTGTTCCACTCTACTCTGCACTGGGGCAGCCTCACCTTGAGTCCTGGGGGCAGTTTTGGGCACTGAAATATAGGAAAGACATTAGGCTGTTAGAGAGTGTCCAAAGGAGGGCAGCAAAGATGGTGAAGGGCCTTGAGGGGAAGCCATATGAAGAGTGGCTGAAGTCACTTGGTCTGTTCAGCCTGGAGAAGAGGAGACTGAGGAGAGACCTCAGCACAGTCTACAACTTCCTGGTCAGGGGAAGAGGAGGAGCAGGTACTGATACGGTGATAAGACTCTAGGGAATGGCCTGAAGTTATGCAAGGGGAGGTTTAGGTTATATATTAGAAAAAGTTTCTTCACCAGAGGGTGATTGAGCGCCGGAACAGGCTCCCCAGGGAAGTGGTCACAGCACCAAGCTTGACAGAGTTCAACAAGTATTTGGACAATGGTCTCCGGCACATGGTGTAACTCTTGAGGACGTTCTGTGCAGGATCAGGAGTTGGACTCAACAGTCTTTGTGAGTCCCTTCCAACTCAGGATATTCTTAGGATTCTATGATTTTAAACTTTTAAAAAGCAATTACCATAGGTTTTTTACTGCTTTCAGTGCTGGAAGAAACATGTATTTTAGACTATATAATATGTAGTCAAATAGTAGAACAGACATCCAAATCATGTTGCCAATATAATATCGACATCAGATACTACTAGGATTGGTAAGTTGCTATGGATGTTGCATTTTAAGATCCTCTTAATAAAGCACAAATTTTAAATGTAGCCCTTAAATTTATTACATTTAAAATGAGAACAGCTTACCAAATCATCTTTAAAATGTGAATATTTATTGCTTTCCATTTTTGCACTCCTGTATTAGTGAGAACAGAGTCAGAGCTCAGACCAGAACGCTCATAAGTTCAAAAGAAGGGTCCATGAATTATAGCGCTCACTGACAATAACCACTGGTAAGTCAATGAACATAAATTAATGTTCCAGATGATAGGAAATATAATAAAGTTTATAAATCCTTTACAATAAGTAAGTGCATATTATTGTATTACATAACAACTCCTAGGGAAGAAAAACAACCCAACAATTTTAAAATAGTTTGCCCTTCTATTTTCCTGAATCTATACTGAAAAGGCCAAAAATTGGTGTACTTATATTTGCTCTGTTACTAATTTCTTTATTAGTAGTGAAACTAAGACTTTATAATACATTTTTCTTTAGCTGAAAAAATTAATACTTTCTTGAACATCAATATTTTTACAGTATTATTCCAGTTATTTTTGCCTTAATTTTATAAGTAAAATTTGTTGGTATCTCTTCAGTAAATGAAGGTTTATTAGATACCTGTTTTAAAAAATACTTTACTGAAAACACTGTGTTTGCAAATAAAATATGCTACACTTCTAAGAAGGTGTCCCCTTCAGAAGAAACCATTTTCTTCCACAAGGGCTTAAAAATTCCCCAAAGTAAGTGAACCCTGTGAGACAGCACGTAGGCATTGTCCAAAATCCCCTAGAAGTATTTTGATCATGTTTGAATTAAGCACTTGAAGTGAGGGGAAACGAAACATCAATTTAAAAGTCCCCTTGAATGGCTACTTAAATCACAGCATGGAATGTCCCTGAAGCTGTGGAGCTTAAAAAAATACATGCTAAGGCGCTATGACAGAAATGACACATAAATCATTAGAAACTGCTTTGAGAACATCAGTTCTTTTCATCCCAATTAAATTCTCTTAAAAGCATTTTTTTACAGAGTTCCAGGGCTCTTTAGTATCTTTAGGAAACTAAAGTCTGATTCAGGTCATTTTGGAGTCAAAGAAAACCTTGCATTTACTTCAGTAGAAATGAGACTCCTTAGGAAGCAGATGTGCTTACATTCCTCTGTCAAAAATAGGAGCTAAGCATCTGCTCAAAGTTAATCACACGCTTAAACACTGTCCAGGACTAAGGTCGTGGTTGCCAGGACCTGATCTTGCAGCACATACAAATCCAAATGATTGATGGTTTGGTTTGCCTGCTGGATAAAACAAATGTAACATGAAATACAGGTTTTGGGGTTTTGTGATTCATTTTTGTGTCACATAATAAAATTTATAAAAAAAAAATCTATCCCAAATGGAGTTCTGTTGAGTTAGTGGAAATACTAATACGAATTACTGTATATTCTCATTTAGTTCAGGTTGAAAACCAAAGAATACAACAAACAAAGCACAACACAAAAGCACTGTGTGGCACAGACAGACAAAGAACGAGTGCAGCCTGTCAAGGAAATTGAGGTTACTTCTGAAAAGTACACATTGTGCCCTATAAACATACTACAACAGAGATAAAACTTAGCTCTGGGCAAATAAATGTTCTCCAAATACAGAGAAGACTTCATGAAATACAATTAAATGAAAAGCAAGGCTGAGAGGAAGTTTGGTAACATCTGATCAACTGGTCACTTAAATGACTGGATTATCCATCCTCTTCTGAGTACAAATTTATATAAATTAGAGGAAATGATGGAAAGAGGGAACTATGGGAAGCAAAGGGAGTGAGGATGTAGTGAAGATTGTGGAAGGAGGATGCAGAGGTGCTACTGAAAGCAGGATGGGAAAACTGTCTCAGCTTTAGAACTGTGTGCCGAAGGTGTACCAGGTAAAATTGACACCTTTGACACAAAACAAAATAATTATTGTCAAAAGCTAGAAGTAGAAGGGCTCAATCTTTACTCATCTCAGGCAGACTGAGGAAGCTCCTTCTGCATCTACGTTCTGTTATGTTCATACATAGTCCTGTGAAAAATAAGTTCACCAATATGATAAACTGGCCGCTGCTCACAATGTTTTGCTTTAACCCAACAATTCTACAGATTCAGACAATAAATCACCACTTTTTCAAAAATCCCACCAATTTAATGTCTTTGATACTAATCTAGTAGGCTTTCAAGTAAATTAAGCCACAAATAACTTCAGAAAATGGATGCTGTTCACATACACCAAGTCTCAAGCAAGACACATTCCAGCACTTGCAAATGGAATTTTTTTGCAAAACCCTGCATATATGTACCTATTAATCCACAAGAATTTGGGGTTTCAGTTTCTTTTAAATGGAGCTTACCCACCTCAAGGATGCAGGATATATTATAAAACAGGCTATGACAGCTTAAAGGTTCAGAATGCTAGTGAAAGGAACTAAAAAATATGTTTTATTATAATTTCGTTCTTGTAAGCCAGTCTCATGATATCTGTATCGCAGTATATTCCGAAGGTTAAAGCTGTCATGTCTGATGTGTCAGCTCCTTGTATAAGCAATTTCCAGTTGCTTGGTTGGGAAAAAATGAGAGAGCAAGATCTAATCCCACAGCTTTCACCTAAGTGAAAGAGCCTACATTTCACCTAAGGTTCTCCTGCTGGTGAACTGAAAGACTGCCCAGAGCTTTTGGGGATTGAAACAATATGCTTTCGGGGTCTGCATCACATGTTTCTATGAGAATATCCTCATTGCAAATGAATCTGACTCAAGACAAGCCTTCAAGTATTGGAATCCAATCCAGTAGCATCCCTTTCTGTGGGCATCTTTTTCATTCTCTTTCTGAAGGTGTCAGATGTGTGGCAACTGTACTCAGTGCAAAACCATTCTATTCTACTTTCTTTATCGTTGGGCAGTTCCACATACATTATTTGTGCTTCTATCTAGTTCTTCCTTTTTGGGATAGGTTTTTTTTACCCAAGTTTTATTTGAGTTGGTTTCTCTGGGCATTGGGCCCAGTTCTTGTTTAGCTTTGCTCTTAAAATCTGTACAACAACCCAGATGTTCTTTCCAGAAAAAAAAAAAAAAAAAGGCGGGGGGAGCTTTATGCATCCATTTTAAAAAATGATCTTGTTGTAAAGCAACAGAACGGATAATTTGTAAACCCACTGAATGCACTTGTAGCGTTTATAGCAAAATTAAACTCCATTACTGTTTGGGACTTAGGTTTACAAGGCTAACAGAAGTGCTGACTAGGTGGAATAGAAAACACAAGGGCATAAAAGAAATGTTTTTGTATTGGAACATTAATTTAAAGTTATTACAAAGGAGAAGGTATGAAAACCTTTAGTAAAGATGGATCTAGCTGGACTATGTCAGAGTCATAAATTTATTTTTCCCCCCAAAAGTAAGGTCTGTGGAACAATAAAAATCAACAATAGGCCCAGAAGTTTTTACTGGACCAAAAGTAAAAGTTTCAACTAGAAGTACAGATTTGAGAAGCAGAACAGTTCAACTCTGTACAGCAACAAGTAAGCAGCTGTCAAAAAAGTGTTTCAAAAAAGATGTCAGAAAACATGGAATAGGAAAGCAGGAACTGTACCCAAAAGGAAGGGACAGAGCAACAAAAGTTAAAGAAACAACTGACCCCATTAAATTATTATCAAAGAGTTACTCATGTATTTTTCTAGTGCCACAAGTGACATCATGAGCTGACATTACCAATAGGTTACCACTTTCCCAATCGACAGTAGAAGAAAAAATTTGAAAACCTCTTTTATCAAAGCCAAATCCTCAGTTCTGAGGAAGAAGGCAAGGCTTGCTCATAACACAGGGGAAATGCCAGGTACTGTAGAGACAGAAGGAAAGGAATGAGAAATGCTAAGAGGATAGAATAAAAGGTGTACAGGGTTGTTACAGTCACCATGGCATAGAATAGTCCTTAGGTTTCTAATCAATCAAGGCTCCCCGTACTCTCCTTAACTTCCCTTGAAAATGATCTCTGCATAGAATGTCATTCAGCAATGCAAGATGAAAAAAAGAATCCCTTTCTAAGTAAATTAAGACCATCATAAGAGCTGTTGGACACTAGAAATGCTTTAACCTTCTAGGGAATCCACTACCCTACTTTACAGATGGTTTGGCTATTCCAAATTTTGAACTCATGCAATATTATCTCATAAAAGGTTAATACCAGTGGGTAAAAAAACCCTGGGATTCCATGTGGTTCTTTGGGAACATTGTCATGTACACGTAAAATTTAGCTCCTCGGTTAATGAGCACAGTAGAGCCACACTCTCTGTGTTTGTCTGTAACTGACTGATTTCAAAACCCCACTACAGTGAATTAAACGGAAGTCCTTACAGCACCAACCATGACTGAAAAAAAACCCTTCTTCCACAAAATTGTAAAAGATTTAATTATTCAAGAGTATGCGTGTACAGTGGAAAGGTAATTTTCAATTTAAAATATCTCTCTTTCAGAGAGAGATTAAAAATACTCTCCTTTCTCGGAGAAAACATTGGAACCCTTCCTTTCCCACAAAGAGACCCAGAAATCCCTGCCAAAATCTTCGCCTCTTATGGGAATCACAACATTTTCTCATTGCTTTCCCTCAGAAGAAACCTGGGATCTTCTGAAACAATTTCTATTCTGCCAGTTTCCACTGAGAGCTTTAAAAGTCCTTCCTAAGAACTCAGGATTATGAATCAAGAGAAAATGGAGACTGACAGCAATATCAGAGACTTGTGCAATAGTGATGTGTAGAACAAGATAGATCAAAGACTTTGAGAAAGGCTTTATTTTTTTGTAAATAAGATAAGCAACTTCCATTGCGTCTCAGTCTAGTCAGGAACAAGTTCATATTTTCACTTTCCAAAGCCAATGTTAACAGTGACTGCTGTTATGATCAGTGACAAAAAATTCAGCTGAACCTCTGTAGTTGGAGTTAACATTTTCATCTTTGAAGGAGTCTATAGTGGTTTTTTTCTTTCTTTCCTAATAAAATCAGCCAATACATACAAAAGCCATGGTTATAAAGACAATCATTCTATTAGACTAGTTCTTGAAAAGCAAGCTCCAGATGGGAACAAAGGTTTTGTCTGCTGAGTTCCTGGTCATGTTCTACTGAAATTTTCCTGGTTTGACTTGGTTTACCAAGAAAAGAACTGAAGCCCATTTTTCCCATGCTGATTTGCCTCTAATTTAACATGAGCTGACAAGTCCTCCTTATTCACCACCACTGATAATACAGATATTATTTTGACTTTCATTCTCTTTGGCTTTAATACCTAAACCAGAACAAAATGTTGTCATTCACTAAGTTCTTACAACTGAGCCAGCTATACTTGTGGCTGAGAAGCGGTACAGTAGAAATTGGACAGTCATGTAATCAGTTTTCCATTTTATTATGGCCTATGGATTCATAAAATTTGTGTTTTCCATCAGGAAGATGGTCTCAAATACAAATAAACAACATCTACCTCTCTTCCTGAACATGTTTTTTCCCAAGACACCTGAAACTTCCTGATAGGACTCTTGGCTACCAGTCTGGCAGCCTGCCTGGGATGGAAGGGGGGTCCATGGATGGCTCCTGAGCAGCCAGGGGGTCCATACAACATATTTCATACTTCATCTTACAAACCCTAAATCTGCTTCATGAAAAGCTTGAAATGCATTGTTATTGTCTCTCGTGGGACTCCAGATCAGATTTATAAGATTTAGAAGTGGATGATAATGTATTATTTCTGGGGAAAACAGCCCTACCCTTCACCTGAAAATCTTCTGTGGTGTTTCTGTCTTTCAATAGTAGTAAAGGCTCCTTTGTTACTGGTTCTGATGACAAGAGACAAATTACACTATACAACTGACCCTCCTTTTGCTTGGCTTTACAGCTTAATAATTCTTTTGGGGGACTAGGAGGAGGTTTAATTTTTTCATAGAGTCTGAGGCCCGTAATCACTAGATCACATAGCCTGACAACTTCTATATGAGAGCACATTTAATATCACTCTATTACCATACTAGTGAATCTACTGTGCTGGATTAGACTAAAGCACTTTAGTTCTCAAGAGATTTATGTGTCAGGAACAGTAGGAACCCAAAATGTCTTCACAGAATCACGGAACAGATGAGGCTGGAAGGGACTGCTGGAGGGCGTCTGGTCCAACTCCCTGCTCAAGCTGGGCCACATAGAGCCAGTTCCCCAGGACCATGTTCAGATGGCTTTTGAAAATCTGCAGGGAGGGAAACTCCATGAGCTCTCTGAAGCTTCACTGGAAAAGACCCCTGAAGCATCAAAGAATTGGTTAAATATTTTTCAAGGTGTCAGTTTCTTCTTCAGCTGGAGGTGAGTAGCTTGTTTTCATCCTGAACTGCAATAAAAGTTCTCTCTCATACTCAAATCAAGTATTTTTGTTAAACCTTGGTTATAAGACAGTCATATATATATAATAAAGAGCATTATTTACATGGTAGAAAATTGTCCATCTATCTGTCTGCAGAGTCAAGCAATCCACAAGAATTGAAGAGCAGGAACCACTCCCTTCTTTCTCGCTTTCCCAAAACAATGTAGGAAGAGTGATTATTTTTCAGACAGACAATCTGTTATGAAATTTGCAGGTAAAATTTTATGTCACGTCACTGTTCAAACTCAGACCTGCAAGCAGCTGTGTATTTAAGAGAATGTAGCTCTTGCTAAGTATGAGGGAATAAAAATAAACAAAAGGTTTAACAAATTCTCTAACTCTCAGATTTCAGTGACGGAAAAGATCACTGCAAGTATAACATGAAACCACACAGCACTTGCACTGTAGACCCTCCATTAAAATTTGCTTCATTTGATTGCAATTCATAATTTTTTCCACATTTTCCAAATGATCTTTGCTCTTAGTATAATGCATTACATGTCAGCTTCTCTAATTTTATCTTTCATCATACAATTTTCTTATTGTCTTCCTCATCAAGATGGTAAATTCCTTCCTATAAATTATTTTTCCTTAAAATTTTTTCTCTTCCATGTTTAAATTGTTTTCTTAAAATGACCTGGTGATCTCTCAGATTTGCTCCTGATACACTGAATATACTGAGTTCCTTATATCCTAGGTTTGTTTTCCAAAGCCAGGAAGATCATTATTTTGGCTCTTCTTTGAACTCTTTTAAGTAATTCAGACCCTGCTCATGCATGGCAGAACTGAACATTCATGAATGCTGCATTTTAAGCATAGAATAGCATTCTCCTTTTCATCCTTTTGATAGCTCCCTATTGGTTCAGGTTAACAGAGGTCTTAAAATGTTATATGCTTTGGCAAAATCATTGTATCAGTAGCCTCTCTTCTCTCTTAGACCATGACAAAACCTGGCCTGTAATTTCATAAAAAAGAAAAAAATGCAACTTTTTCAAGTCTTCTCCAGAAACTCCTGTTGGTTCAGTTAAGCTCTATTTTAATTTTCTAATTTTCTGTAGATATAAGATTCCATTTAATGCCTCCTTATTTTGCCCAGTGTCTTCGCAAAGCTAGTAGAACTGTAATATCTCAAGTAATTTTGGTAATTTTCTGGTATTTAAATCATGTTGGCAGTCTTTCAATATTTTCCAATATTTTTAATATTAATTTTGAAACAGTAATTCAAAATTCTTAGCTAGGCCTCTTCAAACCTCTCACCTGAAAATACTTGGATTCGCCTGATGCGTGGACATACTCCTTTGTTTCACATGGTGAACTTTGTTGCTTGTCTACCTTTTAGCACTTTTACATTTGCAGTCAGTTTTATTTAAAATTTTATGTAAATACCATTTTTATCATTATTTAAAGCCTGTGTCCTGTAGTGTCCCTTAATTGTGAGGGCTTTTTTTGCTTGGTTCTGTTTGGTTTGGCTTTTTTCTCTTTGGGGTTTTCTTTTTCATCCTTTCCTGCTTTCTGAAGTGGTCAATCATGGTCTTCTCTTGTCAGTCACCTGTATTTTCAACTTGGTACCTATTAAATCTAACAATTTTTTTTTCTTTTTTTTTTAATTGGTTATTTTCTTTTTGGTCTCTTTGATCAGAGCTGCTCATTGCTGCAAATTCTCCTATAAGAATATCGAACAATACAATTTCATCTAAAGGATGACTAATTAATATATAACATTATTAAAAAGTTTAATTCAGGCTTCAGCCAAAAGAAAACAATCAAATGTTTTGATGAATAGAGAAGTTCTGTTTTCCTGAACTAGCTTTCTGGTTGATGTAAAGTACACACTTCTTACTATCTCTTTAACTATTTGGCAGAGGGTTAAGTCTCTTATTCCTGTAAGTTTTCATGTGTTTCTGGATAGCAACCATGTGTTTTTCTCGAGCTAAGGATTTATTTTTCTTTTTAGAGAGAACAATCTTTTTGTTAAGGAAAATGTTAAGATTTAATCTACTTGGTCTCAGCACATCCCATAGCTATGAGATCCCATAGATTTAATTTGAGAGATAATCTAGAAAACTAGAAAATATAGAAAGATGATTAGTGTTCATAGGATTGAGATGGTGGCCTGGAATTCCAAGAGGCTATCCTTAGTAATGTTTCAAAATTTCCAATGACCTTTTTATGAAAGTCCTGATTTTTTGCATCTTAAAGGTCTTCATCTGCAAAATAGAGCTAAAACCTTATTTCTTCCATCCTTCATAATCCAGTCAGGTTACAGAAAAGACAGAGCTTTCTTTGGTAATCAGCACAGTAAGGACAGATCTCAATTTTAGCTTGAAGCACAAGTAAGAGTCTGTTGTTCCTACTGTTCTGCTTTATACAAATGTCAAATTGTTACAGGGAAAATGAAGATTCATGTTGTTAAGAAGTACCTATGATTTCTATTGGCTTGTGTTTATCTTTATCTGGTCACGGCCACTGTGCAAAGGCGATGCAACAGGAATGACGGTGCAGCTCTTTCCTTATACTGGAAGCTCATACTTTAAGATACAGGTTCTTCAAGTTTTGCTTGGATAAATGCCCATTTTATCTACAGGAGCATGTTGTTCTGTTCCACAGTTATGGAATGTTGCAGCCTCAATCACTTAATTCTTTGAAAAACACTTGTGGTCAACAAAATGTCATGTTGGCTTTCCAATTAGACACTTCAGGACCATGAAGTTAAAGAGGGATTATCTAATTCTGCAAGGTGCAGAGGGCAAAGAAGAGACATTGGTCCTTTTCACTTTACATTAATTATTTTAGGATTTTCAGTCTTTAGTTCCAGACAATAACAGGATTCAATCAACTGCTCCAAAGTATTTTCTTTCATAAGCCCATTCTGTTTCAATATGAAGTATCAACACTGGTTTCCTGAGATCTAACAAGCATCCTTGTGGACTCCTTCAAAGTCCAAAAAGAAATTTTTACCATTAACTTACTGAAATAGTTAGTGGTGTATCTTTATCTAAAACCTTTTTTTTTTTTTGCTGTGTTTAAGTTGATTGAAATTAGCCAGTGGGTTCAGACATTACTGAGAAGGAGAGCTGGAAAAACATAAATACAGAAAAAAGGGCCTTTCCCTTTAAAAATCAAGTTAAAAAATCAATCAGTAGTAATAAAAATAATTATTTGAAATGCATTTGGTATGACGCTGCAAAAAATGTTCAAGCTTGAAGAATAAAGTGGTATAGAAAATGGACAGTGAAATTTTTATATTTGACTGCAGTAATTTTTTTGAAAGGATTATTATTTTACAATTTTCCTTATCCCTACCATTCTCTTTGGGCTGACACAGTGAAATAAAAGATCAAAATTTTTAAATTTTTCCATTTCAGAATTTTGGGGAAGGAACTGGGGTAGGAACAAGCAAACTGTGAAAGAGGCACACAGTCTGAGTATCTAAATTTGTTTGCTAGATACGTATCTACAAAAAAGCCTTTGGGAACAGTGGAGTTAACTATCCACACAGTACACAGGCAAACTGAGATGCAGAGGGCATAGATGGGCAGGGGCAAAAAGGCAGGCCAGTATTTCCCTGAAAGTAGCTTTAATTTTTTTGCAGAACAGGCAGGACCCTGGTTACCGATGTAGAAACCAAAGCACTTCACCCCTAACCACCATAATTCAAAATTATGTAATTCTATTGAACTCAGTGGAGATATACTGATCCACAGCAGCAGAACAGTGACTTTACCTCTAGGTGATGGAGTATGGTTTGGGGAATCTGGAAGTCTAGGTGTTTCATTAAGCCAAGCTCTCTGACGTTGAATCACCAAGTTGAAAAGATCTGTTTTGTTTGATGCCGTTGATTAAAACCATATGATTTTAGCCCTCATAGCTTGTGTGTACATCAAGAAATTAGTTATGAAGGCAAATACACCCTTCACCATATGAAGATACAGGATATGTTGTATAAGTATTTTATAAGCATTAGTAAGGAGATGATAAAACCATATGTGAATAACTATCCAGAATATAAGTATTACTCATAAGAAACCTATATGTAAATACTACTTAGTACACCAAGAACTGTTCTAGGCATGTGGGAAAGCAACTGAAATGTCTCAAAACTAATAGTCGAAAAATGTGTATAGTGTGAAGATATTAAAAATAAAATAATAATAAATATGAGAAATGGTGAGGAAGCAATTTGAAAAAAAGAGCATGGACAAAGAAGGAAGGAGCGCTCAGCAAATTATATAACATAAAGGAAGTCGTGTGAAATCATGTGAATAAATTCAGTAAATAGAACCTGGAAAAATTAAATTGTCTAGTTCAATGACTACCTATCAGTGGCATGGTCAGGAACCATGTTATAGAGCCTATCTGATAAGTTTATGAACTAGCATTGCAGTTCCCAGGAGGAGAGACAGAGAAACATGATAAAGCATAGAGGACAGCACGACATTACTCCTTTACAATTATAGCAGTTTCCTATTTGCTTCAGTGCATAGAAAATTATTCCTGTTCATATGAAAAACTATCCATTCCCTTCATCATACAAACAGTCATTCTTTACTTATATTACATTTTAAATTCCAAAAGACCTTTATTACAGTAACAGCAATGCAACTGAAATATTTTGCAAAGTTCATTTAAAATACTTCAGTTAGCAAATTCTAAAATTCCCATTAGCCTATATTCACAGTTTGTATCTTGTACCTAGCTTCTAGTTGCCCAAGGATGTCAAGCTCTGCCTTGGTTTTCAATTTTGTTTTCTGCAAACGAGTTTAAAGCATGAGTTCTTAGGTAACTCGTAAGCATAAAATCATGTATGTATACAGCAGAATTTCAGATCACTTCCATTGTTCATCTTCAAGGGCATCCAGCTCTCTCAGAAATTCAGTTTGTTCACAGAGGCAGTGCTTTCTAGCACCGATTAGCCATTTTTTCGCCACACACTACTTATGCCAAGAACATTGATAAAAATAACACACAGAGAAGTTTTTAAAGAACTCTTGTGGGTTCTTTCGTCATATAAGATGTGTTTATAAAGAATATGAATTATCAAAGTCATTGATGGTTTCACTTCTAATCTTCAATTTCTCCAGCTTTGCCAATAATTTCTTCTGTAATAATATATTATTTTTTTCACTGAAATTCTGATATGGTATTGCTACATATTTTCTTTGTCTAGAATTTCTGTTTTCTTACTCATTTGTTTAGTATGGCATAATCTAGATTGGGTAAATGTATTACTTATGTTACCCCCACCCTTTTTACTTGAATCATCTTAATTACTCATACCTTTGAAATATCTTCTCATAGCATTGAATACTATTAAAGATATGGTAGTAGAGTTGAAATTATCACAGTATATTCTTTCTTTGTAGTTTTTGCTATTTTCTAGTTACATTGTTGTAATCCCTTGTCAATATATTTATTAGCCCTTTTAGTTATTCGATCTTTCATTTCATATGCCTGTTTTGAGAATTCTGGAAACAGATATTCTCCAGGCCTTGAAATTGGATTATTTGAAGCATTTCATTTTCTTTCTCTCTCAGCTCAAGCAAATAATTTAATTAGTTTACTATTTCATTTACTTCCAATCTCAGCTCTTACCACGGTGCACAAGCATCAATATCCTTCTTTATTTCTGCGTTGGAAGAAATCTTTTCTATTTGTGTGAATATCTCTTACAAGTTCATACAGTTTGACTTTTGGCAATCCTATTTTATCCTTCCTGACCTTTAAGATGAAGTTTCTTGGCTGACTAAACTTATATTATCTTTTTTTGGGGGGTGGGGGTGGGGTGGTGTTTGGTTTTTTGTGTTTTGTTTTCTTTTTTGGAGAGTCTCTGCTTGTTCGTAATATCCTTTTGAGATGATTATGAAATTATACCTGGAGGCATTCCCAAGTCATTTCTACCTGCCTTAGCATAAAATGATAAGTAAAACTGGTCCAGCTCAATTGCTAGGGTTGTGCGAGAAGTGAATAAACCTTACATACAATTATCATTGAGGTATCTTGATTTTTATTGACTAATTTACTCTTTTCTTTCCATTTGATAAACAAACACTAAACATCACCTATACTGTTCCCATTTGTCAGTCTCACCTAGTCATTATTCATCCAGTCTTTCCATGCCACTGTCCCAGGGTAAAATATTCTCTTTTACATTGTAACCATGTTTATGAAAGGCGAAGTATCTTCTGAGTCCTTGCTCCACTCTGGTGTTGGCATAAATCCTGCTTAAAGTGCAGGTGTATCAGCAAACTCTTTAGGTTAAAGAGTGTTGGAGGCTCCAGAAAAGCAGAGATGAAGGACTCTGACCTTTGTTGACATTACCTATACCTTTTCAAGCAATAGCTGAAAGAGAGTCTCTTTCTCCCAATTGCACAACCCCCTTCCCCCTGCCCCCAATAGCATGGCAAGGTCTTTTTTTGTATTAGGAACCAAAATTGAAGACAGTATTTCAGATGCAGTCTCAGAAATAGAGGAAAAATATCAACCAGCTGAACATAATCAACCTGCTGTATGTATCCTTGGCTAAGAGAACCCACAGAGCCAGCGTAAGGGCACATTTCTGCTTCTCACCATCCCTGGAGGTATTTAAAATATGTGACACTTAGAGATATATTTTAGTAGTAGACTTGGCAATGCTGGGTTAATGGTTGGCCTCAATAACCTTAGAGGTCTTTTCCAACCTAAATGATTCTATAATTATCTTATATTGAACTTGTACACCAGAATGCTCAGCTCCTTTTCTGCAGATCTGCTCTTTACAAGTCACTGCCCTATCTACATTTCTGTTTGAGGTTATAATATCATATCATATCAGGTGCAGGACACTGCATATCCTTTGGTGGACTTCCTAAGATTTCTGCCAGCTTGTTTCTTCTGCAGGCTGAGGTCTCTTCTGAACGGTAGCCCTATGTTCCAGCATGAGGAACACCCTCCCATTTTGGTGTTATCCATGAAATTGCTGAAGGTCCACTCCTTTGTATTGTCCAGATAATTAATAAAGACTTTAAATCGTTTGAGCCCCAGCACTGACACTTAAGGATTTTCACTAGTAATGGATATCCAGTTGTGCTTCCTGTACCATTTATCATTACAACACTTTAACTCTCACCAGCCGCTTTGTAATCAACCCACCTGGTTCATATCTCTTCAGTTTGATATGTGGGTGTTCTAGGAGACTGTGCTGAAAGCCTTGCTTAAAACAATGTAAGTTATACCCAGTTTAATCTGTAGTATTCGTGATATGCA
Source organism: Falcunculus frontatus (assembly GCA_013398115.1). Taxonomy (NCBI): domain Eukaryota; kingdom Metazoa; phylum Chordata; class Aves; order Passeriformes; genus Falcunculus; species Falcunculus frontatus. The sequence continues at coordinate 1,267,985 of VZRV01002667.1, forward strand.
ACAAAGAAAAAATTGGAAGAAAAAACCCCACCAAAATAACCCTACCTGAAAATCATTAGGAATACACCATGAAACACCAAAAAGCCAAAGATAAAACTGACAATTTGATTACTGAACTCAGTGTTTAGGACTGCCTAGAAGAAAGGAACAGAAACTGTTAAAATGCATTCTGTGCAAGTGGGCTTTTCCACCTTTTTACCACCATACATTTCCTTTAGCACACAAATATTACATATGCATGCAGACAGAGCACTTATAAATCCAGTTCTAAAAACAAAAAGTGATTCAGAGCTAGACTTTAAATGACAAAATTTGGAAGCTAATTAAATTATCTTGAAACATTGCAGTTCTCTATTCATGGAAGAAGTTTAACTTACTTCAATGAAGAAAATAAGGAAGCCTTTTTTAACTGACCTTGTAACAGTTGTGAATTTTCAATCGATAATAAATCTGAAATGGAATATTTGAGAATAGGTCTTTATGAAAAATTTTGAAATACAGATAAGCCTGGAGATGTAAATGAAAAAGTTGCAAACAGCTGTACAACATCAGTAAGAATTAACCTTATTCTACATTCATTCTTTTTTTTTCTTTCAGAAACTGAGAAAACTGAGAACCCTGGTGTAGTTTCAGAAGATTGGAGACAAAATGTGGCTGAATCGTGAGATCATGGGTGATCATGAGTCCTTTCTCCTTTTGAATCTATGCATTCTTTCTGAGTTACAATGGCTGGCCTATAAAACAGAACTTAATTTTCTGGAATAATATAAGAAAAGAAGCTGGGGTTTGTTGAAGGCGGGGTTTGAGGTTTCACCTGGAAATTCTCCTCAAAATGAGTTTAATATTTATATCCGCTAGTAAATTTTAGCTTTTAGCAACTAAAGACTCAATAGTCTTCACTTTTTCTAAAGCATCATTCCTTATAGAAGCAATAAATATTCATCCTACAGTAACAAGACCATTGTGTGGACTAGAACTCTGCTAGGCTGAGCATTGAAAGCAGAGTTGTTTCTCCTGAGGGGTGAAGCTTTTGCCCCCTGAGAGCTAATGATCCAATGTGTCATGTTCTGTCATAATATCTTATTCAAATAAGATTAACCTGCTTCACATTACCAACAGACAAACCAGAATTTATAGACTATTTCATGGCAATATTATAAGGTTTGGAGTCAGTGAATATTTTTATCCTGAGAATATGATACTGAAAAAAAAGAAACCTTTTGAAATTTTACAAAATCGTGGCAGAAACAACTAAACAAAACTGTGTCTCCCCACTATGCAGACATCCTGTTTGGGAAAAGTAACCAACAAAACTCTGGGCTGTTAAGACCAAAAAAAAAAAATTTGCTCCCTTTGGCAGAGCTATCTTCCTACAGTTTTATGTAACACAAAAAAAATACATATATGTTTGGCCAAATCCTCCCCTGCCACAGTAAAACCCCTGGAACTGGAAAGTATCCAGAAAAAACTCAGAGAACTCAGACCAGTGGCATGTTTGCCTGCTCCATGAACAAGCAAGAAATTCATCTAGCTAACAAGCAAGCTCAGCAAGACCTTTTGCTGAGCAAATTTTACTCATTTGTAACCTTGACAAATTTGTCCACTCTTAGAATTTTTCCAAGAGCTATTTTGTAAGGACACATTGCAGCCTACAGATCGCTCAAATCCTTCTCACTGCAACTGTTGTTTCAAGTAACTAATATTTACTATCATGTTTCTGGACTGTGTGTCTGTTCAAACACAGACTGTTGTCTGTTTGGATGTTCTAATATTTACCAGTTCTTAAAGAAGAAAATAACTCAGCTGCATCACAACCCTCACTTTTGTTTAAGAATTAATTTTCACTACAGACTCTGTTTCTAGAAAATTCATGTTGTGCAACTTTTCTTAATCATAGATGGGAAATACATAAAAAGTCATGCAAAAATTAAGACTCTCTATAGCTAAGTGGTCCACATAGGAAACCATACAGCTTCCACTGCATTGTGTATCCAGCCACAGCAGGACCACACCACCTCCCTTAATTTATCACAAATCCATTGAAGTCTGTCTCATTAATCTAGAGAGTCTGAAATTAGCCCTAATATTATGTGCAAGGGAAAATGCCAATTCCTGTTCAAGTAAAATAAAGATTTACAATATAGTCTAGAATTTGTCTCTTTTTGAAGACAGATAATGTTAAAGATTAATGGTAGATGGTAGAAAACATCTTTGGGGGAATAAATTCATGACTGTAAAGACATAAAGAATCATAAAAGCACAGAAAGTTTTGGGATGGAAGGAACCTTAAAGATCATGTAGTTCTGACCCCCCTGCCATGGTGAAGGACATCTTCCACTAGACCAAGTTGCTCAAAGCCCCATCCATTCTGGCCTTTAATTCTTCCAGGGATGAGGCGTCTACAATTCTTGGGAAACATGAACATCTCTGAACAGAACTGAGTGAAGGTGTGCTTGTGTTGCTCGGGGAGGTACTCTGTGAGGCAACTTTCTACTCCTGGCAACATCTTACAATAACCAAGTGTATAGCAGGAGTTCACACAGTTAATGCACTTTGGCCACATTAGTTTGCTTCTCTTGACAACCCTGCCAAGCACATGCTGTAGCTGATGGCAAAGCTGCCCCTGTTCTGCAGCCATGCCTGAACCTCTGTCTCAAAGCAATTTCCCTGTCCCTGTCCTTCATCTTAAGAATATTCCATGAAAATAACTAGCATGGTTCCATGTGACTGTACCAACTACAAAGCAATAAGTAACAAAGTTGAACAGAATAAGGTCTTGGGAGAAACAAGGATTTTACTGTGTGATCGTGTTCCTAAAGCCCAGAGCAGGGCATGTCAACCTACTCTGCATAGATCAGGTGCTTGTAACTACATTGACTCAATGGAGCTTTGAGTATTTTTTATTTTTATTTCACCTGTTCAGTGCCATATAGAAAAACAGTGAGGTATCCAATATGGACATCAAAGGATTCAAGGTAATGACGGATTTGATTGGAATGTGCCAGATCAAATTTATAGCTGTTGTTGCTGCTTTGTTGTTAATTGTCAGGCTCTTGTGCTTGCCAAGGGACTTGCTTGCCTACTGTGTATTAGAGCCTAGTGCTCATCAGTGGCTGCTTTTTTGCTTTCACTGCTTTGTGCACAGCTGTGCTGCTACACTGCTTATCATCTTACTCTGCTGTGCCTGGGAACATTTTGATAACAACCATGGCAATGCACCTGGACTGGCAGGTGTCCAGGCCATCACTGCTCTCTCTGTGCTGCTCTACTGGAGAGGCTAAAAATCCACTGTGAACTCGACTTGAAAGGGCTGTGACCTGTGAGCAGGATACCCCAAAGTGTCTGTGGCCATGGATATGTCTGTGTCTCCTCAGATGTAGTTCTGAAGGTGCTGGGGTCCAAGGGTAAGTCCATGCTGGAGAAGAAATACCTCAAAATATCTGTGGCTGTGGATAAGTCTGTGCTGCAGCAGGCACACCCTGAAGCATCAGTAGCTCTGCAAGAGATCATGCTGGAGCATCTCAAAGAGTGTGGGCCCACCACAGAGCAGGTACATCCCAGCAGGCACTGCAGCCATGGGTAAGGTCGTGATGGAGCAAGTATCTCTGAAGGCATTGTGGCCCATGGGAAAAGGCCACACTGGAACAAAGCAACTGTGGCTGCAGACAAGTCTATGATGCAGCAGGTGTAGCCCTGAAGAGACTCCCAGATAAAACTCCCAGAGTTTGCATTCTGTCTTTAACTCAGGGGAGCAAGTGCTCCCCTAAAGGACTGAAGTCTGCAGATAAGTCCGGGCTGGAGAAGGGTTGCAGGAAAAGGTTCATTGTGACATCAAACCCTGTGATCTGGTCCAAAGGGAACAGGGTGCAGATTTTAAGGGAAATACTTCACATTTTTTGTAACCTGGATTTTAAGTTGCCTTTTAGAGAAATTACTGTGGCAGGAACCACCCAAACCAATGGAGGACAAGTCTTACAGGAAGCAGTTGCAGTGCAGCAGTGATCCAATAGGAGCTGACTTGGGTGCCCAGTAACTCCATGGAACACAGCACCTCTCCTGTCCTGAGAGACCACCATAACAGATGGAACCCAAAGTCATGGACTAAATTAACTCAGTGGACATTTTACGGACATTAGTGGACATTTTGCAGAAGTGGTTCATAGACTTAGAAAATTATATCTGTGTATGATATCAAAGGATGAGAAGGGAGGTGGTGGTTAATGAGGTTGTACTGGACACTGTGTGACTTAAGCATTATGTAAATGGTGTGGAATAAGGGGTGGAGAATGTGATGGATTAGCTTGGAGTAGAGTTAATTTTGTTCAGAGTAGCTAGTATGGCTGTGTTTTGGATTTTTGCTGTAAAGAACGTTGATAAAAAAGGGGTGTTTTCCTTATTGCTGAGCAGGGCTTACACAGCATCCAGGCCTTCTCTGCTCCTCACCCTACCTCACCAGCAAGGAGGCTGTGAAGTGCATGGGAGGTTGGGAGAAGACACAGCTGGGACGGCTGAGCCCATTTGACCAAAGGGATATTCCATACTATATGGAATCTTGCTCAGCATATAAAGCTTGGGGGAAAAGAAGGTAGTGGAGAATCCTTGAAATTATGGTATTTGCCTTCCCAAGCCACCATTACATGTGATGGAGCTCTGCTTTCCCTGGGATGGCTGAACACCTGCTTGTCCATGGGAAACAGTGAATGAATTCCTTATTTTGCTTTGCTTGCATTCACAGCTTTTTCTTTACTCATTAAATTGTCTTTATCTCAACCCATGAGTTCCCTAATTTTTACTCTTCTCATTCTTTTTCCCATCCAGACATGAGGAGAGTGAGCTAGTGGCTGATTGGTGCTTAGTTGCCAGCTGGACACGACACAAATTCTTGAAAGTAACACAATCAGTTATAATTGATCCATTTAGGCACAAAAATTCAATTTTGCCAGGAAACTAGAAGTATGGAGAAGAAATATGCAGGGGTACATCGTTCGGTTGCAGTGAATCACAGTGCACAAGATAAAATGAAATGTGTCCACGAAACTGATGAACCTAATTCACCCTGTAGAAAAATGCTTAGAGCTAAAAATATACAACCTAAAGACAGCAATAAAATCAAAAAAGTATTTTTCTTAAAGTACTAAAAAACAAAGGCACTAAAGTGCTAAAGCGAAGATAATTGCGTTGGACTGTTAAGGTTTGTCCAAACAGCTATAAAGAAGAGATATGTGATTTCTGACAGTACAACTCTAGCTTTTAAAATAATTAATAGCTAAAGGATAGAGAACACATGAGTCAGTATTTTACAGTAGAGGCTCTTTTGCAATGAAATTGGATTATGCTGTTTTAATAGAAATAAATTTGGGATTTTAATGGCATATTAGATTACTTGAGGGCATGCCTGATGAAAAACAGACAGGCACTGCTTTGTAAAGACCCTGGTCTAGGTGAACGTTTGACAGGACTGGCGTAGGTCCAAAAGACTTCTTTTGTATTGGTTTTTTTATTTCTTAAAATTTCAAACAGTGAATCTATAGATTTTTGCCTTTAAAGCGCTTACTAAAACTCAGAACATCATGTGGTCTATGTTTAGACTCGAGTAGAAAGTATAAATTTCACTTTTTTCACCTCTACAAACTGCAGCAGCCATTTTCATAAGGTGCGGTCCCAAAAGTCACAGTTATAACATTCAAAATGTGTTTCTTACTTTAGAGTGCATTTTGACATTTTGTGTTATTTTCTGTTCTTTTCATCCCTTAGTATTTCTTAACATTAATATCTCTTTTCAGTCTTTGTAATCTTACTTTTTTTTTTTTTTTTTTGATAAAATCTTAAGAGAGTGAGCATGACAGAAATGCTGTATATACTACAGCTGTGCTTTTGGGGAGTTTAGCAGCTGAGACCGAGACAGCAAGCCAACATCTTGTGTTCCAGCAAGACCTTGGTCAGCCGAAAACATGTAAGCCATTGCAAGCAGAACCACTATCATCCCTAGTGAAGCTTATGCCATCACAGACCACTCCACCTCCCCAAATCAGGGACCCCAAAACTGTTGTAAAAGTTACTGTGAAGATAAAAAGCACTTGTTTGCTTTTCCCAGTGAGGGAAGTCATTAATGATTCTTTAAATACCATGAAGATTGTTAATGTTTTAGAGGATCTTGTTTGAGTCTGATGATTGCTCATGTCAAAGAAAAAAGGGAGGGAGGGAGGGAGGAAAAGGAAAGAAAAGGGAAAGGGGGCAAATAAGTGGGGAGAAGGAGGAGAGAAGGAGGCAAAAAAAAGGAAGGAAGGAAGGAAGGAAGGAAGGAAGGAAGGAAAAAAATAAGAGAAGGAAGGAAGAAAGAAATCCCTTTCTGAGAGAATTCTGGCCAGATTTTCCATATGCTTTCTGCTTGGAGATTTGCTGAAAGAATTATAAATTGTTCCTTGATTAAACAACTGTAGCATCTGGAAACTTGACACAATATGTTTAAGCTAAAACCAAAACAATTGTAAGCCTCTTGACTTCACGCAAATAAATATTATGAACTCCAAAAGTTAATAATGATTTATGCCAGTCAATCAGCAGATGACAAGGGACTTTGCACAAAACAGGAAGATGGATTACCTCTCTAATTTCAGCCAACCATTACATAGAAACAAAGAAAAAATTTAGGTTGTTCTAATGGGTATTTTATGCTTTGGACACTTGACAACGTATTTTGTGGCTGAGAAAGACACAGAATACGGTATATGTCAAATGAAAGCTCAAATCTTTAAAAATATATGGAAGCATGCTAGTTCATTTTAATTCGGCTTCATTTTCTCAGCTAAAATCGGAACAATTAATTTTGTGATCTTCAGTTTTGTAAGACAAGCAATCCTCAGTTTAAAACTTACATAATACTGACTTCTGCCAGAAGTCTATTAAAATATAGACTCTCATGTTTCACACAGGGTACAAGCTAGCGTTTCATTATTTTGCTGCTTTAGGGAAATGACAACAGTCTGATGTGAGCAATGTCGTCATTGCTTTCAAGTTAGTTTCAAATATTTTTTGATCTGCTTTCAGATTTTATAGAGATACTGGACAAAAACAACAATTCAAATTTATGTTTAAACATATGTGACTGCTGAAAAGATTGGTAGACGTTGCTTCTTAGTAAACAGGCTATTAAATGAAGTTCTTAAATTTATTTTCCTATGTATGAAGCTCTTAAATTCTACTTTGGATATTAATTTGTGATTACCATTATTTGGCTGCTGCAGTTCCACTAATATTAACAGGATTTCCCAAAGTTTGGAATGTAGTAGTAAACTTCCTCTTCCTTTTTACCTTACCAGAATATTCCATTGACCAGATTCCTTTTTCCACTCCGTTTACACACATACAGTGCAGCTAAGCCAGCAAAAAATACTTTACTGTTAAATTTACCCCTGGGGCAAATTGTGCTGTATCCCAAAGTTTGGCAAAGGGATTTTCAGGAATTCAGCCAGCTTACTGCCTCTCGAGAAACCCCTGTGCACCTTCTATATGGTGTAGAACTGGCTTGAGTGGTGGTGTTGCTGCAGAACATCATAGAGCTGATAGCATCAGGGTATGGCACATATTCTTCATTAGATCAGTCTCAGATCTTCTATTCAGTGAAAATCTTGTATGCAGAGAGGTAGGGGATGAATTTCACCCAAAGAATATTTACTCTCAAACTTCTTGCTTAAAATCCAAATCCACTTATCCTCTATAATTAAAAAAAAAGAAAATTTTCATGAGCACAATATTAGATTTTATATTCATTGTGTGTTGGTTATTCAGTAAAAAGTATTTGAAAATGTAGAGAAGTGAATTTCTAAAATAAAATCTTTCTTGAAAAGAATGCTGAAAAGGTTCAGAAAGGTTTTGTAGCAAGCTAGACTTTGGAGGAAAATCTGACTATGTCAGTGTCATGTTAAGGTTATAGAATGATTCCTTTTGCATTCTCTCTTTAACCAATTTTGGAGTTTATGTAAATGTGACATAAAATTCTTCCAGTTCCTTACAAATGGTTCTTTAATAAAAAAAAGTTGTTCTCCCATAATATGCCTTTCATAAAAACTCTCCTCAGGAAAGTTACAGTGTTGGATTCTTTATTTTAATTAGCCTTGTACTGACACTACCTTTTCATTTAGTGATGCCAAGACTCTGAACAATGGGTGTATTGATGTAAGCTGTGCTGCTCACCACAGTGTCTAAGTTCTCCATTGTTTCAAACTGTTGGCATATTTTACAGTAAGGCAAAGTGAGTAGAAAATGTTGTCAAATCAGAAGGATTTATACCTTTCTTGAAGTGTAGATGATTTAACAGATCCTTATCATCAAAAGCCATAGGAATGCTTATTGAGGTACAGAATGTGTAAAATCAAATAGATCTGAAGTAACTAACCTTTGCAACATGGACCATTATAAAACTAGTCCAGCTACTTCAAAGTCATATATACAATATCTGCCTTTTTGAAGAAAACAGGGTCAAAATACGTAGCTGGCTTGTAGTCCAGTATGAGTTTTGAGAAAGTCCCAATTAATATCTGAAATCAGCTGCAGCAGTAGTTCCTGCAGGGCTTCGGGCGAGGAGAAAAGATTCAATGAGAAGCAACTTCCAGGGAGTTAAGCAAGTCCTAAGATATGATCTCCACATGAAGAAAGAGACAGTGAAACTGGGCAACGCCATGCTACATGCTCCCTTTTGTGCTTTACAAGTGGGTATGTTGTCCGTAAACAATTACACATTTTGAAAATCAAAAATATATGTAATTGCCTAGATCTTGAGAAGTCTCCAATGTAATCAAAACCTTTAAAATTATAGAAGGATGAAACTAGCTGTTTTATCTTATTTGACTTTCTACCAGTTGCTCTTTATCATGTTGTTCATGTTTTCAATATGAACTTCAGCCTTGTAACTCTCATATTTTTCTTTACCTTTGAGGCAGCAGCGGTGTTTAGTTACATTACTGGAAAAGACATTGCTCCTTTTTTTCCCTGTCTTGTCTCATATGCAATTACGATGGAAGTTGATGCAGTAAGAAGACCTAAATAGGGAGCCTAGGGGAAGGAGGTGTTATTTGAGGTAGTGTCTCTCTCTTTAAGGCTTCTCCTTTGATATGTTTACCCAGGAAATTGGTTTTACAGGTCATGAATAAATTAAGTATTGGAGTAAAAGACCTCTGCCCAAACTCTTTGTACAGAGGTGATGTTATGCTTGTATAAATTGAGAGAGGGGCTCTAAGTTTTATGTATGTTATGACCCCATCGATGGTCCTTTCCAACCTTAACCATTCTGTGATTCTGTATATATACACATGCATACATGAAAAAGGCAAAAACCGTCCTTTGTACTCCTAGGTATTTAGGTAACCATTTTTGAAGGTTTTACAAGCAAAGAGGCTTTAATATAGGGTGAAGCTATAAATGCAAACTTACATTCTGCGAATTTATTGTTTCTGGGTAGTCCCAGAATACATGGACTTAGTTCTGTATAAAAATGGGGCGTGTGCCTTAGTTTGAGTTTTTCCCTGTCACAGAGATGGTGTTAATTTTGGGGCTGTAGGTGGCATAGCATTCTCTTCTAGGTGATACACACTGTCTTCAAAGAATTGCTGTGTGTGCTAAAATCAAACTGGGTCATCCTGAAAAGACAACAGACATTTATTACACTGGTATGTGTCTCTTCGATACCTGGATTGTGGATGTTTGATGTTATTGAAGTTATCATTATCAAATGAGTTTTCAAATGCAATTAAAAAGCAGTAATAGAGAGTTCCTAGGAGAATCAGACCTTTGCAGTGACAAGGGTGACCGGGTAATTCTCTCAGAATGAGACATCTATGAAACCAGTGGCAATGTCTGAAACTTTGTCTTTCATCTAATGCTTCCAATAGCATGAATTGCTTAAAACAATAGTACATCATTTTCTATTGTTTTCATAGTCCTTTTTTTTAAAAGAGGGTTCTTTGGCATAAAAGATTTTTATTTTGGGTTAAAAATGTTTACTTCTTTAACATTTTCTCATATTCTTATACAAAACTAAAAACTTATTCACAATCAAACTTCTCACTAAGCATTTGATCTAATGCAACTTCTAGAAGTGTACTTTAATTATTTCCAACCCAACCTACTGGCTTTCTTTAAAATCAGAAATAAGGTTTTGATTATAGAATTTGGATAGTCAATTATAACATAAAGCCAAGCCCAAAAGGCCACATAAATTTAAAAAACAGATTTTACTTTCTCACCTTATGGTTTCAGCTTCAACACATCACCACTTTTATTGTTTCATATGACACAGAGCCAAAGTAACTGAAGCATGTTATGGTGAGAGTGGTTTGAAAATAGATTTGACCGTTTGAACCAAAAAAAGCCTTAGAGACTTGTACCTTTCTCTCAGTTTTTATGCAGAGATAGTTTTGGAAAGGCTCTGGCTTATTTGAATTGCTTATACTTGAATCTTTCTAATCTATACATAAAATATTTGCTGAAAGTATGTTTTAAATACTCTATCATATCTTTACATGGCACATACCTGGTAATATCAGTAAAAATTCAGAAACAGAAGTTTAAAATTTAAAAAATATCTGCATTTCACTGTCTGCTTTTCCAGTGTACCCGCTAATGATGGTTATAGAATGAAACTGGATAGAATGTTTTGGATTTATTACTTACAGGGTCTAGACACACACACAATAGGTTATAACTATATTACAAATCACACAAACTGGCAATACGAACCAAAATACAAATTAGAGTCAGCTCAACTGTGAAAATATCAGAGAGAAGGGAAGGCATTTCAAGGAAGACTCATTATTATGTGTGAGGTGTTTTATGTCAATAGGGAAACAGTTTTAAAATAAAAGTATCTTTTTATCTCCCGTGTAAGTAATTACCAATTTTAAAAAGGCTTCTTTTTTCATCTTCCGTGATAGAATTTTTCATACACTGCATGGAAACTGAGATAGAAAGGATGCAAACCACAGAATCACAGAAACATTAAAGCTGGAGAAGCCTTCACCTTCTTCTGCCTGTCAGTGGTAGTTTTTTTGGTTTTTAAAGGTCTCCAATTACATATTTCACAATCTCCTCAGGGAATCTCTTCCAAGGCTTGGATAATGGCAATGTTAGAAAGTGTTTTCTAATGTCTAGGCTGGTTTTCTGCAATTTAAGTTATAACTTATCCACTGTAAGTCTGAAAAACAGTGGTTTCCCTTCTTTGCAAATGTTGCAAGACTATAATCATGTCCCCTTTCAGCTTTTTCTTCCCTAGGTTGTTAAGCCCTGGTTTTCAGTTTCTGCCTGATGTCATTTCTTCTCGAGTCCTCTTTTGGCGTTTACACCCTACCGAGCTCCCTCCAACTGAACTGAATCATTTCTAGGCTGCACTATCCCAAGCTTGATATGCAATCCCAGCTAAGGCTCTCAAATGCAAAGCAGATTTTGGGGGTCACAACCTTTCACATTGTCAGTTACCCCAGTATTTTTACGCATCTGCTCGTCATTTTAAATGTTCTATTAGCATGTGATCCACTCCAGACTTCAGACTGCTTCCTGAACACCTATTGACCTTCAGGATCTCAATGCAGATGTAGTTTGCTCTCTGAGTTAATGTAGATTGGTTTCTTTCTGAGAGTTCTCTCAGAACCGCAGGTTGACAACAAGCAGGCTATCCTGACTCACATATTCAGCATCAGGACAGACAATGAAGAATACTTAGTAAGTAGCATGTGCTCATGTACTTGTTCTCTGAACATCATTCAGTGCTGCTGAATGTGTTCAGATGTCTTTCCCTGTATATCTCTTATTTTCTTATTCCTCTGAATATGTCCTGGCATATAACACTTCATCTCTGTGCTGTTTTGGTACAGTCTTCCTTCAAAATTTCATAGTACTGAAACTGCTCATGGGTCCAAATCAACACATCAGTTTCAACCTGATAGAAGCTAGAGACTGGAATATACATGCAAAGAGGTTCTCCTTCCTAAATTGGCCATTCTACATAATTGGGGGGGGAGGGAGGGGGGTGTTCAGATAATATAAAGTTTGTATTTCACATGCATTGCAACATTCAATCTGATGTGAAGCAGGTATAAAGCTCTAAAGGAAGGTCTGAGTATGAAAGAGAACAGCCAGCCAAAAGCACTCACAAACATCCCTTTCTATCTGGAGCTCCAAAAGCTTTGGGGAAATTGACAGAACCATTGCCAGCCGTAAGTGTAACCAGCATATCTGACAGTCACATAATGTGCCTTTTATTCTGTTTCCTTACAACCTTCAAGAATTTTAATTTAATTAACAGTCATCTGAAATGCCATACAAAGTAAATTTATTAAGGTAAACATTAAGTTATTCTTGTATTTTCTAAAACATTATTAAAAATAAGTTTCATAACTGGTCACCTCCTTGATGAAAGGAGATAATCAACAAAGGGAGTAAGTTGGAACACATTGGAGCGGATGGAAAGGCAGAGTGAGTTTAAAAATAGTGAAAGTGCTTGCCCAAAGCTGATGCCCTGATCATGTTGACTTCATAGCTAAAAAAGAACTTCATAAAAAATATTAAAAGTAATTTCCCTTACAATTGACCTTCCTCAGTAAGCAGCACTGATAAAATTTTAAGCTCAACTACCCTTCCCTTCTCTCTTTCATGTAGGAATCATGAGTCCTCTGCAATTGTATCACTTAAAAGCTTAGACAGAAACACACACCCACACACCAACACACACACACACATGCTTGCAGTACTCTTGGCATTTTTGAAATACAGCTGGCACTCAAGGGTAACGAGCTGATAATGTGGATCACAGGTAATACGGTACATATATTTCATATGCAATTAAGAACATCCTCACTACTGTAATATTATTTATTTCAGCTGAATTCGACTCTTAAGCGGTTCTAAGTTCAAATGACCATTACTGAAATCCAAGATGATAACATCAGTTATTCAAACTAAGCTCTAAAACAACCTTATTCCTTCTTTGAATATCTTACAGTTTAAGAGAGTCTTTATGGAAGGGCTCAGTTCATAAAATCAAAATTAAAAATAGTTATGGGCATGATTTGGATACTGATTTAGAGAAACTTCCAAGTCTTTGGAGAGTTAAGATTCCTTCTAGTCAAATACCATAGGATCTTTTTTCATCTTTTTCTTTCCTGATAGCACCAGTGTATATAGCTAGCTCATTATCCAAGCAGAAAGCATATTGGGCAAAGCTTTCTAAGGGATATCTATTTTAAGCCTGATTTTATTTATTATTTAATCAGCTATCTCCAAGTACTACTCTTAATTTCTTGCATTTATGCTCCTTACTGTTTCCAATTTCTCTTTTTTAAAAGTGTTCAACTCCTAACATTTTTATTTTCTATGAAAGTTTGTATGGGAAATTCATAAATCTTTAGTCTCTCCAAAAACACTCCAGCTACATTAGCTCCAAAGAAAATGTAACACTATAACCTAATCTGGGTTCCAAAGTGCAAGTACAAGGTAGGGCAGTTATCGTAGTTCGGAAGTAGTGAACAGAGTGCATACAGAGTTTAAGAGACATGCACACAAAAACTTCAGAAAAGGGCAGTTTGCAGCTGATTTCACTGTTCGGATGGAGGCACTTTGGAAAGAAGAGCAGAGCAAGGGCCAAAAAAGAGATGTGACAGGAAAAACAACTAAACAACTAAAAAAAAAGTCTCGAGACAGCTATGAATCCGTATTACACAATAAACAATTATAGCACTAATGCTACTAATTTTTTTAAATATAGATTTTTTTAATCTGAAAGCAGCCCTCTAGAAATTGACCATTCCTGAAAAAGACAGATGTGTAAACACAAATGTGAATTCGATTTCTTAGACAGAAAAAGGACACTAATTAAAGATGTCATTCTAAGCTCTTCTAACCTGATATACAGATTCGGCAAAATTTTTAGCCAGCAGAGATGCCGATGCCCTTCAGAATTCAATTACATACTTTGCCCTGTGTCTGAGAAGTGCTTTAACCATATTTTCTGCAATCTGCGTGTTACCAGCATTTATGTAATTGCTACTAAAACAACCCCAAAAAACATGCTAAAAGGTGTACAAAAATTTTGACATAGCTGTATCAATGGAAGCACAAACTGTGACGTACACACTTTAGAATTTTGTCCTTGGAGAATGTCTGAGACATCAAAGTATGGATTTTTCTTAATTGTGAGTAAAAAGGAAAACCTGGAGTCACAGAGTAGAAGCACAACTTCTTAAAACACTCAGGCAAACTAATTTTTTAAAAGTCAGACTTCAAAGATCTTGCTTCCATGATTTCAAAATCAAAGCAAAAGTACCTAAAATATTCCTTTAAAACTCTAGGGTTTTTGTCATTACCACAGCTCAATATATCCTTCTGCATTCCTGCAGCTTTTCAAAAAATCTGTGAGTCTATACTTGCTGCCAGATACTTTCTTCCTAAGTGTATAGTACTACTTCACTGTGGGCTCTTGAAGTTTAGTGGAAACATGGTCTTCTGACTTCTAAGACCCATAAACTATGGAGGGTGTGCAGAAGCTCTCAGAATGAAAGGGGTGGCCATATGCCTAGATTTTCATGAAAAGTGGAGTGATATTCAAGTTGCTTAAAGCCAACGTAAATATTAGAAAATATAAAGACAAAAAAAAAGGTTTATTATATCTTTTTATAAGTACATACTTCTACACTTGCTAAATGACAAGAGGCACGGAAGAAAGAACAAAAAGCAGTGAAAATCAAGACTATGTTTGGTAACCAAGTTCTTCCTTAGCTGCATCACAAACATCTAGGATTTGTCCCAGCTGGATCACAGCATATCATCCTCTATTACGGCTGATGCACCCTGGAAACTTCTTAATATGCTTAATATGCATAATATGCTTTTCTGTGCCTTCTGTTAGCTCCTCCTTTTCATCTCCTCATCCCAGGAGAACAAAAGGCTTTGTACTTCTACTGGTAGATATACTCCTACTGAAATAATGTTTTATGTATACTTATCCCATCAAAAATCACTTCCAATGACATTTTGGTAGGACACTGCACAGTAACATGGACAATAAATACTTCCTCTACCTTTTTCTTGGTAATGTTTCTTCATTAGCATTACATTTTTGACTTTAATAGCACATCTTCTTATCTATGGAATACAACCTCCTAAAGCCATAGCAGCAAAACTTCATAAATCTAGTATTTTTAGAATCAGCTGCCTTGGTGGACTCATTCACTCCAGCTTGAAGTCCATATAAAAGAAATGAACACAATACCACACACTGTGAACATGGGTACGGGGGCTTGATTGGATGAGTTACATCAACCCTCATGGGTTGATCTTAAGGGAATTCTTTTTTGAGAGCATGGGTCAACAAATGCTTCCTTAGATCTTTCATCTCCATTCAAACCCATTTAAAAAATACGAAATGCAATCTAATTCGGAAAGATTTTTCATTTTGATTCATCATTTTAGTCAGCATTCATCATCATCCTTGAAAAGTTATCTAGCAGCAAAGGTTGGCCCGTCTGAAGCTTACACTTTCAGATTCATATAGATTTCAGACCAATACAATTTTTCACTTTTTGCTGATGTTTTCTGTGAAATTTCATTGTTATGAGCTCTTAACTATGTTAACCATAGCAGTCAGCCCACCTTCAGTCAGTCTTCCATTAGAGTTTGGCTCTAAAGTTAGACTTTCTAAAAGATCTCAGTGCACTCCGCATACTCCAAAACCCAGAGCTTTCCTGATATTTCCTTTCCTTGGAAAGGGAGACCCTCTGGTGATAGATAGAGGAACTGAAAATACTGAGATTTGCTCATGATTTTCAATGTACTCCCTATGGCCGGGTAGTTAATGTAAGAAGAGGAATCAGACTGGCCATCATGCTAGGGTTGTGAAAAGTTGGTTGCCAACAGGCACAGAAGTGCAGATACCAGGAAGAAATGAACATACAAAGTAATGGTTCAGCCCCCTTTTTATATACATTTTAGTCATATATGCAGTGCATTATTTCTTATATTTTCTAGCTTTTATTTCTCCTGGTTTTAGCAACTGTGGTATTGTCTTAGCATCTTTATTTTGTATGTTTTAAAAACTTAGCACAAACTATTCCAATCTTATATTAGTCAGATAAAATTCGCTAAGCACGGGTGGACTATGATTTTGTAGAAATTCAGTGGCATATTATTTACACAAGGACATTTGCTAGTCAACACACATAGTGCTTGAGACAGGAAAAGGCTGAAAATGAGAAGGGTAGAATATATAACTGAGCTGCAAATTTTTTTCATCATTTGAGCTACTTCCCAACACATACTAATGGAATGAACCAACATTCTGCACAGATCAGCAGTATGGCTCATCTGCAGCTGTGTACATCTGACACATGTCTGCTGGGGCTGCTGTTCCTGGCACTAGTGCTGCTGCTATAGCTCCTGCCGTTACTGCAGCTATGAGTTTTCTTGCATCTCTTTGGCAACTTGAGTTGTTCCAGAAGTGCAGACTGTTACATCAAATGTTTTAGAGATGGTTGTCAATGGAGGAGGGTAATGAATGATGAAAAAGAAAAGCATTAAATTAATAGTTTGATAATTTGACAATTCCCATTGTAATATCTCAAATCCACCCTCCCAACATTGTCTGATGCACCTTGGATTTGGTAGGATTTCAGGTCTGCTCCAAAAATATACAGTGGGTCATGGGGATATCATGCACGGTGGTCATATTAGTCCCTGCCAATATTTCTCTGACTCTGGTATCTGAAAATCT
The DNA here is from genome assembly GCA_013398115.1 of Falcunculus frontatus. Lineage (NCBI taxonomy): Eukaryota > Metazoa > Chordata > Aves > Passeriformes > Falcunculus > Falcunculus frontatus. The sequence goes on from VZRV01002667.1 coordinate 1,284,738, forward strand.
CTGTAGAGTTCTCCCTCTACTAGTTTCAAACTCTGTATCCAAAAGTTCATTTATTTTATTCAAGAAAGTGTACTTGCTATCACTCGGGTTACAATCTTTACATTGACCAGAGTTGTAGCCGCCTCTTCCCTCTTTGTAGGACAAAGTGATGCATGAGTGCCTCTACTCACATAATATAGTACCAGCCTCATCACTGCGTAGTTCCTACTATCACATTACAGCTGCAGCTCCTCCAATATCATTTTCTGCCATTCACCTGACTCATTTGTATAGAGTTGTTCAAAAATGAGCTAAAAGCACATAATGTTAGTCTTGCCAACAGACTTCCTATGCAACTTACTTAATCTATGCATCTCAGTTTTCTTATTTTCCGGTATAGAAGATTTGTGATCATAGATTTTGTTGATCATAGGAGATTTGTGCTTTAACTGCTCTTAGGGGTCCGCCAAGAAGAAACCTTGTGAAAATGAAGTTTATGAGTTCATATGGCAAGGATAAACCAATATATGGCATTCCTACTTTTCTTGGCAAAAATAAACTGAGGTGCATCTTTGTCAACACCATAGTTACCTAAAATAAGAACAGCATGAACAAGCAGTAGTCTTTCATAGAGAGAAAGCTTGGTTACTTTTTCACGTAAATTGACAGTTGTTTGATTTTTGACAGATTCTATGCTGTTAATGTATTTCAGCACTGTTACTTGGAGTGTATTAAAATGTTTACTGGAAAGTATCATGTGTGGATGTACTTCATCCTTTACGGCAGAGGCTTATTTGATATTCACATTGATACATATGGTTCTTCACAGCTGAAAGACTGAAGGGACAGCAGATTCCAAGAACAACAAAAAGTGAGGTCTTTCCATGACCTCTAATGAAGGTGACTACATGTATCCTGATGAGCTCTGTAATGCAATCCTCTGTGCAGTAATGAAAAGGAATTTGAAAGGGGCTCAGTTTTTTATTCCTGAATCATACTATTCTTTTCCTCTGCTTGGGATCGCCATTTTCCTTTGCATTGATTCAACAAAATATTATAAGAGTAACTAATAAGAAACATGTTTATGTAAACAGATCAGTAAGAGTTTTGAATGTTAAAGTATAAATGATTTATGTAAACCACAAACATGGTAATACAATCATGTATAGCAATTCCTCTACATAAATCTTAGTCCAAGCGGTTGATCTATTCATAGTGTATTTAGTTTATGTTATTACTCTTTCAGGCAGTAATGGAGACAGTTGAAACTTCAGAGGTATCTATGGCCAAATATAACTTATTGAATAAAAAGAGAAAGGGAGTAAAAAATTCTTTAGGCTACCAGTGAAACTTAGGAACAAACTGCAATGTGAAATCAGCAATGACAACCAATTCTGAATGAAATATTCATGTTCTTTAGGAACCAAAAACTGGTCCTAAGGTCATCCGGCATCTTGAAAAGTAAGGGGGAAAAATGAGCTAGAATTCAACATAAATAAAGAAGGATGCATAGCACACTGTAGCAAATTACCATTTGGTATTGGTGGGGTCCAAGCCCAAGTAGGTTCCCTCTGTAGCTAAAAAAAAAAAAATATTCCTGTAAAGGTTGGCTTAAAGTGTGACTAAGCTCCATTCTTCTTACAGGCAGCAGAAGAAAGGGTAAAAAGTCTTGCTTAACAAAAGTAAATCTTTATGAATACATTGCAAGACTACTATCTTACACTAAAAAACTTATCTTTGCTCTCACCCTTTGTGCTGTTCCTATATTTCTGTATAACACTGAAATCCATTTGTGGTAATTTCTGTTGATCTTCTGAGTATCCTTATTAACCTTTAAGCAGAGTCTGTCTGCATTCTTGGGTAGAGTCTCTGACCCAATGACTCCTCCCCTGTCTTAGTTCTTATTGAAACCACAAAGGATTACTGAAGTATTAATAAATAAAACAGCAAAAGTGTCATCAGTGTGTTTTCAATTACAGCTACCACTTAAATCTTTGACTGGTTCATGACAGCCAAATTCAGAATGAACTGGGATCTGCAACAGTTAGAGGTGTTTCTGCAGAAAGTTATTCCTCTTTATAACTGAATAAGCTGTCCCTTAACTTCAGCTGGTATTTTTGTGACTAAACAGGACAAAGCCTCCCAAAGTGGCTTAGTCTTCATCCTTCTTTTCATTTTTCAAGGGTTACTTACATCATCTCTGTTTCCTTCCCATTATCAATGTAACCCCCATAAATGCATACCAAATAGCAGGGCAGGACGGAGAAAAGGACACTAGAATAGGTCTCTATTATAATTCAATTCTTACATTAGCTTCCTGGACAACTGTCGCTTAAGTCAAGTTCTGAATTTTTTGCTTTTGTATATACATTCAATCTGTGAGTGGCTGGAAAGATAAGACTGTAGCTTAAAACACAAATAAATGTGTCACACTGGAACAAAACCACTTGTTCAGTTAGTTTACAGTTCCACTATGGTCTCTGTCTAAATTACATCATGGTATAGATCAGTACTCACTCTTGTCTACAGTAGTTAACTGCCAGAAAAAGTTAGCCCACCTATTTTCCGGACTGAAGGCAACATCACAGTTGTAGTATATTACAGATGTCAGCATTGGGAAAGGAGTTACCACAGATGGATATAATTTGAGCTTCTGAATTCCACTGTGAAAATAAATCATGTTCATTGTCTTCACAATATAGAAATAGGCCTGCCAAGGTACTATTGTGATGCACATCCCTGAAGTATGATGCACATTTTGGTATTGCTGTGTGCTATGGGCAGTCTGCCTGATTGTTAAAAACCAGAGAGGGAGCCAGAAATATTGTACCACACCCTAGAGTCAAGACAACACCACCACAAATATGGTCCAGGAGACCTTAGTTAATTTCTTCCCTTTTGTCCCACTTCAAAATTAAACCCACCTTTCCCCGCAGGCAAACCTCCAGAATTTGTATGCAGAAATTTTTTCTATGTGCATTTTTTGACTTTGTGGCTTAAAAAATTGTGATTGATCAATTAAGTTCCATGCCGCAACGCCTCAGCTATAAAACGGAGATACCGACATCTCTTCGAATCAGAGCAGATGTTAAGATGGCTGATTATAGCGTAGATCAACTATCGGTACCTGAAGGGACCCTACAAGAAAGATGGGGAGAGACTTTTTGCAAGGATGTTCAGCAGTAGGACAAGGGCCAATGGCTTCAAACTGAGAGTAGGTTTAGATCAAATAGTAGGAATATATGTTTCCTGTGAGGGTGGTGAGGCACTGGAACAGGTTGCCCAGAGAAGTTGTGGACACACCATCCCTGGAAGTATCCAAGGCCAGGCTAGATGGGGCTTTACACAACCTGATCTAGTGGAAGGTGTCCCTGTCCATGGCAGGGGGGTTGGAGCTGGATGACCTTTAAGGTCCCCTCCAACCTAAACCATTATGTGGTTCTACAACTCTGTGATTCTATTGTCAGATGTAAAGATATCAGAGAATATTGCAAACCAACCAAGTGTCAGAAGGAAGTATAAGATCCAAACAGCCCTACCTTAAATCCCTACTCTCCAAACATGTGGCATGTTTTGTTCCAAGAGAAAAATAAAATGTTAAATGAAATTACTAACATTTGAACTGACTTTCTCCATAGACATTATATCTCTCATCCTTTGGCTGTGCTGTTCAATATGTCCATATGCATTGGCCATTTCCCAAGGGTTTGGAAAAAATCTGATGTAATGCTCAGCTAAACCCTGGCATTTAAGCAAACTGAAAACCTATTTCTTCCAAAAGTAAAGAAACTAATAAAAACATGAGATAAGTCAAATACCCCAAAATATGCTGGACAGCTAAACAACTGTGTTGGTTAATGGTTTGTGAATATCAAGATAATATGCTACTTTGCAGGTTATTCAGGCTTACCCTCTCCTGCGTACATGGCATGCAAGTAGGCCTCAGAAACAATATGTACCAGCATATTTTTAGCTTTCCAAGTCAAGCTTCTCCACTTCAGTTTGTTTGAAATCCAGAGTCTGGGGCCCTTTTCCTCTGTTTTTCCACTGTACAGTACAACAGAAACTGGGTTCCAGACCATAAAAATTTCAAGCAGCAAAAACGATGGTAATGACAGAACCCAGACAATACCCATGTCCAACAATTATTTTTCTAGTCCAACAGGAAAAACTAAGAGTAAGGTTCTTGGCCAGAAGTATGAAGTTTGACCTACATGGGATTTTCCCCCTTGCTTTTCTGTCTTCATCTGAATCATGGAGGGATATTCCACCATTTCCAAATCGAGGCTGAGTTCTTAGATTGTTATCTAAGTTGTTTAAGATGTTTTGAGTAGACATCAGGGGTTTGCTCTTGATTTACACAACCTCTAATAAAATGAGTTTCAAATGGTGTCTGTGCTACTAGGAGCTACTCTAGTTACAAAGAAATGAAACAAATAACAATACCACATGGGTAAGTGATACCTGGAATTGGCAACCCATTAAAGAGGCGAACTGAGAGCAAAGATCATTTAAAGACAGTGAGAACATATCTATCAAATGTGGTGCCATGAAGATATCATTAATAATGTTAAACAAAAATAAAACATTTGCTCACTTACAGAAAAAAACCCAAACCATTTTTTCCAACAGTATATTCCTCACTTAACAGAGATTGCATGATCCAGTGCTGTTTAGAGATACCATACTGTTAAAAATGAGTATACATTGTATTATAAGTAAATATAAAATAATAAACATAAATCTCTGATATGAAATCACAACCCTGAAAATGTAGATGTAACTTCCAGATCTAAAAGTTGAACAAAGATACATCACAAGCAGATTACCCAGGTCTGTCAAATCAATTTACTACTCAGCAGTACTCAGAGATACATCTGGTTTTCTATTTCTAAAGTATTAATCTTGTAGACACTAAATTGCTCTTAACAAAATATTTTCTTGTGCTCTGTAGCTTTTGACAGACTTGTGTTATCTCCTGTGTAAAAAATTTAGAGTTCACTGAAAAGGCCAACTTCAATATTAAGTGTAGCAATCACTCTTCTCCAAAATTCTTGAAGTTGAGCAAAATGTGACTGTTTCCCTCTCCAGCTTCATAAGTTAAAATAAAAAAAAACTAAAAAAATTTGGATTACTATCCCAATCATTGTATTTACTATCCTGTGGGACCTTGAAGATGTTTTCTATAACATGGTCTGACAGCGCATGCCATCAGTCACTGATTATGTTCCTGTTATCTCTATCTCCTTCCAAATTTGTGTTGAGATGTTTTATTATCAAAAACATACTGACAGTAACTAAGACTTCATTAATATTTTAGACAAAAGAATTCTTGTTCCAGCTGTCAAATGCTACAGTCTGGAGTCGGAAGCCTTTTAAATACTAGATCCCACAAGCACATGTGCAAAGGCTCTGCAGAAATGATCTATACAAAAACCAGTTGGTCCCCTCCAACAGTGTGAGATGAGCTCTGAGACGAATCACCTTTGATACGACAGTATCTGATATCTCTATGTGGGACACAATATCTTGTGTGCTTTCCCAAAGTCCTGGCTTGCTGCAAACCTTATGTCCTCACACTTCTGAGATGTTGGGTCACTTCTAACTACATTGAGGTTTCAGTTCAAAAATAATCCTATAGTCTGATATGTGTTAAGACATCATAAGTGACACATGGCCTTACCGGAGGCTCATTGTCCAGCCTGTGCTCACTACAGTTTCCTAAACAGAGCTGGGAAAGGACAACGAGTCTGCAGCACACACAAGAACTGAAGCTCCTGCCTTCCATAAAGGAGGGAAAGAGGAGTGGAGAAACATGGATAATGTACCAAATGCTTTAGCACCATGTCTGCCAGTTGCTTCTTGTGTGATGAGTAATGGTCCTCATTGACTCTGAAACCAGTGAAAATAGTCAATTTCCCTTCTGCTTGTCCTCATGAGCTAGAAACACACACGCACATACTCTTCATTTTGCCCTGTTACCTGACGTAATCTGAGAGTACAATATTTTAAGAACCGTGCCTATGTGATCCATGGACTATTAGATACTGCAAAGTACTGTAAGGGAATGACAGTGGGGCTCACATCCTCTTCTCTTGGGCACAAAGCTTGCTCAGGCATTCTTCTTGCCTTGCTGAGAAGCAAAGAGCTCAGAACAAGAATCTTCATAGCTTTAACTTGTGAGCATTTGAAACACAGCCAGTACTGTTCTTCAGAAGTCATTATTTAAAAATAGTCTGTGGGAAAGCCCCAAATAAAATATTTTTTATTTGTAATATTTGTTGTCTGGAGCAGAGAGGATAGCAGCTGGTACAGAAAGTGCCTCAGAGGCACTGACTTACAGATTACATCCTAATAACACAGCTTTGAAATCTATGTTCCTTTGGGTTGGAAAACAAATAGGTAGGGCTACAATATTTACTTAGGACCAGATTCCATCTTTCTAACCCACATTTACTAATACCTTCATATTTCCTCTGGAGCAAAGGTTTGTAGGCTGTATCAGTTGCTTCACTGCTCTTGCCGCAAATGAGGCACGAGTTTCTCACTGTACCCCTGCTAGGCAGGTCAGCTAGCCCAGCTGGGATCACACTCAGACTTTTTTCTTACAGGCTTTGAGAAGAATAATGCTGCTGCCTCAGAACCAGTTTTGTGCAGTCTGCCTGTTGGCAGGGGCACAAAGGGGAGGGAAATTTTTTTGCATACTCTCATTCCCAGCACTTCCCTGCAGCCCACTTCTTTTTTTGGCCTCTCAGTCCCACAGTTACGATAAAACTGTATATTGCATGCTCTTTAGGCAGAGCTAAACACTTATTTAACAAACAAAATTTTCAGCTTGTGTTCGGTATTAGGGGAGTAGGTTCTTTGTATTTTCATCTGGTCTTCCTCTCTAAAAGACACCATAAAATCTTCCAAATTACTTTAGTGAGCTCTGGTAAGGCACAGGAAAGCACTTACACAGCTGTTTGTACATGGACATCAGCAATGTTAATAAGGCGAATATTTTATACTTTTAGGCAAACTGAAGCAGGTATAACAGTTGTGTTACTCCTAAAGTAAATATTCAGAGCAATAATGAACTCAGAACAAAACTAACTCTACATCACATATACATAAATCGAATATTTTTGCCTTAAAGAGACTAATGGAATGAGCTGGGCAGATGGATAGAGGTGAAAAACAGGAAAAGAAGTTTTAGGCTCTGGTGGACTTCATCAGCCAAATAATTCCAAAAGAGATGGTTTTCTCAAGTGTTGAGGCTGAGGCATTTTACTCTAAAAGGCTGGAATCCTCTAGGGCCAAAATGTTCAAAATGGCAGACTAATTATGCCACTCTTCATCTTCGGTGCACCTGACACTGGTCTGCTACATATGAGGAGCTTGGCTTAGATTTGCAGACTACTGTGGCTCAGTAGTGCTGTTTCTTTTTCCTGGAAAAATCACATAAAATTAATCCTGAAACCAGCAATCTCTCTGTTAACATACCAAACTCCAAAGCAGGACTTGCACATATGTAGTGGATTGTGAGTTTATTGAAATAGAAAACAACAATTTGGCTTTGGAGAATCACTCATTTTTATGGCTCCATCTATATATCCTGACTTTGGTGTATATCCTGTGTTTAAATGTTAATTTTCTCTACTAAGTTCATTCTACAAATTGTTTTTAATGCTTAAAATAATTTTAGTTTCAGTTGAATTGTCAGAAGAAAGTATTTGATAAAGTATCTCATGTTTCTTTGTAATTCATTTGATTGTTGTAATTCAATGTTCAGTTTTACTCGTGGTAAAATATTTTATTGAAAGCACATTCTTTTCCTGTTCAACCTATTTTTATATATTTGCACCAAGTCGTGTAATCAATATAAAGATGTCGTTTGGGAGAGAGGGGTAGGGTGAGGCAACAAATACTGTATTTCATGAAGTGTTTTTTTATTGCCCACAACTTTGAACCAATGGTATATGAGCACCATTGAAACCGCTTTTCTTCGAATTGGGTATGATATTTTGGTAAATCTGTATTTGTCTGTCATCATAGCCCATGATTGGAAGCACCTAGGAATAGACATTATTTGCCTCAGGACCAACAGTAAATGGCATCTGTTTACAACCACCCAAACTAGACACCCCACTTGCCTATTCCGACGCTGACTCTACCAAAAAATGAATGCCTAAGCCTGCTTAGTCTAATTGACTATGGTCAGGGATCTAGATTTCATATTAAGAAAATAGCTATTGTTACTATTCTAACAGTGTGTCAGCACTCTGCATATGTTAATCTGGGAACAAATGTCACAGGACTGTGTTTTCACATGTGCTTTATGTGACCACTGATTTCACGATTCTGTCGCATGAGATGTTAAAAACATGTGAACTCAGAAACAGCCGTAATGATTCACCCCGCTGGTTCATCTCCATTATTTCCGTTCAATGGCCAGGAAAGACAGTAAGAACAGCCTATGAAAAGGTTGAGTTCTCTCCTCCTCACAGACATGTAGTTTCCAAAAATCAATGAATTAAATACTTACATGTGTGAAGACAGACATTGTGCACTTACTAAAGATTTAGCAGCCTCTGCCAGGTCCAGCCCTTGACAATTTGCCTAATCCCTTCTAAAATGGATATTTGAGGCCCCTACCAATCTCTTCCAAAATTCATGTTTCATGTGAATGTGTAGCTTAATTTGTATGAAGCCAACAACAGTAATTTTATTGCATATTCTTTAGTTCTTAAACTGTAAAGCATAATGAATTCACTTTCTCCTTTTCATTCAAGACTTACACACACTGACATTTTATACTCCTTCAGTTTTCCTTTCTTCAACCCAAAGAAACCCTAATGTATTTAACCATAGTTCTGATACATCTTGTCACCCTTCTTTGTACCTTTTACAGCTCCACTGTTTCTGCAGAAACAACTAAATATCCACAAGTTGCTCTGATCGTATTGTATGAAATGTTCAATAACCCTGAAAATCCTCCTTTTTAGACATGAAGATGAATAAAATAAGCAAAGGGTTAAATAAAACCTTTGGGTGGTTCAGTCTCAGTTAAACTCTGCCTTGATTTCTAGTTCTCTCAAAGTTCTGTAAATCACATCTTTGTTTTAAATAACTCCACAAATAGGACTTTTTCTGGGACATTACCATGATAGTTTCTGCACAGAAACATGTTTATGTGGCTGATCTTATTCGCCTTTCACCATTTGCCAATGTCCTATTCAAAAGGCCAATAAAAAACAAGATGAAATAATTTCAGGTTAAATTTAATTCAGAGGTAAAGTTAATACCGCTAGAAAATCAGTGAGAAAGGAGTGCATGGTCAGTCTATCCATCATGATAGAAAAGGTTTTATCCTTACATGTAGAGTTTTACTTTCAGTCTGAACAGGTTATCCTTGATGGCCATCTTTTTTTCACGTTGTTTCAAAAAATACATGAGACACGGGATGCTTTTGAATAATTGCTTTGAGAGTTATTTACAACCTAGTTTAAGGCCTGGCTGTAGAAGCCTTACACCTACACTTTCCAAAGATTTCTCTAAGAAATCCGTCAGTGTGGTTTCAAGCAGTAATTCAGTGGTAAAATGTTGCTTGCCACTCATTGCATCTTTTCATGCAACTGAAGTCTCTAGGGAATGTCTAGTGTTTGAAGTGATGATTTTCACCTGTGTTCCTGAGATAATTCAGACTGAGACAAGAGCATGCACTTGTTTCTGCTTCTGAAAGCAGTGCTGAATCAAGCTGAGTAGGCATCACATGCACTCATCTCAGACTTAACCCTCTAAAGGATTCATAGAGTTTTGATTAGGTTAATGACAAAGGATTTAGTGCTTTAGATCACCAACTTGTGTATTTCTGAAAATTGGTAGAGTTTTGAGGACAATAGTTTTGATGTCATGGACCAGAAAAGATGGATATGCAGGAATAATGTTACTATTGAGGTAAAGTTTTGGCTGTTGGGTTTTTGGGTGTTTTCTTTTTGGTCTTTTTTGTGCTGTAAACCTGAGCTCTGTCACTGAAAGGAGATACACGTATTTTAGAACAGAGGCTCCAATGTGTCATTCAAGATTATAACACCTTGATAACACCTTCAGAGTGCTACCAAACTTCCTAATAATGAAGCATGCCAGAAAGGAAATCTCTGAAAGCTTTTTGTGTTTTCTTCTTGTAGGAACAATGAGAGAATGATGTAACTCCTGCTTTTCTTAAGTCACCAAATTGTTAAGTACGTTACTCCTCAAAAACAGACTAATGGATTTCTTTTTCCTCAGTTGAAACTACAAACTACACCTTCCTTTCTCCTCTTAACGTGTGTCTTGATGTACACATTCTTCCGAGTGTTCTACAAACTGTGATGCTTACAGAACGTGGAGATTTTTTGGTAAAAATAATAATAATGCCTTGAATACGTGTACAGAATCTGAAAGCCTAACTCCCAACAATGAACTAATTTTTGTGTTACATGGAAGATGGAATCTGTCACCTTTAGCCCTGTTGCCAATCTTTTTGCTTTTGCAAAATTAAATACTATTGTTCTCTTAAATTGTTTTGAGGGGTTTTGGTGGGGGTTTTTTGTTAATATTTCCTATATGTTCTAGAAAAATATACAGAAGAAGGAGAGATTGCAAACAACTTTGACAGTTTTATTTCTGGAATATATTTTGGAATTTCTGGAAAATTTTGGAATTTCCCCAATAGAAAACAAATATGCCACTAACTTCTCAATACAACATAAACTCAAAAGACCTGGAGTCAATAATGCTGTTTCTCAGGTCTGCTATGAAGCAAAGGCGTTAACTGTGGTGTGTCTCCACCACGTGGGGTACAAGGGGTCACAAGTGGTGAATGATCACTGTAAGGGCTGCTTTTAGAGGGACACATTTGCTGTGGACCAGAGGTTATGAGAGACGTCTTGGCTGTACTTGGGTCAATAAGCTTTGTTCCAGTCTGCACTGGGAGTTCTTAGCTGTTAGAGTAGTTTGCAGGACAGGGAAACAGCATCTCGAGCTTCTGCAGAATTTCAGTTTGGTTAGTATTTTAGGTCACCTGGTTTAGCTTAAAAATTACAAAAGCAAATCCATCTTAGAGAAAAGAGACAACATTTCCTCCTTTTCTGTCACTGGCCTCTACTATGTGAGTGTAATGCTGAAAGGGCACTGCTCGAAATAGTAAGGGTGGATGGTTTCCTGGTAGGAATCTCTAAATTTGATGCTTCAAGTGGTTTCATAATACTTCTAAATTGAGGTATTAAATACAGTTCTAAAACTATCACAAGCTTACAGAGAGGTTAGAAATCTCTTTTTGAGAGATCAGAACACTGAAGTAAACACAGCTATGCTGTGTCAGCCACAAATACTGTGTCACAGTTGCAGAAAAAACCAAAAAAAGCAGGCTATAGGAGTATTGCTAAGGCTGCTGACTGTGAGAAAACAGGAGGCCTCTGAATAAAGTACATGTTCATTCCTTTCTTTAGACCAGTGATGTTTAGAATCTAATACATCCAAAAAGTTTGGTTCTGAAAATCTATTGATTTTGCATGTGGGAAAGAAGTGCAGGCACTTGAGAAATGGAGGAATGCTATCACACACCCCGCCAAAAAAAATGTTTAAGTTCTGTTGCTTGTTAATTCATAAAACGGTATTCTATAAAGCACAATCTGACTTCAACTCTTCTTTCCATTAAGTGGATTGATGCCCTAACTACTCTACATCTACTTCTGGAAAGTACATCAAGCGTTAGACAAAAGTAAAAGAAATGTGATGGGGCAGGGAGAGAAACCGTGGAAGACTGGCTGAAAATCAGTGAGAAATATGACAAACTGAAAGCTAGATCCTTTGGCTGGCCACCAAGGGCTCCTTTGGAGTGCTGTTTGATGACTGAACACAGTTCTGTGTTATTTTCCACTGATCTACTACACTTGGTATTCTATGAAACGTATATTTTCTTTCACCTCAACTTGCAGTGGAGATTTACAGCTGAAAATAACTGGTTTCTGATTTAGTAAAACCTAGAATGGTTGCCACATGGTTTCAGTTAAAATCTTTTCCCTAGTTCCTATGTCTGTGCTTACAGTGAATTTTTCTAATTTACTGTAAACATAGTGCCAGGTTATGTTAATAATAATGTTGGTTAGGGAGCTGGGATTGCAAGTGATGACCTCTGAACTTACAGATTATACTAAGTGATGTAAAATACTTTGTATAGTATATTATAACAAGATTTACAGGAGTCCAGCACAAACATGATGATGCATAGTAGCATTTCATTTTTCACCCTTTTATTTCACTAAAGAACTAACTATTCACTCTGAATATCAGTTACTTGAGTGTACACAAATTCCTCTACCAGTGAAAAGACACAGCTGTTAGGCTTCCCCATGCTTCAGCTTTTTCTTTATGTCTCAGCCCTTAACTGCAAATAGAGGCATGCTCCAGATTCCCATTATGTTTGTGCCTTGTTATAAAAATATGTGCAAGCATAATGTGTTTTGCAGTTTGGGAATGCAAACAGGAATAAACCTCCCCAAGTCATTCAACTTGGCTACTGAGCAGCTAGGTTGTAATTACAACATTTTGGCTATAAAGCAGCAATTGCTGATGTTACCAGGTCAACATCAGATTGCCAGACGTCGTAGCTGTCCTGATCTGAAAATCAATTGATCAAATAACACTAACTGTTTCCATTTTTTCCATAGTAGTAAGCCACCAGATTTAGAAAAACCCACAATAATCCATGGCCAGATACGTACATTGTGGTTTTGGTGGCTGTATTACTACATTTCAGATATGTTTGGGATTTAGATTAACTGCTGGTGATTGCCTAGACCAATGGTTATTTTCTAGTAGATCAATCTGCTGCTGGAGTCCAACATGCTACTGGAAAGTACCTTAAATAATACAGCTGACATTTATGTTTCAACAAATCGTCATAGTCACCGTACAGTAAGATTACAACAGCTACAGAAATGTATTGTTCAAATATAAATTTTTTTAATTTTCCTTTTTTTTTTGTTTTCTTTTGTTTTGTTTGTTTTGGATTCAAAAATGCAGCCTCCAAGCATGTTATTTTCCTTCTCCTGAACTGACCTGCCAGTAAGTAGCTTGGCAGTTTACTGAGGCCAAAAAATCTGCGTGCATCTTGGAAGTTTATGAGTCTTGTACCAATGATAACATTTCTTCTCTGACCAGTAAATGCTGACAACTGATACAGAAATAGGTGTCAAATACCTGTCTGTTTGCATGCTGGTTTTTCACTGATTTTTTTTTTTTCCATTTTATGGTAGTCTTTTTTTTTTCCTTGTAAACTGTATAATAAATATCATAACAATTTCAGTTTGAGAAGGACTTTTCAGGTTTTGTCTTCACAGTCAATCTTATTTTGAAAAAGATTGGAACACGTTGCTAAAGGGTAGAATTTCCTATTTATTGTGTGGGTTTCTAGGCAGGCATGTTAAGGGAAAATAAGTGGATTGGTTTATTAATTTGGAAAGAAGTATTTTTTCTTGGCTAAACAACTACAACTAGTCTGACCAGTCAACAGTTTGGAGCACCAGCCCATACCATCAAGACCTTAAGCAGATATACAGCCCCTGCTCAGCAATGGGGGGTTTGACACTGCAGCACTAGAGAGGCCTTTTAAGCTGAAAAACTACTATTTAAAAAATGTATTTCCTTTCCCTTTTTCCTAATGGAATGAAATCACCTACGTTTTTCTTGAATAACAGGATGCATGGATGGTACTGCTCTAGGTAGGTGAACAATAAACCACGAATAAATTCTACAACCATCATGTTTACCTTTAGATAAGTAAACATTATCTTGTAAGGGAAATTAAAACAGTATTGTATATTACAAAGACTGTAAGTAAGGGGTCAGCATTTAGGGATTTCTGCATAACCCCGCACAACAGTATGTAGAGACGAGTATATAAATATTATTCCAAAAGAAATTAATTTTCTTCAAAAAGACTTGATCAATTTAATTCTCTTCTTTGAGTGAGGTCTTGTAGACAATGTTATGATGTCTAAAACTTGGTATTTTAAAGAATGGATAGTCTGATAAAATTTTGATTTGATTACTGGTATATTCATTTAATGTCTTGACTGGAGCTGAGTTAATAAACCAACAATGCTTTTATTAAATTTTGATAAATCAATCTCAATTTGCTAAACATTATGCATGTTCTAAGACTATGAGGAAAAAAAAGGTATTTTTCCATATTTACAGAAGGTTACAGACTTGAAATGACATGACTTAGCACTATTCCTTAATTTCAGTCTTTGATCCTTTGAACAATTAGTTTCTTTGGGAACTGGAGTTTTTGCTTTCATGTGTAGATATATATAGAGATAGATAAATAGATAGGTATAGATACACAGATATACAGATACCAGTATACCAATATGCATATTTCCATGTGAGCAATTACTAGACTATGTTGTGGTCAAAGACCTTTTCTTTGGATATCTGTAATAAATGGAAGTTTTATGTAATAATCCACAAATATCAAAAATGGTTCTACTAAAAGCCAAAGTCCGAAGCAGTTCAGCCCCAGGAGAATGCTGTGCATTTTTGTGGAATCAGGCTAGCCTATATAAGAAGGGGATTATTAGAACTGTTTCTTTCCTTCTCTTTTTTTTTTAATAGGTTTTTTTTTTTTGTAAACCCAGTAGTTAAAAATTGCTCTGAAATACTTTCAGCTGCACAAAAGATTGGAAAAAGTTGTAACTGCTGCTGGAATTCATTCACAGAATGCTTGTAATTCAGTCAGAATTCTTGGTTAATAAGTATCCTGAATTTGCTGGTGACATTACTCTTTTCTCATGTCTCCTCTTCCCTTCTACATTCTCATTCCCTTTTGATTGATTTCCTTGATTTTATTCAGAGTTTGCTCTGGTCCTGCTGCCTTCCCAAGTGTTTTATTCACTATTCCTCAGTACACCTTCTTACTGCATAAAGTACTGAAAGAAACATGCTGAAAGCCCACCCAGTTTCCACTCTATAGCCCGTGTTATGTCAGGTATTTTAGCTCTAAATTCCTTCTCCTCTTCATCCCCTCTCTACCTCTCTGTCGCTCTTGGGAGAAGAGCTATATATTTGTCCTATTCTGATTTGAAAGGTAATAAATTCAATTACTTTCCCCTAGTGTTTTGTCCATGAGTGTAATGCCTGAGTGATCTTTCCCTGTTCTTATCACAACCCATTAACTTTTCTTTTTTTTTTTTTCTCTCCCCTGCCCTGATGGGGAGAGAAGTGAAAGAGCAGCTTTGGTGAGCACCCAGCAGCCTGACAGGGTCAACCCGCCTCAAATCTTTATCTGTCTGTGACCCTGAATTTGAATCAATCTAACTGTCCCTCTGTTTACTGCAGGCCAATTCCCCAGCCTTTCCTCCTTCCAGAGTGCATATGTTTGTGTATTTGTGTGTGTGTAACACACGTATGTTTGTGTATCTTCCTTCTTCGATGCTTTTGAGAATTTAATGCCCTAGATCTTTGCTCTATGAGCTGTATGATAGCATCTTCCATACTTACCAAAATCTTTCATGATAATCTGCTATTGCATATTTCCCATCTTAACTGTCCTCACTTTCTTTCAACAAGTGATAGTACAAGACATTTCCAACAATTTAGCTGGAGCCTGTAGATTAAGCTATGTGGGAGGTATAATGAGCCCAAACTAATGAAGAAACTGTTCCAAATGTCACCAATAGAGTCACTGGTTTAGACTTCAGATTTCTAGTTTCATATGAGTTGTGGACAATGAGATTTCAGATTCCTCTTTTTTGACAGGAACTGTTAATAAAAAAAAGGCTTAGCAACAGGAAAACTATTTCAATCTTCTTGTGCCAGAAGTATGCCCAAAAACTTCCATAACAGCCCCAGTCCTTGATCAAAGTAAGTTCAAGGTTGTGTAACACAAACTAAAATTTGGGCTGCTTCAATTATTTCAAGGGTGTGAGACAATAAAGCAGGTAAGGCTTCTTGCTCTGGATCTAACTGCATGAGATTAGATGCCAGTGGTTAAGCAATCATTTAGACTGGTGCATCAAGAGTGGTTAGATATGAATACTCCCCATGCCACTCACCTCTCTGCCCTTGGCTGAAGATTACTCTAGCTCTGCACATCACCTCAGCTCAGGCAGTGTTTTGTCATTTCAGACTTATTATCAGAGCAGCATTATGTGTTTGCACAGGAAGAAATATCTCCCCTAATAGAGTGAACTTAAGGTATAGAGGTGTGAGTTATATGGTTACTGTGGGCACCATTTTTTTCTCCTTCTTATTACAAAGTCTTAGCTATTTTGTTGGAATACTTTATCACAGAGGAACAGAATAAAGTAAAGTATGTCAAACAGTGTGTTATTCTCATGGCAACTTAGCTGTACCATAGCCTGGGCTGATTAATACCACTTCACCTGGTCTAAGACCTGGTCTGGAATACATGTTCATGGAACGTCCTGCTGAGTACATGGGATGCTTCATCCTTCCTGCCTGGAAAACTTTTTCCATAAGTTTTATCCCAGTATATATTTACCTCAATTTACCTTCACTGAAAATCTCACCAAAAATATTACTTTTCCCTGGATACCTTTCCTGGAGACATGTCACAAAAGAAAAAATGATTAAGAATTCTGTTGAAAAGTTTTCCTGCCTTCAATGCTTTACAGACCTTATTCAAATGTAGTTTAACTCCAAGACTTTTGTTTGTTAAGTTTTTAATTGCAACAGTTTTCATAAATACTTTGCTACTCCCTCTTGGCCGCTGAGTGCAACCTGATCTCTACCGAATATGCTACTCTAGGTATGTTATGTCTTAGGGAACATACTTCACGAAATCTTTTCCCCAAAAAAATTTACATTTATTTATTGTTAGAAGGTTCAGATGGGATCTCTCAGAATTTATTCAGCTGTGAGTTTATTCTCGTGCCTGTTACACGTCTGCAACAGAAAACAACCTTCCAAGGTACCAATCAGAACCTTATATATTTGTCTCATCCTCCCACTGTCTGATCCCATTCTTGTCTTATTCATCCAAGACAGGAAGGATAAGGCTGAAGAAATCCAGCCAGCAACGTAAGTATAAAGTCCATGTCTGGTTAAACTCTAACTTAGGCTTTCAAAAGGCATCCAGTCCCAAATTTAAGACTAAAATCTGTTTCAAATTTTTAACCTTCAGTATTTCTTTCCCTTTCAACCAACACTTGGCATATCTGGTACCCTTTATGTGTCCCAAGGGATATTGGTAAAGTGTTGCCTGAATTTTTTGCACCCTGGTGGGGGTCTGGTTTATCTTTTCTAGTTTGGATGATGTAGAAGTTATGTCAGGCAGAAAAGTAGAAGATATATCCTATTCAGTGGCTCACTAACTCACCTTGATACATGCATAACAGATATCTTATATTGATACTTTAGCTGTTTTATAACAAAATATGAGAATATCAGTTTCAATTTCTTGACATTTAGCGCTGAGTCTTACTCCCACATGTAAACTAAGAAACGTCTCTGTTAAACCTAGAAATTGGTTGGTGGCATTCCTGAACCACTGAGTTGCTCAAAGTTTATTAAAAGAATGCTTCCTCCTGTGGTAGCCATGGGAAACATCTCAGGGAGGAGAAGGATCAGTAACAGATTGATGAGCTCTGCCCGGCAGTGAGATCATTTGACACCTTCCTTTTTCCCAAACAGCTATAAAAGACAAAGAAGTGAGGATTGTGGTCGGTAAGAAAAGAGAAAACAGAAACAGTACTGCCTAACACCATTTGAAAAAACTTGAACTCTGTCCCCTTTACAAGATGAATGGTTTAAAGTTCAAGAGAGACTATATACTAAATCATATCCCTACTCCCTCCTTGATGCCAGCCCTCAGAGAACAGCTGGCCTTAAATTTCTTGTCATTACTTCAAAGAAGTGGAGAAAAAATATCAGAGGAAGGGTAGGAGGACTTTCCCACTCATTTATCAGATGGGGTCCTCCTTTGTGCCAGGGGAGCTGCTATTTATCTTTTTCATGTCTTTTCTTAATCCCAGTCCTGACAGTCTAGCTTCCTGCTTCTCTTTCTCACTTAATCTGATGTTCATCTTTTAGAAAAAATTAGAGTTCCCAAAATGAAGAAGGCCAACATTACATGTGTCTGTGCTGCTGAGTTAGTTTCCACATGTATTATTAGAAGATTCAAACTTATGATAAAAGATATGGGGGAATTCAAACCAGCAGAGTCAACTTTATCAGACATTTATACCATTCAGGTAGAAATTCACAGATATCCCAAGTGTTAGCCCTAACACAGTATAATTTTTTTTCAGGCAGTCTGTTCAGCTCAGTCTTTGGAATATTCATGTCTTTCCTAGTATACACTGATGGCAGGTCTTCTCAGAGGCTATCTCTTTTCATGTCCCTCTGGAGATCTAGCAACTAGGTCACCCACAGATCTAGTGCTTACCAGCTTCCTGACCTAACTCTAATGCCACAGGGACATCAGCAATTAATTCTTACATGTAAAAAATGTTCTACTCCTTGAAAACCTCACTGCAGATTTAGCAGACTTAACTGTGGATGGTCACGGCACAATCAGCTTCCAAAAATACCCTGGTAAAATTGGAAGTGCTATTATCAACAGTCTTTCTGGACAGATAAATGAGTCCCTACCAACCTCATTTAGCACAACAATCCTAACTATGATCATGGCTACATATTAAGTCCTTTACCCTTTCAAAGATCAGTATAGACCAATAAAGTATTTCTACTCAGATGAAAAATCAGGTAATAGGGCTATATTTCAGCTACATCATTTTATACAGCTTAGTAAAGACCTTTCTAAAGAGTTGTCTACATTATTCTAGATCTGGTCTACTTTGCAATGCCCAAAGTGCTTGGGAAGTCCTAAGCATCCATCTTTGGACAGGGTTAATAAAACATTATCATGAGGAAAAACTAAGACATGAAATCTCCCTTTCCTTATGTCATTTGCAAAGGTCAGAGCCTTTCCTAGGCAAAGGTAGTGCCTGCTTCATTGTCTTCACACACTACCAGCTGACGCCGACAGCATTCTGTACCCAGTTACACAAGCCCGTGGCATCTGTGAGGCACTGGCAATTCATCTCAGACAGCAGTATTCAACCACTGCTCCTCTTAATACCATTGTACCCTTCTTCACTGTTCAACATGAAATAATGCAATATCTACTCACTTGGTGAGTGATCCAAGACGATCTCAAAATAACATGCAATAAAGATAATTCTCTAAAGATAATTCCTTCCTTCTTCCAGCCATACATTTCGGGCAGAATATCTGGGTAATTGCAAATTGTGTCAGTGGTTACTAGCTATGCATCCCTCATTCCTTCCAGAAACTATCTCAACCAGTGCCATCGAGCTGAGCAGTAAAATGAGAAGCCACCTAGGTAGTCCAAACTTTATAATAGATTCATGGAATATTTCAGCACAGGATGTACATGTTCTGGTCTGAATCAACTCAACAATGAATGAGAATACTGTTCAAGGAGCTTTCGCAGAGGCTAAACTACAATGAGTTTGAAGCTAAAGCAAAACTATGCTGAGGAGTGAAAGAGGAGTCTGTGCAAGAGAAGGAGACTCAGCTAAATGTTGCAGCAGGTGGCCAAGACTGGGGATAGAACAGAGACTAGCCAGAAAACTGATTGCAGTGAGACAAAAGTCTATGACTGAGTTGGATTGGTTGAGGATGGTGCAGCAGATTTAAACAGTGGAAAATACCGGGACAATTTCAGACTCTTCTGAAGCTGAACCTGGAACAGACCCCAGAACCCCAGTTGTGTCATACATAAGAGGTCCCATGCTTCCCTGCAAAAAATCGATTACTCATAGCCCAGTCAGCAGATATGAAGGGAGCAGACCTGCCCTCTGAGCTGGGGAGTTTCAGCTTCCAAACTACCACAGGTATTTGCTGAGATTGTATACAACATGCCTCTGCAAAGGCTCATAAATATAGCAGTGATGGGTGGACTTTCATAGGCAGATTTAAAAACACGCACTTGACACAAGAGCCATCATTCCTCCAAATCTCACATCACTTCTCTTGAGAAAACAATGCTGGAACTTTTCTAAGAGAAGATGATCAAAATAATTTTAAAGGCTGAAAACATTTTTAAACATAATTCTTGGAAATCGACGGCAACTTTGGCAGAAATTTTTAAATAATTATTCCAGGTTGGAAAAGTTCCACTCAAATGGTCAAGCTTTGGTGAAGTCATAATGAAACAGCCTCCAGCTCTTTATGAGAATGTGTCAGACAACCTTAATAATAGGCAGTGTTATCAGCTGGGCTATATAATGCCTAGCTGTGTGTATATATGCTGATGTAGCTAACTACTGTAGACATTCCTGTTTATGAAAGGATTTACCCTTCCTGCACAGATCTGAAGGGCATGCATGATGGTCTGTAGTGCTAGGAAAGTTTTTATTGGCAAGTGTACGATAAGACTGCATTACCTACATGTGGCAAAGCCACAACTGATTTTAAAACATCATGCCAGCACAGACTCTAAGCCAGAAAATACCACTGTGTTTTTTGACTCCATCACATACTTTAGAAATTGTTTAGACAGTTAAAGTTTTTCTTTTTCTTTTTTTTTTATAAATACCCTATTTTGTGTCTTTCCTTTTTATAACTTTTTTCAATGAAGGAAAGGTAACTTTGATCCTTAGGCACATGAACATCAAACAAAATGTATCTTTTTATTTGAATAAAATATGCTAATTTTAAGATCTGACTTCCATGGGTTACTAGAGCCCAGATCAAACACTGTGTGTGAACTTGTCATGGGATGCTGAAGTTTGTAGCTATGGTGATCCTTCAACCTCCTAAATATTTAAAAACAAAGACTCACTTCTCTCTGAGGCACTGGCAAAGGAAAGTGAAAGGTTATATGTCTGAAGCAAGAAAACAAGAAAATTCTGTAGCTATGTAATCTCACTACATATTATGTGATCATAAAAACAAAATATCCTTGGATATTCTCATCTAGATACTAGAAAAAATTAAATGGCTATGGTTACGTCGTGAGGGAATTGTGCAACAGAGTATTACTGCTCTGGACTCATTACTTATGAGAAGTTGCAGTGCAATTATCCCTGTCATGTCAAACTCTCAAGACTTTTTTAGACTTCTCTCTGAGAAAAAAAAACTCCTGAGTATAAGACTTCAACGTGTATGACACCCAAACTGATAAAGCAATACTGGAGAAATGCACATAGGAGATCACAGAGTCGTACTGGTTTTTGCAAGGGCAGATTAATAGATATACACAGAGGCAGGGTTCTTTCTGGTTTCCATAGATCTTCATAATTAACTAGATTAAAAAAAAAAAAGAGAAACTGGTTATTGTTTCAATGTCTGTTAGCTACAGTGAGATTTTTCCATTTTAGGTACTGTATTTAGATTTCCAATGCAACTCGCCTGCCAAATGTTTATCTAAATATCTTCATTAGAGTAAAAACCTTCGGATAGTCAGAACGTCCTGTCCATGACACTGAAATTACTTTCCTTTTTGTCCCTTGTCATGTACTAATCTCCAAGATAATTCATAGAATCATAGAATGGCTGGGGTTGGAAGGGACCTTAAAGACAATCTGGTTCCAATCCTCATGCTGTGGGCAGGGACACCTTCCACTAGATCAGGTTTCCCAAAGCCCCATCTCACCTAATCTTAGAAACTTCCAGGAATGGGGCATCCACAGCTTCTCTGGGCAATCTGTGCCAGGGCTTCATCAAGAAAGAATTTCTTCCAAATATCTAATCTAAACCTACCCTCTTTCAGTTTAAAGCCATTGCCCTGTCCCTACATGCCCTTGAAAAAAGTCCCTCTCTGGTTCTCTTGTAGCCCCTTTTAGGTACTGGACGGCTGCTATGAGGTCTCCCCAGAGTCTTCTCCAGGCTGAACAACGCAACCCTTTCTTCTCATGAGAGGTATTCCAGTCGTCTTATCAACTTAGTGGCCCTCCTCTGGACTCATTTCAACAGGTCAATGTCCTTCCTCAGCTGGGGAACCCAGAGGTGGATGCAACACTCCAGGTGAGATCCCATGAGGGCAGAGTAGAGGGGCAGAATCCCCACCCTTGACCTGCCAGCCCCTCTGCTTTTTATACAGTCCAGGACAAGCTGGGCTTTCTGGGCTGCAAATGAACGTTGCCGGCTCATGCCGAGCTTCTCATCCACCAAGAGCCCCAAGTCCTTCTCAAGGCTCCTCTCAATCCATTCTCTACCCAGCCTTCACCTGTGCTTGGGATTGCCCTGACCCAGGTGCCTGACCTTGCACTTGGCCTTGTTGAACTTCATGAGGTTCACACAGGTTTACCTCTGAAGCCTGCCAAGGTCTGTCTGGATGGCACCACTTCCCTCCAGCGTGTGACTGCATGACACAGCTTGGTGTCATCAGCAAAATTCCCAAGGGTGTACTCAATACCCCTGTCCATATCACCAACAAAGATGTTAAACAGTGCTGGTTCCGATACCAACACCTGAGGAACATCACTTACCATTGGTCTCCCTGTGGACATAGAGCTCTTGACTTCAACTTTTTGAATGAGAGTCTTCCTTTTTTCCCTTTTTAAAAGTGAGAGTTACATTCCCCTTTTTCGAGTCAGTGGGAATCTCGCTGCCACAACTTCTCAAATATGATGGACAGCAGCTTAGCCACTTCATCTACCAGTTGCCCCAAGACCTGTAGGTGCACTCACTCATCAGGTCCCACGGACTTGTGGACCTTCAGGATCCTTTTATGGTCTTGAACCTAACCTTCTCTTACAGTGGGCTGTTTGTTCTCCCAGTCCCTGTCTTTCCCTTCTGTGACTGGAGTAGTTGATGGTGAAGACTGAGGAAAAATAGCTGTTGAGTACCTTAGCTTTCTCCAGGTCTTGGGTAACCAGGTCTCCCATTTTTTTTTTGAAGAGAGCCCACATTTTCCCTTGTCTTCCTTTCGTCACCAACATGCCTATAGAAACTTTTCTTGTTGTTCATACTTCAATGTCCTGCTTCATATTTTTTATTTTTTCTCTACACATTCATTGCAGGCTTTTCAATATAGCTGTATACTAAAACCTTGGTCTTAATTGTCCGGTTCAGCTCAATTGAAGCTGTTCTTGGAAAAAATCATCTTCTTCCAAGATATTTTCTGTGTTCTATGATGCTTTAATTTATTTTTTATCTATTTTATTTATTATTGCAATTTGCTTTCTTGAGCATTGCCTTGAGCGCCTTGGAGGGGTTGGAAGTTGGTGGCTATGTAAATAAACTTAGTATTATTCCAGATGTTTTTTTCATTTGAGAGCCAAATTCTGCTCACAATTAGACTAGGGAAATCCTGCTGTCTTCAGTGTGATTGCCACAGAAAAAGGAAAGCAGGCACTGGCCCTGAGTCTCTTTTTTAGTAATTTTTAGTTTATCTCACATCTTTACCATTCGTTGTGTAAGACAGGCTTTTAAATTGTAGACAGGCTACTAAATTTTATTATAGTAAAGTAATTATTTATCTCCTCTCAAGAATCCATTCTACCTCTGCACAGATGTCCTGTTAATCCTTTCCATAATAGACATCTAGCAATACTTTAGTTCCGACATCAGGCACCCAAACTCCATATTCTGTACCCAGAGAGGAAAAATGCTCCAGATCTAAAGAACAGCTAGCAAAGATATACAGAGCATTCTAGAGGGACTGCAGTAACCTAAAAGTCTTACTGGGGGCCATTTTGTAAAATTCTTTACAAGTTAAATGTTCAGCAGTTATTCACTTCTTTCACACAGTATTTGTATTAAAGTCCTATTTTGCTTATTCCGCGGTTTCTGTTTCCATTTAAATTATTTTAAAAGCAGCTCTCTAAAGTACTTTCTCCCCTAAGTAAGAGCCCTAAATATTGAGTTCCCAGATCAGGTGTTGGACCAGTGCCATCCATGCCATTCTCTTCAAAGGCGAGAGTGACAGGTTCTCAGAACATGCACCAGGCAGAAAAATGTACAACTCACTAAAAAGATTTTAAGACTTCAGGGCACACCTTTTGAGCTCTTCAGTGTAGAAAACTTGACTCTATACCTCTACAGTAACTGGAAAGATATTATTTCTGTCTAAATAATAGTACTGGATATTCAGATACAAAAATAAATGCTTTAAAATGGAAAGTGCCTGTCACACAAGACTCCTGCCAAGAGGCAAATACTCAGAAAAGATGGGAAACAAAACTCATGATTTCTTGCATAGTGTACAAAATGATTCTGTATTAAATGAAAAACAAGCAATAATTGCTACCATTCATATTATAGTTTATGAAAAGGTAGTTTGCTGTCAGCAAAAGTTACATAATAATTATAAAAATAACTCTAGTATCAGTTTTAAAGTAAATTTTTCAAACTGTTTTGATTCTTTCCAGAAGGAATCCGCTCTATCGACAAACAGCTTTTGCTCTGTTTTTGTCCAAGTGTTGTATGAGGTGGGAAAGGAGCCGTCCTTCCAACAGACTTTTGGTTTGATACAGATTTTGTGGATGCTGAATGTTTTCCAGGATCCAAAAAGTGATTATACAAAGTTATGAAGAAAATACCTACAACAGTGGTTAAAATAACGACACAGTATCTATCTCAACCAGTTCCTATGACCAAGATTTTCGGGAGCTGGAAGTTTATACCAAGTGAGTATATTTTCATAAGTAACAGTCAGATGTCCGACATGGGGCCAGTCAGTACTTTGGTTTGGTAGGTCATTCTGAAAAACACTCCATCTATGAAAAAAGTTAGATTAAAACTAGGCAAATGTAGTTTAAATCTGAATTTTCAATATGTAAATATACTTGATCACGTATTTTTCTGGAGTACCTTAGCCTCCTTCTGAATGCCCCCGTCCCAAACCTCAACTTCACTTCAGCTTGTAGTTTAAAATGTAATAAAAAAATTTCTTACATCTCAAAGAGATTGTCCTTTTTAAAGACCACTGTGTTTTGCCTACTTAGCTTATAAATCAAGCTTCTGAAGAATTCAAAACAAAGTGTTTAAAACTCAGGCAACGGTATTTAAGATAAGAACAAGACCTGTCAGGGAACCAGCAACAGGGCATATTAACATGCCACTAAGTAAAGTGTTCTTTGTTAATTAGATGGATAAATAAATGGAAAATATGATGAACAAGATGTCCAGCAGAAAGCCTTTGCAGATAGAGTAACTTACTGCTTTGGGGTTACACATAAAAACACTTGTGAAACCAAAGACCTGAGCTGTGTCCTGAGCAGAGTCCTGCCAAGTCACAGTGTGCAGCTGAGGAGGGCAGTGACTGCCTCAGTTGTCGTACATGGTTTAAACTCTGGCGTACCTTCCCCTGTACATCATTTATGTAAGATCACTGAGGCTCCTGTATTACCAGTGACAAATATGGGTATTCACAATTAAATTTTCAGGTAACGGGAAGGTAGTGGTCAGGTAATCTCCTAGGCATGAGCGTTGACGGCCACAGAGGGAGCAAATTCAAAGGAAAACAATGCTAGGCAGGTGGCTGTCCAGTACACCTTTTTCCCTGTGCTCACACAGAAAACCTAGACCACTCCTGAAGAGGTGGGAAGAAGGAGGATAACAAGCAGCTTATATTTACAAAAATACTGGGTTTGTAGTTACACCCACCCACCAGAAGTCCTCTCTACCAGAAAAATGAGACAAGCAGCAAACAGATGATGCAGCAAACGCAGGTTCACAGGAGAAACCATTAGGAGGAACTTAGGGCAAGAATGTGTGTTTATTTAGCATGTCTCTGTATATGAGTTTACATACATATTCTAAATAACTAAAAGATAGAAGAAAATTTAAACACACCTTAGAAAGCGACCTGGCAGCTCCAGCATGAGCTACCTTTTGCAAAGCTATTGTGACTTAAATAGCACATCATGCTGCATAAGTTCACAGGAGGAAAGTGCATATGTTTTCCATTTGAGGTTAATTACACAAAATTAAAGCTGTTCCATGACCATAGAAATTATTTTTTGATTTCCAGTGCCTTTGTGTCTTGTGGCTGGCTGAATGCTTCATTGAACCATAACAGGGCTGTATAGCAGAGCAATTTTGACTAACAAGTGGGTTTACCTGGTGTCTGATAAAGTTCAAACTCACAGCTTGCACTTTTCTTGTACATCAGTCATTCAAAGATCTCTCTCCATTTTTTCCAAACACATGTCATTACTAGTCCAAACATAACTATCACTATGAATGATTCTATCTGGTTTTCAGCAAATCTAAATGTCAGGATTGCTAGTGATTGCTAATGGCCCCATAAAGGAAATTAATTGTTGCAAGCCACATTCTTTTCAGATCCAGCCATTTACTGAAAATTAATTTTTCTGCCTGACTCATTACATCCAAGCAAGACCTGAAGTATTGTGACTAGTAAATACTGAAAGTTCTATCACTTCTATGCATTTATCGCACATTAAAAGTAGAAAAGCAAAATGACACCAAATGACTTTGCATGGGAAATAGACCTGGCATAATACCAGTTAGAAAATCTGCCAAAATATTGCTTTGTTTAAATTGGCCTAATGCTTTTCAGACGCTGATATCTTTGACTGATGTCCCTGCCAAGAAGATTATGAAGTGCTGAGTTGTTTAAGAACACTGTATCTTGGTTTGCTTTAGTAGTTTTACCTTTTGAAATGTGGTAAAACTTTCTAATGTTAGAATAAACATATAACTAGAAGAAGCATATAGCTACAAAAAAGAGAATTCACCATTGTTCCTTGAGTCAGTCATCATAAAGGTTTGGACAGGCTCTAATGAGAAAGATGAAGTAGTCCAACTTTATTCTTTTCCTCTCTTTGATAAGTATTTTGTCAAAAGAAAATCCCATACATTCTTCTTGTAAACACTGTAACACAGTTTCTCTAGTTTAATGCAAAAAATCCCTGCTCCAATAAACTCCAAAATTATTCAAGTCAGAAAGGCTTCCGTGAATATAAATGTGTATTTTTAAAATCATGTGTAACTCCTTTTTCTCTGAAGTTTAAAGGTCAACCTGTAGTACTATTTCTAGAGCTCAAACACATAGTAGATTTTTCTTTTAATTCGTTCTAACTAATCATTAATCTCTATTATCGACTTGTCTGTAATTCATACTGCAATTATATTAGTGCTAATGCTTTTACCTCAATTAAAACATCACACTTTGGATGCATTTACCAAAACTAAAAATTCTATCCTATTTATAACTGGAAAACTTAATTTGTAAATAAGTTCCATGCATCAGCTAGTCAAGGAGTAATAAAGTTACCCGTGACTTGTGTAACTATTGAAAGACAGTGAATGGGAATTTTGGATTGAAATACCATGTATAATCTGCTTCTAGTAATCTTTGCAAAGGGATTTGTGCAGAAAATGAGAATCAAATATGGTCATATGACTATACTTTTACTTATACTGTGCTTTTTTTGTTTTGCCTGTTGAAATTGGGATTTCATTTTTCTGTGCTCAGTTACGTCCAAAGAAAAATTCCATTAAATTATGGCATTATTATTATTATTTCATTTAAATTGTATATTACATTTTTAATGTAAGTATAAAACATTTGTATCATTTATCCATAAAGAAACTTTAAGAAACTTTTTTGATAAATCCTCCTGAGTTCTTTTAACCTTTGCAATCAAAAGAAATAGCATCCGTGACACCTAATGGGATTTGAAAAGCATCTGTATGCAAAAGAGAGATGTGGTTAGCCTGCTAGCTACACAAAATTGACATACTTCTTCAGGTCTTCTCTTCTGATAGTAGAGAAGGATTAATCACCACCTCCATTAAGTCAATAATGAAATCTATGTATTTTAAAATAGTAAATATTGGCTCTTTCTAGTACCCGTGGATGAGAATTCTGCAAGCAGAAGGAGTGCTGAATACAAGCAGCTGATTGGAAATACATTTTCTCAGGTATGACTCCACACTATAATTAATTATAATTCTGTTTACTATATTACAGTTAATGTAATCAATTATGTTAGATATATTAATGTATAATAATTATTTAAGGCCATTTCAGATTTCAGAATCCACTTCCTTGAACAAAGGTTCCAGCTACATGAAATCTCAGTTACTATATTTTGAGGGTTAATATTAAGTTTTTCAATATTTAGAAACGCTATGGCATAAATTTATTATGGAGCATCTCTGCTAAAAGGGTGAAAAGACACTTGAATCTCAGGCCAAAGGATTGTGTCTCTGACATGCAGCACTCAGTAAGAGTTGTCGTGGGGCTGCCATGCAGGAGGAGGAGTTGCAGAGTGAGCACATTCCAACACAAAATAGTACAGATAAGCCCAGTCTAGGCAGCAGCTCACAACTCCAAGAACCATCAGAATCATGGAAGCTCCTCTAGAAAAGAAAGCTGCCACAAAATATAACTGACGTATTGTAAAGCAGCCCTGATAAGTACTAAGCCTCTCTGGGAAGGCAGGAAACAAAAGCGGACAAAGTTTTTGAATAGTGGGCAGGGAATTGGTGGACAAAATGAGTTAATAAAGGCTGTTGTGTAAGAGTGACCTTTTTTCATGCGAGATCTTTTCAAAGATTTGACACGCTTTTCAAAGGCATGCATTTCTCTAGCACGCACTGGTAGTGAACAGGCTGTGCCATTCAGCTTTTGAGTATGTGTCTTCCAAACTCCTAGAACTTAATTCAGCCAGATTTTTCTGAAATCTCCCTAATTATATGACAAAGCTTTTATAGCGAAAGTGAGATCTTTAAAAATATTCATTGCTTCCAAAATATACGCCTCCAACAGTGTTCTTGGCCCAGAAGAAAGAAATGGGATATCCACTAGTAAACATGCATATGTTGTATTTAATCTAACAAAATACAGAGAAGTTGATATTTTCTAAGGTATCTTGGGAATTTTAAGTTTTCACTACAATTACCACTAGGCCCTATCTAAAGAGCAAGAAAGGGATTATTATTTTGGCTTGTCAGATTTTAAACCAGGGTGATTAAAATGTGACTTGAATAGAAATGTAGGGTTTTTTCTTATTTCTGACATCATAAGCTTCTAATTCAGCAAATTTCATAAGCATGTACTTTCTTTTAGGTATATCACTAGTCCCACTACTTATAGGCTTAAAATTAAAGACATGTTTAAATTCTATTTTGGCTGAGACCCTAAATTAAAGCTGATTTCAGTTAAGTGGTTGAAGTCACACTGAGCTAGTAAGAACAGAGACAGGCTCTTTTTTAAGCTTCCTGAGCCCTGCTGAACTGAGACTCTGATGTGTCTTTGTATTAGATTCAAGGCTGGCATAGAAAATCTAACTTAGTTTTGCCCCTAGCTTCCAATTCAAAGGCATCATTCTTCTGTCTCTTTTTAAAAACTTCAAAAACATGCAGACTTCTCTTAATCAAATTAAAATATGGCAGTGTCATGTAAAGGGCGTTTTCTGAGAATTACTCCTGTCATCGAATACTAACATTACAACACTAATATTGCACTCAGTGTTATACAGAGAAATGTGAGTCCTGAAGGGCCAAATTCTATTTGTAATCACATTTAACATGGGGCCTGAAGGAAAGGTAGTGTTCTGGGATGCCACAAAACAGCTGGGTAAAAGAACATTTGGGTTTTATTTTGTCACAGTTTGATATTTAGTACAACTGGAAATTTGGTTCCTGCTGCCGAATTCTGACTGTTCAGGCTCTTCTAACCTTAGTATTCAAATTAATTTAAAATTGAAGTTTATCTCTCAAGAAGTGTAACATTGGAAGCTATAACAGTATTTAAACAACTAAGTTTTGATGCCCTTGAACAACCGTGGCAGCCTAACTACATCTCTACACACACAAATCTCTAGTGTCCGGATGAAAAAATAGTAAACAGTACATGCAAATGAACAAAGTGTAATGCAGAGATCACCCACCCAAATTTCTCAAAACATGGCTTCAGAAGACAAATGAAGAAAAAAGGCAGAAGACAAATGCAGGAAAAGGCTTTCAATCTGTCTTTTCCAAGTTGAGGGTTCTGTTTCCCCAGATGAAGACAAAGCAGCTAAAAAAACCAAAATCTCCACTGTCCTGGTTTAGCTGTCTTTCAGGGAATTCCATGTTTGCTTTACAACAGTTGATAATATTCACAATATTCAACTTTTTGTAACTCTGGAAAAACAGCAGTAATGAAAAAGCAGTTGGTCTGAAGGATAAATCCAAGATCTTGACTGGTTTAAACAATACCTCAGTGCTCCTGCAAAACTTTAATGTTTTTCCTCAGTCAATGTTATTCTGCTCAATTCCAACCATTTAAAGATCAGAACTTAAATATTTTCATCTCAGATGAGGAAAAAGGGTGAAATACCAAATTTCTACCAAGCAAGGATTCAAAAATTTTGATTCAGAAATTTCTCTAGGGCTTTTTTTTTTTTGTATTCGAGTACTTAACAATTTCATGACTAAGTTTTTGAAATTACCCGATAGATTCACTCAGTTTAACAGTGAACAAATATCTGGTTTATGATAAATATAAATACCAATCCAGAATCAAGATTCCATCACATTAGACATTGAACCAATAAGGTGATAACATCTTCCCATGAGAAGTTACAGTCAGTATTAAACAGTTAGGTGAAATACACATAAAAGGAAACTGGGGCAGGAGAGTGAGGCTGTGGAGGGAAAAAGTTGGTAAAATGAAATACAAATTTAACAAAAGTTCACAAGCCTTGGCTTGTCACTTTAGACCCCTGTCCTATACTGAAATCTTTAAAGCGCAGATCTTGTAGTTAGTGAGCCTCAACTAAAATGAAATTTTTGGGGATTTTTAAAGCAAAAGCAAACATCACCAAACCCCAAAATTTTTACACTGCAGCATCAGCTTATTTTCAACTCCATCAGATGTTCAGGCTTGAAGGCTAAGACTAAGGCTAAGTTTTCCCCCTCTACACAATGCAAACCTCTCATAAACCTCCCCTTAGAGAAAAAAAATCTATTTAAGTAACTCTTGAAATAACATGCAAATCACAGTTGTCTCAAGAATACTGTAAGAAAAAAACAACGACTCCATGAAAATGACCCAAACTATCTTCATTATCTCTTTGGTCTGCTAGTAATAGTTTTTCTCCCCTCCACATTTATCCCCATCTTTAAAGCTGCTCATCCCTTTCATACAAGCAGCATCTGGTCTCTCAATGTGCCTTTGTCTGGCTGCTGAAGGCACTCTGAATTGTTCCTTAAACACCAGCAATGCAAGCTAATGATCAGCTGCAGCCAATGAAGATGCTAGAATAACAGCATGCTTCTGGGTTTTGTCAGGTATTTATATATAATATTTTATCTTTAATATTAATTTATACTATAGATATTAGGAAAAAAAAGCTAAGAGAATGAAGTCGACTTTTTTTCCTATCTGCTTGGCAAAAGCTTTTATTTAAAAAAAAAGAGGTAGAAGTACATGACTAAAGAAGACCGTATTTCTGATCGCATGGACTCCAACTGCAACCACTCCACAAATAGCTTTTGTCATAAGGGACCAAAGGGACATAAGGGACACTGTACTTT
This sequence comes from Falcunculus frontatus, assembly GCA_013398115.1. Lineage (NCBI taxonomy): Eukaryota > Metazoa > Chordata > Aves > Passeriformes > Falcunculus > Falcunculus frontatus. The sequence continues at coordinate 1,316,235 of VZRV01002667.1, forward strand.
TAAGCATTTTCTTGGGTCATCAAGGAATCAATTTGTATTGGTTTGAAAACAAACCAGTGGGAGATTGCAAGTTAGGATTAAAATCTAATAGGAAAAATTAAAACTAAGTGAAATAATACAAGGAAAAGCACTGATAAAGTAAGACACAACTNAAATAATACAAGGAAAAGCACTGATAAAGTCAGATACAACTTGGTACCCTGTCAGTCAGGGTGTTGGTAACAGTCCAGATGAAGGTGTGCTGTTGAAGTAGTGATCTTGTAGAAAAGAGTCTGGTCCTCACCTGAAGGTTCAGTGGTATAGCTCCAGTCCTCCAGGACTCCCATAGGTAAAGGTTGCATGTGCTGTTCTGAACGTCTGATTATATATAGATGAGAACTCTTAGCTCCTCCTCCTGGGCGGAGCATTTCACAATGGTGTGGTGGTGTCCCCGCTATCACCTGGGCTGATCCATCAGAATCAGAAGGGGCGTCCACAGGCGATTGCTATGGCACGATTGATAGGTGCTGGCCATAGGTCGGTAGGCGGGGACACCAACCACACAATGGGATGGTGAGTCACGAGGCACGGCACTGATGGGCCCATTAACAGGAGATAGCCCCGGAGGGAGTTATCAAGGGTGAGTCACGGTAGCAGATAAGGAACACTGCCCCACCTGTTTTAACAGCTTATGCAGATGGTGATAGAATACATGCTTTTGGTTACATCTTATATTGCATCCTAGGACACAAATGAAACTGTAAGCAGCATCTACCATCCTCGTTGGGCTGACCTTCTAAGGCTTCTTTATATATAAGAGTTATGCAAAGTGTGCTTCCAAGTTTTTAAAGCCAGCGTAGAAAATATTCAGTCCCAAAAATACAAGCTTAGTTGCTGGGTTTTTTCCAAGTGAATAATGTGAACATTAAAAGAACAAGTATCAACAAATGTTCTCTTTCTTCCCCTCCTCTCTCTCCTTGCTTCTTTCTCCCTCTACCTTTTCTTTTTATAACTATGTTGCTAAAAGGAAGAATAAAGAAATTAATTTATACCTTTCCTAGACAAACATGAGAACAATTATATAAAGAGAAAGTAAAGATTTTCCTTATCCTGCCTGATAAGGAAATGAATGATCAGTCCAGGTTAATTCTATAATCTGATGAGAACATAAAACCTAAACAGTATAAATCGTAAAAAGCAATTATTAAAATAAATGTCAGTGTTAATTATCAAAGGTATCAAACAATATTTTCATGGAGCTCACTTCCTTATATTTCAGTGACACTGTTGGACTTCCTGCAGAAACCAAGCTAAAAACCTCCATAGGTTGCAGAAACAGTGCCACTATGTAAACATATCATATCACTGCTTTCCTACCCAAAATAAAAGGAAACAAAGGAGATGAACATGTAAAGACATATATAGCAATTGAATACTCTAGGTTACCTACTGTGACTGGGCTAAATATCCTTTTCTCCCATCTTGTCAACTTGGGTTGGAAGAAGGCACATCAAAGTCCGCCTCACAGTCAGCTACAAGACCATGCTTGGTGAAGCGGGGCCACAATATTATTTAGTCAGACTCTATACAGTAAAACTATCCAAGATGAGAGAAACCAGCCCCAAGATGTACACACCAGCCCCAGTATGGTGGTTCAACTCTGCCTACACGTGCAGTCTATGCCAAGAGAAAAGGACCACATACTACATCAGTGTTGTAGCATTTTATAATCGCATCAGTATATGAAACAAAATCTTCCTGAACAACCTCTGACAGCACATAATAACCATGTTAAGGAAAGGCATTTGCAAGGACAGGGTACACAGAACAAGAAAAAGGTTGAAAATTACACTGACAAAGATTAAAATGTTGCCATGGATGTGCAGACTTTTCTGAGTAATGCCAGGAAGTCTGGATGTGTTCCCATCCGGAGTTGCTCAGAGCTGCAAATCTTTTAAGCACAACTCCCCGAGGAATAAAACTTGTAAGATAACTAGTAGAATAACAGTGAGAAAAAGAACAACACATTCGCAAGTACTGGGAATGGAATTGCCATTAACATTTGCCATTCTTTTATTATGTCAAGTTCATACTTTGTTCCCTAACCCTACTAAGGATTTTGTGAACAAGTGTGAGATTTGAGTGAAGAATGGTTGTATTTGATCTGTTGACTGCTGCATAAGACTCAGATAAACAACATGATATTCAATATGTCCTATTCCTCTTTTAACTTTTGCATGTCTGCCCTCTGTGGTGCCTATATAATTTACGCTACAAACCAACAGATTCAAGAAAGGTTACTAAAGAAAAAAAAGTAGAAAAACAAAAAATAGAGCTGAGTCGACTCTTAATTCCAATAACAGAATTTCAAGGCTTGCTGTGAGGACACAGGTTACCACTGAAGCTGAAACACTCCAGACATACAGGAAATGCTTACAGCTGAAATCAGTGAAGTGTGCTCTCCAAAATCATTTGGGATGAATGGCCTGCTGGGAAAGCCCCAGCTGCAGTGAGGCTGAAGGAGTGAATCTGATCACATGAACTCTACCTCCATCAGAAAGCCAGTGGCCCTGTTCTCAACCATATGAGATTTGGAAGGAAAATGAGAGCAGAGGCAGGGGGGAAAGATGTTTTCCTGTTCTATTCCTCCTCTCTTGTTCTTTTTTTCTCTCTTCTTCTCTTACACATAGCATCTTTTGTAACTGTGATGTAAAACCAACAAAAGAAGCTGAAAACAGGTACCCAAATCAATGCTTGCTCTGCATCCTTAGCTGGCCTATTAGAACATAGGCTGTGCTTGAGGTCTTTTGATCATTAATGTCTGAGTCAGCACCCACGCAGATGTTCCATTTTCTGACTTGTTTCTCTTTCCTGACCTCTTCTTTGAACACTTCCTTCTGTGGTCCACCAGGAAACACGATAAGAGTGAATAGCAACAGAAGATCTAGGAAGTCCAAACCAGCTCAATTATGTTCTCTTTTTATCCCAGAAGAACTATCACTGTTTTTCATATAATCTAAAAGACAGTTGAAGAAGGGAATTTCCCTCTAAAAACTCAAAACAGATGAAAGGGAGAGGGATAATGTTTAACTGCAAGTTTTACTCAATATTGCAAGAAATTTAACCATTTTCCCTTGGGTCTGTAATCAAAAGATCCATTTGTAATGGCAGTTATTACAATGGGAGTTTGCCAGCAATAACTTGAAACAAAACCCAGACCATGCTTCACTGTTTATGTTGTAACTGTGAACATGAGTTATGTTAACATCTTATCTTTTGCTGGGCCCCAGACACCCTACCTTCAACACAACACTTAGGTTACTATTGCTAAATAAGAGTGGACTAGTCTTTGCTTTCTGTAGTTTAATATTACCATGTAAGAACACATCCTGAACTGTTTATAGCTTTGCTAAGTTTTAACCATTTGCACGTTTGAAGCATTCCCTGCTGTGTATACCTCAGAGGATTCTGCTGGGGAAAACATCAGCTAAGGCACTTCAGCCACTTCCAAGAAATAGATTTCTAAGAATCTTGATTAAAAAGTGTTGAGACAAGGAGTGAGGCAAGATGTGATACTGAGATGACTGGACAAGAGCCCACAGGGCATGGGTCCCATGCAAAGAAGGGTAAACAATTACATTATTTATCATAATGCAAACTTGTAGGGAGATGGAATTGAAGTGGCAAAGGGAACTTGCAATTCTTGGACTTCGTAATTTATGAATGCTTGACTTGGAATGTTAATATTGTTATTCTAATGTGCTGTTCTGGTATATATTATTTTGTAAGACATTGCTGTTACAGGAAGAAACAAAACACCTCTCGTGATTGTGAAAATGAGCCATTTAGGGGATTGTGAATCTTTATATAGAGTTCAACTTTTATCTGAAAATGCCATGTCCACATACTAGTTCACTGTATTGAGCATGCATGCATGGTTAACAAGCTACTGAGGAGTGTACTGCCACTTGCAAGCAACCACAGAAGACAATATTTGTGTTCTCCAGAATAGGGGATCACTCTTGGATACATTTTTATATAAAATTAAATTATTGAAAAAGAAAAGATGAGACTTTAGTTTCTTGAATGTCTAACAGAAATCTTATAAAACTATTTGTAATTTATGTCCCTGCTTAAGTAAACTTTTGACAGATCTAGGAAATTTAGCATGTCTTTTGTTTATATAATAGAACCTTGAAAAGCTTCCCATGTTTTTTGAATTACATGGTGAAACAAAAAGGCAATTCCTTTTTCTAGAATGTTGCCTCTCTCATTTATTTCATAATCTACTTACACTATAGAGAACAAAAAGGGCACAATATTCTTGTGTCTAAAACCAAATGAGAACACAGTCCCCATAGGACTGAGCTTCTCCAGTTTCCTGTCATGGCAGCGGACTTAACGCCTCAAAAGAATCAAACATAAAAAGAATGTCATGTCATTTTCAGGAACAAAAAGTGAAAGCAACATCTTTATTCCCATTCTCCTAAATGGTTCATTTTCCCTAGGGACAGAGTGTTTTGTTTCTATATTAATATGTGTTGTTATTAAAGACAGAGTTAGTTATTATTTAATAAATAAAATCAAATATCTGCAGAAATAGTATTCAAAATATTGATTATCAGTGTAAGGCAGAGGTAAAAATCTAGGGCAGTATTTTGTGACAGGAACACTAATGCAAATGCATTTTCCATTCAACCACATGTCAGATCCACCGACTTCTATGGGTGATAATTTTCACAGCTCTGAGATCTTCTTTTAAAAAATCGTTTTCATTCAGTGGATATGTTTTAATACTTTCACTCACAGAAGTGCCTCATTAAGTAATTGACCAGTAACAGGATAGTTTACCTGTCAGTGTTTTGGCAAAGAGCAGAATTAAAAACAGGAAGTCCACCACTGATAAATACCTGAATAGTTGATTTTTACTGTACTAAATACTTTGAGGAGGCTAAAGGATAATGAGTTTAGTTCTCTATATATGCCTTGGGACAGGCATCTGAAATAAATATTATTTGCAAAAACACAGACCCAGTGTAGCTATGCTGAGCTTCTGTGTCTGTCCAGAAAGAAATTCTGAAGGTCTGATGTACTTTTTTTCTATCTTCCATAATTTTGTGCATGTCTTTGTCAGAACAGAGAAGCTGCGGTCCTGTTGAGCCAACAGCAGCAGCTGCAAGTGTTCTTTTGATGCATGCCTTGGTGAGTGAATAGGATTCTGGTGTACATTGCACAGGACAGATCCTATTTGTCTTGACTATGTAAGTATTTATTACTCCTTGTGCTGCTTTTTCATCTTCTCTTTTCTATCTCCAGGACCAAAGAAATCAGAGAAATGCATCCTTGCCAGTCCTCAAGGAAATGAGTCCACCAACCGGGCCGCATAAATGGTTTTGCCTCACATGCCAAAAAAGAAAGAGCATAAGGCTCTCAAGTTCAGGAACTCCTCCAAACTTCCCATGCATGAGTTAAAGCAGTAATGACCAAATGAGCGCCGGGTGATGAACAACCAGTGAGCCAAATGCAATAAACAGCTGCCAGTAGCATAAGAAATTGTGAAATGAGTAAAAAGAAAACCAAAGAGAAGTAAAGCTTCTGTGGTTTCCAGTGATCAGAGTTCAGAGTGCTACTGCAAGTAGGAAGTGCTTGTTGTTTTCTTATCTTCTTAAGGACCTTGAGGCCTCACAATTATGCCATCCCCTTCCACAAAATATACCTGAACTGTCACAGTTTGGAGCTAAAATGGCTGAAGTAGAAATATCATAAATTTCTTTTTTTTTCCCAAAGCACTTTGGTTTTCAGGCTGGTAGGATCCTTGCCAGGAATACTGAACCACTGTCTGCTCATGGAAGTTACATTACTGCCACAATTAATACAACACATTATTTCATAGTATATGTGTATAGGAAATCTAAGTTCCATCATGCCTGTAACTCCCTTGCTACACTGAGTGCTTTTTGTTGTTTCATGTTATTGCAGGGTGGTGTTGTACACAGACCTCTTAGAGCCTTTAGTGTGAAATCTATCTCAAAGGCAGATAGTAGATCTTTCCTGTGTCCATTGCAAGCTGAAAGACAAATTATGTAGTTCACTCTCAAGTCTCTAGCATTATCTGAGCTGCTCAGTTTATCCCATCTGGTGTCCAGCTTCAGCAGGAAAAGGGTACATCTCGCCTATGGGTCCCGTATAGCATCAGCAAGTGTCATTTGGACGTCTGAGATACCACAGGGAAACTCAAATGTTACACAGGTAACTAAATCAATCCTTAACTGACTTTTAGAAATATAACATTGAAATGTTTGTCATTAATGAGATTCTTTTTTTCGTCCATTTTGGCCTTACTCCTGTTTTCCGCTCTCCCATTAGTCCCAGCTCCTCTTCAAATGGCTTTTTCCTCATATCGAGGTCGTCACCTCCAGCAACTGGCCTCCAGTTCAAGTCACTGTGAACTACTGTCCCAAATCATACAGTTGATATGTGTGTGTCTCTCTTCAGGTACCAGTGAAATGCTGAACTAGGCTGTGAATGACTGTGGCAGAGTTACATGTTCCTGCTGCCTCACAGAGGGCAGTGCAGGCAGACACCAGCCCAGAGTCTCTGCCCGCTCTGGTGGAGTATGGCGTGAGAGCGGGGTAAACTATAGGTCATACTGGGTACACTGGGCACAGCTTACAGATACTGACCCAAGGCCAGACAGACCTCTATTGTCTTGATTATTAGCCCTTTTTCCTTTTGATAGTAAGCTAGAAAGGGCCAACAACCCATATCTCTTGCATAACACCATTAGAATATTTTTTTTCAAAAGACAGCTTTTATTTTTGTGATTTTTTTTAAATTTCAAAAGTAAAAATCTCTTCATTCTTTAATTACATAATAATCTGTATATTTTAAGGAATGACTGACTGACTTTCAAAAACACAATTCATCAATTTGACTAGCTACCTACCCTTATTTTACACTGTTCCATCATTAAGTCATCCAGCAGACTGATAGAAAGTAGTAGTCTTAAATATGCAGCAAAAATAAATGCAAACAGTATCTTCAGTTGATGAAGGAAAGGAAGTTATTTCAAAAGATTTTTTTGATGCAACATCTTAGAGCTTCCTGAATTAGCATGTTTTTAGATTTGATTACTGAGGACTGTATTTAAGAAGTGGTTTCAAGGCACTTGGCTACAAAGCTGTTCCAGATGTTGTTAGTTACACAGTGTGTTTATTAAGCCTTTTTGTATTTTCCATTTCACTGTGTGCTAAACTGCTGGTTTGTTTTATCCTTTTATTCTGATGTCAAAAGGGTTCAATGGTAACAGAGACAATGGAAATAAAAACAGATTATAAAGACAGCCACACATCCAAAGGAGCCTTTAATTTTATTACAGAAATTTCATCCATTCAGTCAACAAGTCATAAAACCTACTGGACCAGATCTTTATAAGACGTGTTAGGTATAATGCACTTGCAGATATACCAATTCACAATAGCAGATAGTCAATCCTCTGTGTTTTCAAAGGGTGTTCACTCATAAATGTCCATTCTTACAGTCCAGGATATATGTCGATCTCTTGATGAACTACTTGGATTTCACAGACAGAGAGCATGCAGGCTGTGAATGTGCAGTAGTGGAGGCAGTGTAAATTAGGGTTGCCTCTCTGAAGTCACAAAAAACATAATGCAGAAGATTGGATGCAGTGTATCTCATTTATATATGTTGTATATGCTCTACAGGTGCAAGTGATTGCCCCTACAAAATCATGACTGAATACTCAATGACTGTATTTTGAAATAATAAAGGCTGAACAAATAAAGGTATATTAATTCTAATAATAGATGCAAAGAGAGAGAAACATGATATATCCTTCCTATAAAAACAAAAATCCCTGAATTTCCATGACTTGGGGAATCGCTGATCTTTTTAACAGCTGAGAGCACCAGTTGATACTTTTTCTCTTAAAAAAAACCCCAAAAATAAAACAAAACAAAAACCAAAACCAAACCCAAACAAAACAAAACAACCAAAAAAAACCCAAAAAAAAACCTCAACAAGACTGTAACTTGCAACTTAAGGATTTCATAAATGTTCATGGCACAGACTGGTAAAAGCCAGGAAGTATTAACACAGCATCCTCAAACACAGGGAAGGAGTGTGACTATGACCTTTTTAAGACCCTCCTGTGACTAAACCAAGTCTGCTGATCCTCATGTGCACATTTTAGGCAACACAGACACCACATTGCATCATTTCAACATCTTGCATCATTTTTTTCTGTAATGGATCAGGGTTCACACAGTAAAATCCACTTATGGAATTTTCATATGTGGGAGAGTTGACTTTCTGGATTTCATCTTTTCTGAAAAGATGGGGTAAAGCTTACTCTGGTTTTAGTTTCAGAATAACTCATTTTGAACTCTTTAGACCCAAAGTTTTGGCTTAAACCAATAATCAATTTTCATATATTCTGCCCAGCTTTAATCGTAGTTTACCAATGGAAACCAATCACATGGATATTTTAGACACTTGATTCCCTTTGAAAGTCTGTGACCCTGCACTTCTAAATAACTGTTTTTCTACTTACTCCCAAAGATAGAAAATTAGGTCAATAGTCCATGCAAAGTTTGGTTATGGAACATTATTCTTGAACTTGTTCTTTGTTCTAGAGAAATGGAACATTTCCAGAACCTAAAAATAGCATAGTCAATTGAACGTACACTGATTGTTGCATAGTTTTACCTATTCCGTCCAAGAAGTTTTGCAGTGTATTTACAGTTGACACATGAAGAAACAGGCCTCATATTCATTTTTTTCCCATTTATCCAGAGGAAATTATCCATTTTAGATTTTTGTCATGAATAATAGAAGCTCATAAGTGGATTGAGAGAGAAGACAGCAAAGAGAAATTACTGACCACAAATATGGTCTTACCTAAAGGGGTTAATGAGCCATAAAACAGAGAAATAAATGCAAATGTAGAGAAAACTAGGAAAATGTGATTGCACAATAGCCACAAGTAAATGTACCATGTAAAGGAGCCTAGAGCAAAATAACATAGAATTTGAATAAACTGCAGGAATAAGATGTAATTTCAGAGCAAAAGCAATACTTTTTTGGAGGTCACTTTGAGGTTTCTCTATGTGGTTTCATTCCCCTATTTATTCTGTGCTACTCTGGGACATGAACCTGTTAAGTGTTATGTCAATTTTGCTCTGGGAATTACCAGTGTCTAATACTTGGTTTCAAAATATTCTCCACCTGACAGTCACATCTGTAGTAGGTGAACTTGTTTAGCATTTTCAATTTTGGTCTGGTGAAATATCAAACTATGTTCTCACATATTTGTACCACTTTGTGGAATCTGGATTTGTGATGATTATGCAATTCTCGTGCTAGAATTCCCAGCAGCTCTTAGTTTCCTTCAACAAAGAATCCTTGCAGCATTGCCAATAAAAAGCCTTCACTAAAGTGTACCTAAATATTTTTCAAAGCCCACATAAATTCTTTATGAAGAGCAGAACTCATTTCATCCCTGCTGCCTCCGATGCTTCCCACCCATGTTTTAGTGATATTGGAATCTTAGAAAAATAGATCTGAATGAGAACTGAAGGACTCATCCAGTATATATCACTGATCTCCTCTCTTTCTTCCATGTACAACTCAGGAGACTACAGCAAAATCACCCCCTTGGTTACACATATGAGAAGAATCTATTCTGAAAAGATCACCAGTCCTGCAATGGGTAGCCTTTGGAAAAAAAGTAGGCGCACAACCTGCCCATATTTAGCACTTGAGACAGTCTCAGCAAAGAGTTAGATAGTCACATTTGGCTCTAACAAGAAGTTGCTGACAAAGGGCATAAATGCCACAGTGAAACAGTGAATTTGCCCATGAACATGAAGCCCTTACAGAAGCAAGATGGCTTCTCTGCCCAGAAACTGTAGGGACTTACATAACTGAAGGGAAAGGTAGCCTTAACATCAGCAAATGTGTGTTTCTTCAAAATATCCCATAGAGAAAATTACTTACAGGAATCTGGAAAAGGCATTTCATGACATTTTCCTATTCACCATTTCCCTCCCTTGGGTTTCTCATCAAGAAGTGATTTGGTTCGTTATTCTGCAGCCAAACGTTTTGACTGCTGTTTAAACTGCTTACTGCTCTTGGTCATAAAAATAGTCTTTAAAAGCCCTCTTCAAACACATACTTCTTCCTCTCAAAACAGAATCCCTGTGAAGTCTTGTAACAGTCTCATTATTATTTCCCAGGTCTTCACAGTCAAACTCTTTAATCATATTAGGCGTTCATGAAAATAAAGTATTTTAAAGCCCACTTTTAAACATTCTAAACCATGATGTTGCTAAACTTTTCCTTCATCGCTCTCCCATCAGTCTTGTTGCACTGTTACTCAGTTTCTTCTGTACTTGGCCTGCATTTGGACTAAAATCAACTGCTCAGTTATCCCCACAGCTGTGGCATCTAACACAGACAATAAAAACTGGGCCACAAATCCTTACTCCTAACTAAAAAATTGTAAAAGATGTTACGTTCTGTAATTATTTTTCTTTTTTAGAAATATTGCACTATTAGTTTGGTCTTTTGCCTTCTCCTGAATAATTTTTCTGTAAATGCAGAACGAAAGTTAACAACAGTACATCTTCCTTTGTGACCTAAATTCTCCTTACCATTGGTAACCCTTCTACCAACTCTTGCATTTCAAAATCTGTGAGGAGGGCAAGTGTCAAGGACAATATTCCCTCTCCAATTCTCTTAATAAATCAGGATGTTTGAAAAGGGAATCCGTTCATTTGCTTAAGGAATATTGAGCTGCATTTATTGCCAGTATGAATCGGAAAATAATCTCTATTGTTAACTAATATAATGAGATAAATGGAACTTTATTACATAATTCAAGCTAGGTTTAAAACTTTGGCTATAAATAGTGAGCATTACAGTGTCACTGGCATACTTACACTCCATGACTTCACCATAAATGATTAAAAGGTCATACTAAGTTAAAACCCAACTCTGGTGTCTCCTTTGTTTTTATACTTTTGCAAAGTTTAAGCTTGTTTCGGAACCTATCAAAACGTCTGTTTACCCCTCATTCAGAAAGAAACATGCCCACCATGATGATTTTATTGCTCTGGACAATTAATGAGAAAACGTGTATTTGCTGCAAGGAAAAAGTGGGTTTTACCTTGAAGAAGGCATAGCAGATCTGTTGAAGGTCAGAAGCGTGGTGTGTAAGCATCCTTCCTCTGTTCATAGAGACAAACTTGCTGACGCCCCACTAATGCCTGATCTGGGAGACTAGTACCTCAGTTTTTTGAAGATACACACTCATCTGACAAGTGAAGTGTCAGTCTAGGGGGCTCTCAAGCTCTCGCTTCTGTTAAGAAACCAAAATTCTGTGTCCCTTGTTATGAAGTATTTAGATGATTAGTATTTTTAAGTAGAGAAAAGGTAACAGCTTGTCAACAAAATATGAGGCTTAATTCACAGCTCTCTATTTTCTACACCTTTTACGGGGCTTTTTGCACTTCAAAAGTTGGACCCTTAAAGACCAAGACACTTTTTTGGCAAGAATACATAAGTACATTTATACTCTTTCTTCTGAAGTGAGACAGGAACAAAAAACTCTGTAAATATGAAGAAAAAATTTTAAAAAGCACAAGGAACAATACAGTGTAAGGGAAAAAGCAGTCATTGGAACTTTCAAGTGCTTTATTCATCCTTTATTACAGATTTTCAGCATATCCTTTCCCCTGGTTCAGTCCTGGACTTGTTTAAAATATATTTGAAATGCATTCATCAAATACAAGCATAAATATAGACCATAACAGTCCTAGACTTAAGACTCAGACAAAATTTCATTTGGCTGTTTCCCAAGTTAGTCAGACAAAGACATTTCAAAATACTTTAGTACATACAGCCATTGTGACCATATACAGCAGAAAAGAATTAAAATAACACACGGATTTTCCTTTGATTATTCCAGTTTTGTGGGTGCATTTGCAACTAGTGCTCAAATGCCCTTTCAAACCTACTCAGTAGTCTCTGAAGAAAACAGGAGCAAAACTACAGACAAATATACAAATTTTCACTTTCTGGATTTTGAAATAATAGGTTCTGGAGTTTGGTTCTGTGTCAGCAACATTTACAAGATGCTTCGGTTTTATGGAACCTCAGTAAAGATTAGTGAAAACCATCTGTTGGGATTACTACTACAGTCAGTCTTTAACAACAGCAAGGTTTACAAATACTAGAATGAGGAGGTTGTGAGGTGAGGCAAAGAAATGCAACTCTTCCCCATACAGACTGCTGACCCCAGATTACCCTAATAACAATTGCATTGAACTAGATTATTCTGGAGGGTTTACATCCTTAGATTCTCTGATTCTTCTACTTTTTGTCTGCAATAAATCATAGGGTGGTGTCTTACTAGCTAAAGAGAGAGAAATGCTGTTAATAGTTTCCAAACAGATGGAAAATTTACTGGCACTCGTGGGTCACAAAATCCAAGCACAGAAACTAAAATTATTATTATTATTTTGATCCGTACTATCACATCACTGAAAAACATTGCTGCTCCATACAGACTCATTTGGTTGCATCAACAGAAATACCTTCTTTAGTAAAAGCACATCACATGCAACCTTCACTTTGATTTGTATTTGGAGAATTAATTTGTTTTTCCTTGTTTCAAAAGCTTTAAAAAGCTTTTCAGTTTTAAAAGCTGTGCTTCCAGAAGTTCAGAATTCAGGTAGTTTATGCAAGGGACAAGAAAACTGTTTTCTACCAACATAAACTCAAGCATGGAAATACCACAGCAACAAAGCTCTTTGTGTGTCATCAGGATCCTTGGTGGCTCTTGGCTGTGTACTATTTTGGGTGAGTTTTGTCCACAACTTCTTAGCTTTGTCTCAAAAATATTGGTATAAGAGCAACATTAAACACATCAGCAAATAAATAGGAATCCTATTTTTTAATCAACTACATTGTTTTTTGAATAAATTATTATATAACTCTAAGAATGTGTGTTTTTACAAATATTTTTATTCTTTAACCACGCATATGGCACGTCCCTTTCCATTTCATAGTATTGATTTCACTCTTCCATAATTGAGTACAGTTCTGTCCCTACCACTATGCCAGAAAGAAAACAACAGCAACAAAAACATATAAAAATCACTCTGTGAAAGAATGTGATTGCAAGCTGTTTCCCTTGGAAATAGATGCAACTTCAGGATTTTTCCAGTTTTCTGCAAGTTCACCTACTCTAGCAATCTTAGATGAAATCCGTACAAAAAGAGAGCCTTCTATATGCAAAGACAGAATACTTGTGATGACAAAAACTCCACACAGTGCAGTCCATTATGAGAATATCACATTTACAAGAGTCTGTCATCTAAATGAAGTTTTGCTGAAGGTTTTCCAATATTTTGAATGTGAGCCCAGGTGCTTTGCTAATTTTAAACTTATTCCTGGAATTTTTAGCCCCTCGTGTATTTTTTATTGAAAGGCAATTGATTTCAATTCTTCTTTTTCTGATATAAATGCGTTTTCTTTCCTTTTCTTTTGTCTTAAATTCATTCATGTAACTCTCGTATAAAATCCTACTTCCAGTGTAACACTAGTAATTCCAAGGGGTATCCCTAAGCTTTTGAGGCAGATGATCTCAGGTCACCAGGCTGAGCCCAAGCACCCAATTCTCCATGTCGCATAGCCCCATGTTAGCACTGAGCCCAGCCCATCAACACAATTTTGACTCATGCTGGTACTCTCTCAACCAAGGCTCAAGTATGGTTTGTGGAATACTATGAGCCAAAGACCAATTCCAGAGGGCAGCAGGGATGATGTCATCTTGCTTTGTGGAGGAAGAGTACACCATAATCTGATGACGGCCTTGTCCTACCTCTTGTGCCTTTGGGATTTTTCCCCAATTTATTTACCAGAATAAAGGCAGACAGTGAATCACCTGAGTTTCTAGACATAAGCAAGCATAGTCATATTTACTGCAGAGGGCACCGGGGTCTTACTCATCTTCTGGAAAGTTTATGCAAGCTGAAAAGAAACCTGCCGTCTCTGAACAGAAATATCTCCCCAGGCAAGCCCTAAATTTCACCATCAAGGAGACAACTTAAAATATCTCAGCCAACTCTAACCATGCTGAAGCCACACCCCACTTATGTACTTAAATACACCATCTCCAGTGAAATGTGATTTTCATCCCCATGGATAGCTGTTGCTTTGGACCATACTCTGAAAAGTGCTGGATCCCAGCAGCAATGCACCACCAGGGGTACACGAGCCCCCACTGCTGTGATCCCCCAGTTCAGACCCAGTCAGCATTGGCTCAGTCCATAGGATGGAGCTCTCACTTTGGAAGGGCTCTAGAGTTTCTCATGATGCCTACACCCAATAAATATTCCTGCTTGTAACAAAATGCCTGAAAAGGGTCAATGCAGGAGCAAGTTAAAAGATGTTTAAAAGATGTTGTTCACACAGTTTAAAAAGCTATGTGTGTGCTTTCCCTAATATTAGTCCTCAATCTTGTTCCAGACCCTCCAAACCAGAAAAAATAAATAAATTAAACTTCTAGAACTGAAATCATGAGCCTCTATACCAAGGTCCACACATTACACAGTAACTTCTAAAAGGCAAAGCAATGTCCCTAGGCTGTTGGGAAAATGTGAGTGGTCATCTGGGACAAAACCAAAGGCTTTTTTTTAACAAAAGAGCAGAGAGTAGGATGGGAATGCAGCTCTCACTGAAAGTCAATGGGAGTTGAGCCTTGAAGTAATTCTGAACCCTTTGAAATTCTCAGTTCAGTTCAGCAACCCAAAACCACTTAATAAATCACAAGACCAGTGAGGGAAAGGGAAAAAAGGGAAAACCTATCCCACATAAAACTGTAATTTCTACTAATTTCTGTGAAGGAATATTTACTAGTAGTTATTTCTTCTGCGAATAGAAAAAATCCTTTTATTAAAACAAAAAGAAATCACACCTTTTTTGGCATTTGCAGTTTAAAAAATTGGTAATTCAGTCTCCGCATCCTAGTTACAAACAGCATTACTGCTCCTGAAAACAAAGCAGGGAACCAGATTCTCACCAAATGAATTAGGATTAAAAGTATTCATGCTATTAAAAAAGGCAACATGGGAGAGAACAACTAATTCATCTGAGGATTATATTTAACATTCATTTCTCACTAGGAAGGTAGAAATAATAGCTAAACCACTTTTGTGAGCCAGCTTGACTCATTTTATATCATTTTCACATGCTAAGTCCTGAGAAGTTACAACCAGTCCTTACACTATCTTTTGCAGCTGACACATGGAGTCTACTCAAGAAATAGAATTTTCAATCCCAAAAGACTTGTAAAACAGCCTCTGCTCCAGAAAACCTCATCTAGACTTAGAGGTGTATTCCTTTTATTGCTGGCATTGTAAGAAACCAGGCAGCCCCCTTAAAATTAATTTTTCTCTAAGTGGCTGGCCCAGGCAACTAAAAAGACATTCAATAGCAAGGTAAGTTTTGGTATTTCTTCTGCTTCTTGGACCACTCACAGGACAGAGTCATGATATGACAGCATATTTAGGGGCAATCTTGATAAGGTAGAAAAAAACTAATGTCTTCCTTTGCTGTGGTCAATATTACACAGGTTACAAAGGTTCTAATCAGACACAAACCTTTTTCTCTGGCCTTTTACCCATCCCTGATCAAACTACTTCTCCTCCTCTCTCAGCCATTTTTTTCCAGAGGCTTTCCTGTCTAACTCTAACAGCTGTTTGTCCTTTACAGGCTCTGTCTTCCCACAGCTCACAGCTGCACTAACAGACTTTTCCAGCTTTCTGCCCAGTCTCTGAGTCTTTCTTTTGGCTGTCCAGCAAATCCAGATTCTCCACCTGCATCTCCGGGTTATCCCCAACACTCAGAGTGGGATCTTGCTTTAATTTTACTGGCACCAACTTTTAATAGCAATGCTCACTCTTTTGTTTTATTTTTTTTTCCTTCACTGGAACAAAGGAAAAGCTCAGACAAATATAAGAGGAAACAAGGATGTTTTACTACTAAGCACATTATGAATATAAGTCATAGAATTCCAGAAACTGAAGCTGGAAAAGACTGGCTATTTGGTCATCTTGTCTGTCCCTGCCAGTGTAGGACTGTTCCCCACAGCACTTTTAAGGGCAATAAAGCATGTAAAATTAATGATTATTTGACCTTTTACTATGGTTCACAGTGACCTTACTGTATTGCTTTCCAGTCTATTTTTCCCTGTGTACACCAAACTAGCTTCAGCACTTCCCTTTCCACTACCACCCAGAAATGTTGCCTCCCGCTGTAACAAAACTGACCTGTAACACCTAAGCCCAGATCTTCTAGCATGTGAAATTCTTTTCTCTGATCTTGACTGAGTCTGTCTACTAAAAGACAAACACATACTTCAGGTTCTAGAATCTGAAACGTTTTTAAAGAACAGGCGCAACAGTGTTAAATCAAAGGAGAATTCCTTGTTCTTCTGCTGCTGACCTCTTTGCCCTCTTAGAACCACAGGGTCAGAGAACAACCATGGCTGGAAAGGACCTCTGTACATCAACAGATCCAAATTCCCATCCAGGGTAAGCTCAGGTCTAAACAGCACCGACTTGTTCCGAGCTTTGTCCATTTGAGTTCCAAGTATGGAAAGTCAATGAGCTGCTTTGGCAATCTATTCCATCAAACCACCACCGTCACTGGGGAGACTTTTCTTTCTGTCTGATGGCAGTTTCCTGCCCAGCAGCTGCAAGAGCAGGGCTACTCCCCAAGAGGCAGAACAGTTTCAGACAAGGTAGTGAGTCTCTTTCAGGGTCAACAGAAGAATCAACAGAAGGGAAAACAGGAGGCAAATTTACCCACAGGCTAGGTCTGGAGCCCATCCTGAAGAACCAACCAATAAACTGGGACAGCAGGAGACAGTGCAATTCCTGCAACATAGCTCAGGCATAGCTAGAGGGTCTAGACCTGACGTTAAATGAAGTCTCCAGTCAGGTTGTGTGGATGGAGACCTCAGTAAAGATGGGCAGGACTGTTAAGGCATATCACTACACTGACAATGTTGTCATTTCCCTTGCTGTTACTAATGTCCATTAGTTCTCTTCCTGTCACTATGAACCTCTGAGAGAGTCTACCTTCACCTTCTCTACAAACACTCACTAGGTAGGCAAGGGCACAGATTAGTCTTCTTTTCTTAGGCAAATTACATTTCCCTCAGGATTTTATACAGCATGTTCTTCAGACCTCAACCATTCTGGAGGCCCTCCACTGGGCTTTCTTCTGTGTGTCAGTATCTTTCTTATCTTGTCTTTGTCCACTTCAAAACTGGACTAAGTACTCTAGGTGTGATCTTCCAAGTACAATAAAGGAGAAGAATCTCAATACCTGCTGGCTATCCTTTCGCTAATACAGTCCAGTATGCACCTGTCCTTCACTCCTGCAAGAATGTGTTTTGGCTCATCCTTCTCTGCCCAGACCTCCCTTTAACATTTTCTGCATAGCTGTTTTCTACCCAGTCAGGACCCAGTCCTTTTTGCATGAGTTTTTTGTATTCCAGGACCTTGTTCTTTGCTTTGTTGAACTTCATAAAGTTTTAATACATTTAAACCTTAACACATTTACTGAGCCTCTCAAGATCCATTTGAATGGCAGCTATGTATTATATTGGTTATATACACGGCCTGCAGTATATTGGTTACAACACAATGGTGTTGTCAGAAAAGCTGATGAGGATGCATTTCATTCCACCACTCAGACATTAATGAAGACATTGATCAGTACTGACCCCAGTCTTGCACCTTGAAGAACGGCACTTATAAACAGTCCTCAGCTTAATTTCCATTGTACTTTGGGGCCAGTGATCCTCTAGCCCCATAGTCCAACTGTCGTGTCCACACCTTTCAATTCTGGCTACAAAGATACTATGAAAGTCCACACTGAAGGATTAGGTAAAGTCAAGGAGAAAAACAACCTCTACTCTTCTTTCATTCTCCAAGCCAGTCATCTCCTTGTGAAAGACAACCTTATTGGTCAGGCACGATTTGCTCCTCGGTAATCCATCTTGGCGGTTCCCAAACACCTCTTGTCCTTCAAGGGGCTGGAATTGGCATTGAGGAGAATACAGCCCATAACCTTTCCAGTAACTGAGACTGAACTGACAGGACCCTTCTTGTCCTTCTAAAAGGTGTGCATGACATTACTGTTTTAGAGTTGTCAGGAAACTTCCACAATTCCACGATTTTTCAAAGATGATAGGTGAACTTCATTATTTCTGCAAGAAATCGGAATTTAAAACAAAGAGAGATATGAGAAATTGACTTAAACGAAAATTTTAAAGTCATAGCAGTACAGTTTTAAAGGTATGTGTTGGAAGGGAGAACATACACAAGATAATATACATAAAATTCAGGGAAGTTTCAATCTGGAGACTACTGGTATAGTGAAAGTATAAAGTGTGAAAAGTAGCTTTTATAAATGTAGAGGTCTTCCCCCAAAAATGGTGAGAATGTACACTGAGAGCTGTCACCCTAGTAAGCTATATGAAGATCAAAAAAATTAACCTTGGGATTGTATGCTGGATTGGGTAAATGTTGCTTTTAAGATGTTAATTTTGAAAAACAATTCTGCCATCAAAATTAGACGTATTTGCCAATAAATCAAAATAATGAAACAAACAAAAAAAAACCCCATAAACAAGAAAACACAAAAAACCCCCCAGTTTTACAAATCTAAAGGATTTGATAGGCAGGTATATTCCTCAAGAACTTTCAGGTGGCATTCTCACTCAGAAATTGCTTTGACATCATTTTTTTGACATTTTGTCTGTGTACAAACTAAAGAGAAATTAAACCTGGACCTTAAAATTGGGCCCTGCTGTTTTGGTTTTTCATGATCCATTGGAAACATGACATTTTTCCACTGATTTTGCCAGCAGTGTGAATTCTGTTTCAAGCTTAAACAGTGAAAAACTCTTCCTATCCCAGTCAGGCACAGTAAGCCTCAAAATTTCAACAAGTAAATCAAAACTTCTCATTCTAATATGCAATGAACTCAAAGCTTTTCATGGATTTATCCTGGAGCATTTTATTATAACTACTTGCTACATTCCTATGAAAGGTGCTTAATACGTATCATTGCCTTGCTAATACTTTTTTTCACATAGTTCATTAAAAAGAGATGTACAGTAGATTTTTATGATGTACATTTATGTGGGTAAAAAAAGGCTGAGAAAATGGTTCATTAATAATGCTGCATCAAAACATTTAAAAAAAAAAAATTAGAAAAACCCAGAAATGCTGCTGATGCCAGACATAAATTCATTAGTACTTCCAAACCATAGTCTTAAAGTCTTTCAATTTGTTTGGAAATTTTTTCCACATGTTTGTTACCTTTCTTTTTAAAAGTTCTTGCCCCATACACACTTTTTCTCTCTTGCTTCTGTTGCTAAAATGCACCTCATAGTACAGCTTCTTTTCACAGCTACTGAGACTTGAGTAGATCCCTTTTTTAGAATTTTGTAAAAATAGCAAGACATCCCAGACAGGGTCTTCAGCTGGTTCTAATCAGCATCACTCCAAAGAGTTCAAGAAACTGTACTAATATAGACCAGCTGAAAATCTGGCCCCCTTTATGTTAGAAGAGAAGGAAACCAATTTTTCTTGGTCTTTCCTTGGCTCTTTAATATGTAAAAAAAGGGTGATATTCACTATGTGTGAAAATCATCCCCCCTTGAAAGCAGCTCCTGCCAACCTGTGCACCAATGGAATGTGTCTTAAGGAACTGATATTCTTGTTGGCAAATATTGCTTTATTCTATATCCCAGTGAATCCCTTCACAGGTGTTGAAAGCTGATCTCAAAAGCAAAGCCAAAGTGCCTATGAGTTTTGATGGGGAATTACAGAAACAGTGATGGGCCGCTGACCTTTTTAAGTCCATTCTCTAGCACCATGCTACTAAATAATGCAGCCTGGTGGAAGGTACCTGAGCTTAAGATTTACAACTGAATGTAAAGCCACCACATGGGATGTCAGTCAGTAGACTGTTTTGGGCAGGCAGCTGAAAGTTTTGTCCTTGCTTGGAGCAGGTCGACCATGTGATAGCAGTAGCGTGGCTGTGTACCTAATCCCCACTCTGAGGTACTGTCTATTCAGCATTACATAATGGGAGTCACCTTTTCTGGATCAGAGCAAGTTCCTGTCACACCCCTTTGGAATTCAGGCAAAATAAAATTGCATTTGCCCAAAATATGCAGACACCTACCCAGTTATCCAGGATCCTACTGTGTTTTCATGGAACAGGGATGTAAGGCATCCCCCAACAAAACATTCAAGCTCTAATTTTCAGAATATGAGAAGTCAGTAAGACTGTGCCTGCTTTCAGTGAAGTGCATAATTAAGTACTTTGCTGGCCCATGGTCTCAAATCATCGTGTGCTAGTCATATTCCAGACTGAATCACAGCTACCACATTCTGCCAATGTAAAATTCTATTGCCATTCCGTATTTCCCTTCCTCTGAATCAATTAAGGGTTAAGTGATTGGGGCAGAGCAGTCCTGCTGCACAGCTGACTCCATTCTGGTAATTGTAAAAGAACGTCTACGCATCTCAGCTGGAAATCTTAGCATGTATATGTTGCTATATTCAACTGGTAACGTAATGTAGTGAGCATATGTGTGAGGAAAGGGAAAGGACAAGTGGGTCTCACGGATGGTAGAACAGTTTCGTTTCTTTTTAAGGAAGTCGAAGTAGGGTTGCCAAGTTCCAGCCAGAGAGCTGAAGTAGCTTTGTTCATTGCAAGACCAAAAAAAATATTGCGCAGCCAAATGTACAGTGGTTGCTTTCTCTGTCCTTTTCTGCCCATCCCTCCCTGTCCACAACCACTTTGTGACTTGTGCTGATGATCAGTGTGAATGAGGAGCACTAAACAGGGAGTAATGCCTTTACAGCCTATGACATACATGGGCAAGGCTGTTGTATATTGAACACATGCCCCTGATCCATGGTTTTTTACTCATCTCAACCTTGTCATTGGGGTATCTTTTTCCCATTAGTTTTTCTTTGAATTTTCTATCCCTGCTGCTCCATTATTAACTAGGCTGTGTGCATTTCGAGTCTTCTAATGAGAAGAAACAGGGCATTAGTAAGATTCCCTGTCTGCAGCGGTGTTTGCAGCCCATCTGCACTTGCTTTCTTCTGTTTTACCTGTTGGAAATTCTGTGTGAGTTGGCTGGGCAGGTTTCAGTTCATAGGAAAATTCAGAGATTTCAGAGGACAAAAATTAGGAAAACAAAGGATGAAAATCAGGAGATGATTTTTAAAAGGAAACAGAAAAAAACATGAGGAGAGGAGGAGAAGCAGCAGAAGGAGGTAAGAAGGGGAGAAGGCTGAAAGGAAACAGTAAAGAGCTATTAGATACAGTGCAGTTTATAATGATTCAGTCATGTTGACCATGAGCCCAGAGGAGAAACACGAGGAAAGGAGAGATGTGGAGAGACTGAAGGTGTCTTCAGGACTGGGTCAATATATCTGAAAAGTAGGGAAAAACTTGATGCAACATCTTTGAAGAGCCGTTTTTAGAGAGAATCTTAATTTCCAACAGGAACTTTGACATCTCTGCTGGCAGCAAGAGAAAGATGACCACCTTCTTCTTGTGGTATTGAAATCTAGTTATGACCTACAAATGGAAAAGATTAGGAAGACTGGTGTAACTACTATGCTGCAAAAGGAACAAATTTGCCCAACACAGAACAGAGCTGGCTGTGAGTCTCACAAATCAGCCTTCCTGGTGGTAGCTGAATACTAGTCACAGCTGAAAAAAGGACTGAAGAGGCATATGAACAGGAAAAGAAACAAACTAAAAGTTTAACTAAACAACTTAGTACATCAGGAAAAAAAAAAAAGGAAAGAGAGAGAAAGATGTTGGTTTGAGTTCAGGGTAAAAGTTCATGTAGCTCTTGCTGTAACTGAGCCATTTCACACAAAACATCTGCAACTGTTCTAATAGTTCCCTTACACTTTGTCGTTAAAATACCTCCAAGTGAGTAAAAACCCGATTTTTTTCTTCAGGTAAATTGCACTGTTTTGTACAAAAATCTCTTAAATCTTTTCCCATCCAATCATTTCCACTTTTATATCCAAGAGACCAAAGCCCTTGGATGGATGTTCAAGAGCTGGATTGACAAAGTAACCTAAGCACTACTAAAGCACTATAATACAAGTCCCCACTGGTGGAGAGGATCATCAACCACAAGCTAAAAGTCTAAGTTTCTTACATAACGAGTTGGGTGCTTCCAGATAGTAATGAACAGGCAGAACATGAGGGAAAATATCTCATGCAGCCAGCAATAAATGCCAGCATGGTATTATAAATCAGGAAGAGAAAGGAAGTAAATCTATGTCTTCCAGAGCCTAGAAAAGTGTGCTAGCCGCACAGTATTGTACTAAAAAACAAAACAAAAATTGGAAGCAATACTCACTGAGTCACTACCACGACCACTGCCTTTTATATGAAGAACCCAATGGCGTTTGGTTTGTTCGCACTGCACCCAACATTCTGTTTCTCTTAGGCTACACAGGCAGAGGAATATCTGATCTGTGGATGCTTGAAATGCTTGACTATGAGACAGGCACCCCACTACAGAGGACACTCAAAGTTAAGGCCTATGGTTCGTAAATGAAACATAAATATATAAGAAATGTAAAAGTTGAAGGCAAAGGTGTCTACAGACTTCAGCTGCCTACAAGCTGGAAACTGCTCAAGAGGAATTTGAGGATCAGGAATTTTCACTTGAGCGTCTACTGTTGAGGTTAGATGAGTTAAACCCCAGATCTTTGAGGGATTTAGATCTGAGAGCTCTTTCCAGAGCCTTTCAGTCAAGAAGTGTGTACTACTACTCTTTCACACCCACACTATCCATTTCTTACTCATCTTCTTTGTTAGCTGTCTGCTTTCTCCGTCGTCTTTCTCAGGAGATGCAACTACACACAGTCATACCCTGAGGTACAAATGCTGTCAGATTATACACAGAGCTTATGCCTGCTGGCACCGACTGCGCCAGAAGCTGTGCATGGAAATGGTATGTTTTCCAAAGCTAGAAACAGCTTTTGCGTGCAGACAACTACCCCACAGTAACATTTCTGTGCATGTATCATCAGAGGATAATTTATTTCATTGGTTTTATTGCCTGAAATCATCTGGAAAGTCCCATGTCCAATACCATTTCATATGATAATTAGTAAATTAGGCAGATAGTTTGCTATAAGGGAAACAATTTGATTCTGGATAGCTCAGCATTAGAAACAATCCAGTCCCCTTGGACTGAGGGCCCTCAGCTCCTACCGAAGTAGAGTATGAAGAATCAAGTCAAGCCTCCCCTTTCCTGGAGACATTCTTTGTTTTGCAATTTTTCTTCTACTTGTACATACATTCAGTCAGCAACTTCAAGGGACATTTTTTTAATGGCATATTGAAGGTAAAACAGTGCCTCAAATGGAAAAAAAATTTTGATAGAATATCAGAGGAAGTAAAGAATAGCCAGTTATGGAAAAGAGACAGAAAAGAAACCCAGACAGTGGAAGCACATGCAGACTCAACGTCTTGGTGTTGCCATGAGTACAAGATAATAGACAGGATGGACTAAATCTGTGGGTAGCTCCAAAAGCCAGGGGGTGTTTCTCCCTTTTTAAAATCACAGTCAACACTAACAAAGCCAGAGAGATACACAGGCCTAAAACTGGTATGATGAAAAAAAGGATCAGCCCTCAGGAACGTAATTTACATTTTAATTTGATGATGGAAAGGAAGCCAGTGAAGGTGACACAAAACAAAGTGATAAAATTCCTGAAGAAGAGCAGTCTAGTGACACCATTCTGGATATTCTGCACCTCAGATAACAGACATGTAAACGGAGAGATGAAAAAAGAAACTGTAATAGTCAAGAACATAAATGATAAAAGCTTCAGCAAAAATTTCAGCTGAGGAATCTGGTACCTAGTCACAAGTTAAAAGCTTAAAATGAGTACAATGTGGCAGTCATCATTTCCTGCACTATATGGTGCTTTCAGTTCAATGACACTTTTCTTTGCACAACTTTGCACAAGAGATGAGCAGTTGCCTTCTACTGGTGGTCGTGGCTACAGTTCCAATACAGTTTATGCCTTTAATAGGAGATTTGCACCTTTGCCTCTTCCTTCTCCACTTCCCTCTCATGCTCCAAGGACCTTCTCACACCTCAAGCCAATCTGTACAGCCTCTGTGGGAATTCCTGTGGGGGAGGTAACTTGCATTCTCACCCTGTGATCTGCTGTCCTGTGCCAGGACCAGTGGAGAAAGGAAAAGCCATAGCTCTCATATGAGTTTGCACTATACTACAGACCTGAGGTCCTGTCAGAAGACATGCTCAATTCAGCTCCAAACTAATGCTGTGGCTCACTCTATTTAGTCAGAGAAAGCTTACCAAATATTCAATCCTCCCTCTCATTCTGAGAGTTTCCTATAGTTACATCTCTAATGATCTTCCAACTGAGTGTGTATAAATAGCTTTCTCTGAGCCTGGAATAATTTTGGTCTTTATGTACCCCCATGTGACACAGCCTTAACTGCTGTCACACTGGGAGCTTGCTTTTTACACTCTTCTGTATTCTGCTTCAACCTATTTTTCTTGAAAGGCTGCACGGCACACATGACACCCTGCAGCACGACATTGCAGAAGTTCCAGTATAAGAGATCATGTGATATCACAGCCACCATGAGTACTCAGCTGAGTGAATTAGACCTTTCCTCTTATTCTGCCATCATTGGTACCTGGTTTTCAGTCCAATTAACCCATTCCTATAATTGACTCTCACTATAAAAGTTTTATACTTTTTGAGGGCAGTGACCAAAGAAGCTCCAGAGCTCTGCTAAGATGGAACTGTGAGATCTTCACAGCCTCCATTATCTGCCACCAGCAGCAACATGCTGGTGTGATGTATTTTGGAGGAAACTTTGTGGATGCTGGCAGTCATCATGCAGTGAAGAAAGATGTGAAGTTCTTACTGAAGTTCAGAACACCAAACTGTGGGAGCCACCACATAAACGCAGCCCACTTGCAAGACCCATGACACAGTAATTTAATGAATCATAGGATGTTTCAGTGGGTGTTTTTTAATGAAGTACATGAAATACAGAAACAGATGGAAACCATTGTGAGAGAGCCCAAAAAAAAGGTCAAGCAAACAGTGAGAGAATTACTAAAAAAATTGGCCCTGGGAAAAAAGAGAAATAGTGTGAGCACTTCTTGGGCAGGATGCTCTCAGGAAAGGGTGTTTGAAATTGCACTGCAAGAATTTGCCTTCTATTTTTTAACTTAAATTATGTTTCAGCATCAAGGTGGTCATGTACTTATGCCCCTGAAGAGCTAGAATAACAATGAAAACATGATGAAGACTAATTCTTCTCAGCACTGAGAGTATTCACTCTTCTGTGGATAAATGTACCACAGAAATCACCTTTGCTTCTGAAATCAGGAATTAAATATCCATTTTGTCAGAATCCATTCAAAGTATGCCCATGTTCAAAGAGGGGAAAGTTGAGTGGTTCTCTGAGTGATCTGTTTTCTTTCAGTGAAAATCTTTCATCAGGAAAGAAGATCTACCACAAATCTGACTTTTCCCAAGATATTTTGGATTTTGTCACTCTTTTAAAACAAAAAAAAATATTATCCCTGCTTTTCAGCTACCAGAAATTAAGTTTCGTAAGACGAAACTCTTTTCCTTAAGAAATTGAAAATGGTGAGACAAACCACATTTACTTATGACTGTAACCATTCCGTTTGAAAGACAAAAGAAAAAATGAAGATTGGCTCACCTATTGATATAATTTAAAATACTGCCAGGAATAGGCTGGCTGTTTCCCACTAGCATGACTTTCCATTCCATTTACCTATCTCTGTATTTAACAGCAAATACATTTGAATGATAAACTCTACAAACAAGCCAAGTTCTTTTCTCTCCTAAGACACAGTAAATCAGGAATTAGTTCATTCAATTTATCACATATTCAAGATTTGAACCAATGAAAATCTGAGCAGAATTGTGCTGCATGTCTCAGGTGTGGTTTTATTTATTATTGATAACATGGTAATAATTTTAAAAGCCCAGTGAAGAATTTCTAGATGTGAATTGTGCTGCCCTGACAGAAGGGGACAAAATGATCTATTTTTTCTTATTTAATGCCAGTCGGAGCAAGGCAGAGGATACCAGTGACATAGAGGGGCTGGAAGATATCTGCAAGGAACTAGAGATCAAGGCTCTCCCTCTGCACCATTTGCTTCTCTAGCACCCACTGATTTCACTCCATTTCTGCAGTCTCTTGAGGTCCCTATAAATGACAGCCTGGTCCCCTGGCATATCAGCTACTCCTCACAGGCCATCTGCAAACTTACTGAAGTGCACTCTGCTCCATCATCTAGGTAATTGATGAAGTTGTTAAACAGTCTTGGACCCAGTATTGGCCTCTTGGATAAACTGCTAGCTAGTGGCCATTGGTGGGGTACATTACTATTTACCCATTTTTTAGAGAGCCTCCCGATCCCAGCAGCATAAAAGAAAATATGGAGAGAGTATGTACATGCACCTCCTTTCCCACCTACCCCCTGTTCTCAGCACCAACAGGAAGGAAGGGAAGTGAAAACCATGCAAACACAAGAGCCAAAGCTGCTAGAGCTGGTCTCACAGCTCTAAATGAAGCACGACGTACTATTAGGCAATTATTCCTAGTGCTTTTGCTAATGTTTTGCCCCGGTGTCACATTATGCAGTGACGTCAGTAAGGGGTATCTAGCACACTAAACCACGGTTGCACTCTGCAACATGCAACTTCATTACATAATCTCTGAGTAACAGCTATGTTCTCTGCAGCTGTTCTCACACTATTCAAAAATATAACCCCTTGACTGCTGCTGAATGTACTCATATTCCCATGTCAAGCCAAGATGACACATACTGAACACCACAATGACGCATGGAAAGGTCTGGTACAGTGCTTCCCGTCTTTATGGCCATAACAGAGGATTACCAAATGGATCATGTCCATTCCGCTCCAAAACACTGACCTCCAGTGGCCAAACCAGATGTGAAACACAGCCTCCGCTTTAGGGCAGATGTGTAATCCATACGACTGTTTCTCTTTCTAGTACTCCAAGTTGTGTGATGCAAATATTTTCGTAAATGGGTTGCGGACACAGAAAATTTCTTCACTGAAATCTTACCTTACACCCCAGGGCTGTCTTGAAGCACAGTCCTGGCTGGAGCACATCCTATAAAATGGCATGGAGATTTCTTTTGTTTATGCAGTGGATGCTCATAACCAACAGCTGGACAAAACTGTTCACAGATCTTGCAGAACAGGCTGCAGCTAAAAGGAGTAGATTTCCAAAGGTAGTAATGATCTGAGTTCACACTAGCATTTATTTTCTGTCCCAAAGGCACTTGTCCATTGGTTTGATCTGCTTTGCCTCTAGAGCCTTCAATGTTTACGAGAAAAATGCCACGGGGACAATCCTGATTTTCAGTGATCTGTCCTACTGGCCCAGTAAAAACCTAGGAGCCCCTTAGAGCAGTAAACTTCCAGAAGCAACTGCAATGTTTTTCTCTGGCTACAGGACAACGTTTTACAAATAATTCTTACCGCTAGGGGTAGAAATTGAACAAAACCCCAGATGTGCAAGTGTCTTTAAACAAACCCAACTTTGGTTCACTTTACGCTTCCATGATAATTCCACATCAATACTGTGATGTGACAGCTCAGCTCAGCCAGCACAGGAAAAACCTAGTAGGCTTCTCCCATCATTTCATGAGCCAACAAAAGAGCTCACACTCAGCCTTTCTAAAGACATGCAATGATTAAAGTCCCCTTTGCATTTCTGCAAGGGACTTTAATTCCTAGTGCTTCTAGGGCTCAAGCTGGGACAACTTGCAGTGACTTGGTGTGTGTTTCCTACAGACATGTGGCAAACCCAGGGCTAGAGTTCTAGTCTAGAAGGTAACGGTGCAATTTAAATGTCTAACCTCGACCTCTTTTATGCATCTGTATTTAACTGAAAAACAATGAACTTTAAGCTTTTCTGTGATTTTGAACTTTAAAAAATGCAGTCTAGACACATTAAAGATTATAAAAACGTTAGTCTTTTTTGGATTTTAATCACAAATAGTCAACTGGAGGATAAATGGTAAAAATTCCAGGGGGCTGTGTTACTGTTTAACTCATTTTAGATGCTTTTCATTTAAATCTCATAGGTTAGATGGGAAGTTATGGTTCTCAAAAAAATAAAGAATATGATTTTATTTCACCCTAAACGTAAAGATCTCATGCTGAAGAACAGTTCCAAGACAGGAAAGTCTCCCTGTATTCTGCGGTACATGTACACAGAGCAGTTGCATACAGTGCAGAGGCATCTGAGCTAACCAGCTCTCTGTAAAGAGAGGCACCTGTGTCAGAAGTGGTACAGTAGTACTGGTACTCAGCATCCCCAAAGGTACCAACCTTGCTTCCAGTTCATGGCAGGCTCAGCAACCATGCTGTCCTGAGATGTACTCCACAACAAAGTCTAGGTGTGCTGGAAGACCCGCTGACCTGCAGGCCTATGTTTGTACACACCAGAAGATGCCAGAATATGCAGCTAGATGGGTAAAAGTGTAGTTGTAACACTCATCCACACATGAAAACCCCAAGCATAAGAGACTAAGTATATCCTCAGTGACTCTGTGTGTGTGTGTGTGTGTGTGTATGTGTACATGTGTGGAATTATGGGCAAGGATCCCACCTTGAAAATTGCTACTTCTCCACCTAAACCCTTTGTATGATGGTGGCAGGGATGCTGGTGCATTTGTAGTTGCAAAGGGTGGCTAAGGCTGCAGTACTGCAGGAGGCTGCCTTGAAAATCTTATTCTGGAATAAGGAGTAACTGGTTACTTCAGACTAGAAATGCCAGCTTTCAAAAGAGAACATGTGCAGAGGCACATGTATCTTGAGGATCTTGCTCTCTCTCTTTCTGTATGGATACGCAGATGAGATAGTCACTAAATTTAGTAGTTACTATAGTAGAAAGTGTATTATTGTTTTAAAATCAGGAAGTAACACATTTTTCAGTATTTACTTTTATGGATTCTAATGTACATTCAAAAATCAGGTTTCAGACATGAGCACTGTAAATGATGGCAGGGTTTTTTCCCTTTTTCCTAGAATTGTCTTTCATGTAATGCCTTCCAGACTAGCTCAGCTTTTCATAAACAGTGTAGTGAAACTATAACAGCATTGCTGCAGGTTTGTTGAGAGTAAAGCCGTATTAACTCTGATTGGCTGTTGGCTTGACAAAATTTGCCAGCAGTATGATGCAAGGTTACTCTTTTACTTTCTTTTTTTTTCCCTTTTTCCCCCAGCACTATCCAAATTACTTCTCTCTTCCAGAGTATTATATAATTTGCCAATGATTTTTCCAGTGCACTTAGCATAATGTATGCCTTAAGCAGAGAAACAGCTATATTTTGACATTTGGCAAAGGTGAAGCACAGAGAATAATGACTCAAAACCAAAGTAAGACAGTCAGAGTTGTCTTCTGAAAGGTGCACAAAGAATGTATACTTATGACTGCAGGCCAAGCTTTTCAGATCTGAAGGCCTAAAATTAAGCACTGAATGAAGAGTGGTCCTGGTCTGCATCACCATATAGAACATTCTAAAAGACCACATTCATAAGTAAGAACTGGAAAAGAGGCATTCAGCGTTACTGTTTACTCTGGGTTTTGTGTGTTTTTTAATAAGTCAGTCAAAAGTAAACGGTCTCCTTAGAGGAGGGAACAGATTGCTAGCTGAAGGGTTATTCTTCAAATGTCATATATAATCTCACAAGAAAACAAACTCCTTGGCATTCTTATGGTTTCTTAATGTGTTCCAAGTGTCATCATAGCCAACAGTGAGGAAAGGTAAAAAGATTCTCAAATAGGTTCTGGAAACAAAACCAGAGGGACAACACTAAAGCACAGACTTCCAGTAAAATTAAAGGCTAGGAAGCGTTTTGTTGGTAGATGAGCACTTCAATTAATGAGTTCATAAATACAGCTGGCCAGGGAGATGAATTTCCATTCTGTGATAATTTCCAAATTACCGGAATACTTTTCATCCTGCTTTGGGAGGAAAAGCCAAACACTGGAAATTTTTCACAGAACTGAAGTCCAGCCATATTTAGTTTCAGAAACTCTTAAACACAAGGTGTTTCCAAAATGAAATGCGTTTCCTAAGATTGCTGGCAGTCACCAACTGGATAGAACACAATTATTGTTAATAGTAACAGTAACAGCTGCGCATTGCTGAATGCTAGTCTAAAATGTGTTAGTGTAGGCCTTCTGCATAACCACCATGATATTACATTGCTAATTGCCATCTGCACTGGCCAGAGCTCCTCCAACACCAGATCCAGAGCAGCTCAAACCAAGCTGTGGAACTCAGAGGGCCTGCAACCTTCAACCTGAGGTCATTCATGCAGTAGAAATGGTTTAGAGACATGACACTGGAAACTCACCACAGACTTCCCATCCCAAGGCACGGAGATCCCTGCATCCAGAATGAACAGTTTCTCCAGCTAATTGGAAACCTTGGAGCACCCCAGTCCTCAGTTCATCCTTTAGATGCCTCCCAAGGAGGCAGAAAAGGGGCTGACTAGGAAAGCTGGCAAGTTTCTAACCAAAGCCTGCTCAGCATTTAGAGTTCACTTCCCACCTGTCATCCACCAGCCTGTAAAAAAGGTCTGTCCAGCTGCTTCCCCACATTCTTTGTCACCCTCCCTATGTAGGAAGCACCGTACTAAGGTTATGTGCTGTTCATTTGCTCTGGCAGTCTGCTCCGGCTGCGTTGGAAAAGATACTTCCCCAGAGCACCCGCCTGTGCAACACTGCTCCACAGAAATAAAACCTTACTTGACCCAAACACTTTGAAGCCGACAACATGAAACCAGAAATGTCATATATCTTACTTTACAAAATAAGCAGCAGCAAATTCTATTCTTACCAAAGAGCCTTTTCTGTTTCCTTTATTTTCAACTTGCCCTACCAATGGGTCAGCTGACGTCTACACCATGAGACTCTTCATTCTCTGCCAAGATGAGTCTCACTGCGGCCTGTAAAATCTCATAAAGAAATAAAAACCAAAACCACCCAATTGCTTATGGATCCTTTATCACCCATTTGATATCTGTGGCTCAATCTACTCCAGCCGGCTTGCTTTTTCTCACTCTGTGAAAAGGACAGACTCTCTACTGAATCTAAAATCTGAGCAACTGGTCAGCTTCTGTGAAAGACAGAGGAGATAATGTGTCAGCTCTATCACAATCTGTGAGGATAAGATGGATGTTTCCTAGGCAGACTCACACAGCATGATTAAAAGGGATTTCCATATTAGAAGCCTCGAGTAACCTCAAAACCACCTCTACCTGTTGCTTTATGATGGGTTGACCCTGTCTGGCTGCCAGGTGCCCACCAAAGCCATTCTATCACTCCCCTCAGCTGGACAGAGGAGAGAAAATAGAACAAAAACCTCATGGGTCAAGGTAAAGACAGGGAGACATCACTCACCAAGTACAGTCTTGGGGAAATTCTTAAATTAGTTACCAGTCAGGACGGAGGAGGATAATGAAAAAAACCCACCCAAATCTTAAAAACACCTTCCTCTTCCTCCTTCTTCCTGGGGCTAATTTTTGTCACCGTTTAACCCCAGTTGCTAAATAACCACCACAGACACTCTCTCACTCCCTCTTGGGGAATGGGGGAGAGAAGTGGAAGAGTGAAAGTGAGAAAACTTGAGGGTTGAAATAAAGACAGTTTAATGGGAAATCAAAACTGTGCACACATGCAAAACAAAACAAGGAATTCATTCACCATTTCCCATGGACAGGCAGGTGTTCAGACATCTCTAGGAAAGCAGGGCTCCATCACACTTAATGGTTATTTGGAAAGACAAACCGCATCACCCCCAATGTGCTCCATGGTGGACCTCTATGTGTTGCAGGGGGACAGCTGCCTTACCATGGTCCTCACCACAGGCTGCCCAGGAATCTCAGCTCTGGCATCTGGAGGCATGTCTTCCTTCACCTTCTTCACTGACCTCGGAGTCTACAGAGTTGGTTCTCACAGAAGCCACCCCTGTAGCCCCCCACTACCAAAACCTTGCCATGAAAAACCAATACATGATTCTCTAGTTTTCCAATAGGGACACATAGCCTCTCTAACAAAGCACTGCTTTCCTGGCTCCCTCAAAACGTCTGCATCCTCTTTCAGGCAGAAATTCCATTCCCTTGGTGTTTCTTCTACTGCTCTCAGTAAGTTGTGCATAACTTTTGGCAAAGCTGTTTCTTACTATCTCTGCTAGCCAGACCACAAACAGTTTAAATTCTTCTTCTAGAGACTCCTCCAACATCACAAAGGTGCAGAAAGATGGCAGAAAGCTCCCTTTCCAGCTATCTTTAAGAATTAATTAAGTGTACAACTTTGACCATGGACCACCCTGGCAAGGCTTTGTTGCCAGAAGAACCACACAGTTAGTTAAGCATGACTTAGAAGCTTAGGACAAAACACTGGGAGGAGTATCAAATCCAGTTTCCTTTTACTTAAGGAAACAATTTACTATAATTCCAGTCCTGCAATTATCATATAATTCAATTTCTTCTCAGCCTTTATTTTGGTAGGCTAAACAAACAAAACTATCTTGGAGTTTGTCAACGTCTGAGTCACAGTGCCAACCTGGGCAGCCACAAGCCAGGTCTGACCCAGGAGCACTGTCAAAGCCTTCACACGCACTGTGCTGGAGTTAATATGCTCTGCTCAGAGGCTGGGCACATTGTCTTGGGCAAAACTTTGGGCTAATGCTGCTCTATGGCTTTTCTGAATGTTTCTTGGGAGATTTTTAATGAGACTACCCCATGAGATGATGCCCTGCCAGGAGCTTCAGACCTGCTAAACACATACCCAGTGACAGGCAGGAGAGGAGCAGGCATATCCCAGTGAGATGGGAGATGGCTTCTGCCTCCACTGAAAACCATGCAATGCCTGTCTTGCATGTGCCAGACTCTTCTTGGGAAAGGCAGTCTCACTAGACCTGGATGCAAGCCAGATTGGCTCTCCTGAAAGACAGTGTGTGGCTCTCAAGCATGGGCAACTACAATTCTGGGTCATCAACAGGTGCTCTTAAAACAATGGTATCTTTCTCAGTCAATGATTTCTACTCAAAATATTAAGTAAAATTGGCCCAACATAGATCCTTTATGTCTGCCTCCACTAACTTCCTCTTAGCCTCGGAGCTCCCTTTTAAGCAAAACCCATGAAGTTTTCTTTTTAGCCAGCTCCTTACTCACCTCACAATTTTTCTTCTAATTCTCATTTATTTCAGTTTAACTAGTAATTTCCTATGTGGCACCATATCAAACACTTTACTGAAATCCAGATAGATCTACTGTATTTCTCTAGTCTAAAAATCCATTTTTATTAAAGAAAAATAATGGGCTAAACTTCAAGATCAGTCTCTGGTAACCTAATATTGCATTTTATCCTATTTTCCATTTACCTCCGTGTGCTTAATTATTTTTTCTTTAAAATTATTCCTCAGTCTTTTAAAACGCTTCAGGCTATACTAAAATGTTTGACATTACCCAGAACTTTCCCCCCCTCTTTTCTGATCTCCATTTGTACAACACTACCAATTAGCTCAATTTATTAAATATCATTGTTAATTGGTTTTGAAATGCCAGTGCCTTCACAGTTTAGGCTAAAATTTAAGCTCAATGAGTTTTGCTTCCACCTCAACTGCCTTAATTTTTGCTTGAGCCCTCTCAGACACCAGCTAAGCTTTGTTTGGACCCTTGAGCTGCATCACTGCCTTTATTAAAAGCTGAGGCTCCTTGTTTCACAAATTGTGCTGGGGCCTGGTCCAGTCTCAGCTAGCCCCCAGTCTGTGCAACCACAAAGCCACCTTATAATGTCTCCAGTTCAGAGTGATTTTGTTCTGTGAGGTGACACAGCCGGCTATGTGAACGTTTACTTTCTGTTTATACATGTGTTACTGGGATTGTTTATTCAGAGTACACCTCTGATGTGTAACATATATTGGGTTGGTTGAGGGCGTTACATTTCTCACTGTTTTAAAATCACAAATAATTTATCATTGTGTGTACTCATAGAAGTACATAGTACATAGGAAAAGTTGACATCTTCTGAAGTTTTGTGTATATCTTGGAATAATCTGCAACACCATGGCGTTAATTTTGATGTTTTAAATTTCAGACTGATAACAGAGCTCTTAAGAAAGCAGAGTGCCACAACTTTATGGCAGTTATATGACTAAATCACATGTGAACTTGTTGTTCTTGAAAAGGCCAAAGAGATGTTAAATTCTGGATTTTTTTCAGATTAAGAAACAAAAACCAAAACAAATGTTCTTGTTCTTTGTTCCGTATTGACTAGATAATAGGAGGTTACTTTGAAATGACTTTGTACAATTATTATTATTGGAAGACTGTTTTTTACAGCACAGACTTCAGAGTCTGCAAAACAGCCTAGCAGTTCTCAATCTTTTATACTGAAAACAGGTTTCCTTGAGAAAAAAAACCAAAATGAATGCCAAGATCAAAGAAGACTTCAGCAACCTTTTGGCCCATATCTTTCTAAAGAACCTGCAGTGATACAGGAAGAAAAAAGTCAACTCCTTTGCAGCATTCTCAACACAGGCTGTTAGTGAGCCTTTGTGGAAAAAAGTACAGACAAACACACACACACACACAAACCCATACCCAGACACACACAGCAAGCAAAAGGGGCCAAAGGAGCAGGTTACCCTGACAATAAAGTGATGTTAGCCAAATGTGACCTAATTTCTCCACAGAACTATCCAGGCAGAATTGCTTCCAAGGGATTTGCTTACACAGAGAAAAATCCTCTTTTTGGTATCTTCATGCTGATTTTTTCAGGGGGAGAGGAGGTGTTTGTTTATTTTAGTTTTTTTAAAATTAGCACCCCAAATGTTAACCCCTTCTTCAGTAAGATGTAATGTAGTTGTCTATCCATTTTCCAAAGTACATTAGTTTGACTGTAAAAGTCCATATTTAGTCAGCAAAAATGCCCTAGGGCTCTACTCACATTTAAAGTTCTGTTGTTCTAGGAACCATGCAAACATATGTGAAGGCATAGACTTTCCCCTAAATCACTTGCAATAAGTAAAAAATCCAGTCAAGATAAATCCAGATCAGAGCATGCAAAAAAATAGTAGAGAACAGGACGTAATCTTAGCCACATCTGTGTACATTAGAATGATTTATTGGCCTGTTTCTCATTCTGAAATGTAGAAATAAATTAAATATGCAGGACATAGCTAGGAATATGTATGGCAAGTTGACAGTCTCCTCAAGCTGACATTTTATGAGCTTGGCAAATAATGGAAAGTAAAATTCTGGGGAAAACTCTTAACTTGCAAGAGGTTATTTGGATTATTCTAGAAGTGGCAACTTCCCAGTAATATCTATTATTTAGATAAAATAACTGCTGCACTACACCAATGCAAGTAGAGCCCTTTGGGTACAATATTAAAAACAGGGATTTTTTTTCCATAAGATGATTTTATAAATAAGGAGAAGCTGGCAAGGATCTGGGAAAGTGTTGTCCACTCCTCAAACTGACCTTCCCTTACCACTTGACCATCAAAATGCATATATTTAAAGAGCATTTGGTAAGCTTCCTTTCCCATCTTAAATTCACTTTGAAATATTAAACAATTCCATGACAAATACAGCTATTACCATATCCTGTGTGAATTTTGTCCAGTACAGAGCAAATACGTTAATGCCCTGATTCAGTCCTATCCAGAAATGATCACAAACTGTCCACAAAATGCAAGCTGTAATCATAAGCCAAATGTAAAGAAAATATTCAGACATTAAAGAGATGATGTACACGCATGACTTGTTTCTGTAGGATCTTCTTAGAAACTCAGAGTACAACCCTACAAAAGAGGTGCAATTATTACATGTTGCTTTTTGGGTTAAAATTTAAGAGTCTGCACTAATGAATGACAAGATATTAGGACACTGTTTCAATAAAAATGTATCTAAGTCCTTCTAGTATAGATATGTATATATGTATGCCTGTATGCGTGAATATATATGTGTGTGTGCGTGTGTGTGTGTGTACAAAGTGGTATAATTCTCTTCAGGGAAAAATCAAATATAAAGTCTTTAAAACCCTGAAAAAAACCTTATTTCTGGGGGTTTTTATGTATGCCCATGCATGATTTGACATCATCCTTCACTGCTGATAGGGGAGTTTCCATAATCTTCTGGAAGCTGCTTTACTTCTTGAGAACCCATTTAACAGCACTCCAAATCCATACAATTACCACGCGCGGTTTGTTTCAGGAAGGAGTAGAAACAGGGTGCCACAAACCACCTCAGCACCATGCTGGGTTAGGGACTGGTTATTTAGGTGCACCTTCACCTCTGGACCCTGGGGAAGAAGCACATTCGTGGTTGGACACTGATGATGAACACGCAGATCTCTATAGAGTGAGAGGATTTCCAAGTGCAGCACGCTAGAAAAAACAACTTTAAAAGAAGAAAAAAAAAGACAACTTTTAAGAATGTACAATAAGATTGAGAGGTGGGGGAAATGGGATCTGAAATTCAGGCACTGTTGCTAAACCATGGCAACATGGAGAATGCCACAGAGAGACCAAAATGGATGGAAAAGAGGAACAGTTCAATAACTTTGCCTAAATAGTTATCTATAACCATTTGAGAATCCCCAAATTGTCTGGGACATCTTCGCAAAATCGGCAAATTATAACACGCAGAAGAATCAGGAGGCCTAAATCAACATGTGAGTGGCAGAAAACATTACTCTAATAGCACTAGATGATTCTGACTGGATAACAAACTTAGCCCAAATTTTGTTCCAGACTGGGAGTAGAATATGGTTTTGGAGAGCTGCAAGGGTCTTGAAAATTTAAGTTTGCCTCATTGAGCCTTCTTACTGAATGAAGATAGAGTTGATAAAACCAACAGGGCATTCTGCTCTAAAATGCTTATGTTCCCTAATCCTGGGGGAAGAACAGTTTCTCTTCCCAAGGCTATCCACAAATGAGCAAAAATGTTAATAGGTGGAACTGCTCTGTGACACAGTCACTCAATACTATTACTCCATATATTTTCCATTCCTTTCTCCCATTCTCTTAGCCCTACTTTCTCACTAGTAGTGATCCAATCCAGCCCTACCTCACTTTACATTTCAGTACTTTGTCCCTTCCTTTCAGAATAAAATAATTGCTTCTACATATTTCAACTCATTTTGTTAGCTAAACTATTTATTTATTTTTCATTCTTTGGTGAATTTACTTGGCACTTGCTGTCTATTTCACATTTTTCACACATTCTATCATGCATTGTGAAGGTGGGGTTTCAAGAGCTTAAACCTGCTTTAGACACTGCTTATTGTCAGATTTTCCTTCTTTAGATAAGGATTGCCTGTTTGCTGTTTGGCTTTTAGGATCATGGAGAAAGCTCAAGATGCTAATCCCTCCTCAAACAGCCCTCCGTCATTCAGCACTTGCTTGTGTCTCCAGCCTCCATCTTCTCTCTCAGGTCCAGCCAAGCTGCTCAGTTCAATGACCAAGATATGCAGGTGCACATCATCCTTGCAGCACTTCAGCTCTGTTACATGTCAGGAGCTGATTGTGATCCCAATTTTGTGACTGGAGGTTTAGGGCTGACCCAGACTCGGTCTCTGCTACTTCAAAATCCAAAAAAAACACTAGCATTAGAACAAGTGTAGCCATGGAGACATTTCCTTCCTTTTTCCATGTAGTCTGACACCAGGAGATCTGTAAATTAAAGATCAGTAGCACTGAGAGATTTTGTCTGTACCGATTAATCTAACAGAGAGTACAATGGACCATAGTGAAGGCCCATTCAGATCAGTATCTCCTGATATTGGGCCAAATCTCCTACTGTGTTAAGGGCAAAAGAGCCCACACTGTAAATGTTAGACAGACAGGTCATTCATCCATTTTTTCCTGTGATTTTCTCAGGCTTGACGCCTTCTCCACCCATTTTCTGTTCCAGCAAATGACCTACCACCCAGGATGAATTTTATGCGATATAAGCCTTTGGTGTATCAGATCTTTTCCCATAAACATTCAGTTTTCCAATCTAGAATTTCTTAAGGGAAACAATTGCTACAAAGCAGAAAGATATTGAAATCATTATGGGCTCCACATTTCACAGTGGCTGAGCATTTACTTGTAAATATTTTGGTTTCACAGAATGAAATTGAACCTCTTATTTTTGCCTATCCTCACTTGTTTGAAATGAGATGTCCCTTTCACACAGTGTCTCAAAAAGTGATAATTAAATGTTTCATGCATCTTGCTTCATTTTGGAATACTGGCACTCACCTCTCGTTTATGTTGAGAATTTTTGTCTGGTTTTGGCATCCATAAAGCAGAATATTACATCCAACTGCAGATGGGCTAGCTCCAATATATTTCAAGAGCTGCTGTATTATTTCCAGGTATTTCTGTTAGAGTCCCTTTAGCTCTCTTCTAACACAGGAAGCATTTTAATATGGAGACAGGTATTTTTACTTCGCAAGAATTTTAAACAGTGAAAGACAAGGAAGAAACTGGCAAGCAACTGGCTTCCTAAAAATGAATATGAGATTCAACTGAACTTTACATATATTTCAGAGTGATGATTTCAAATGTTGTATTTTGTCCCTCTTTCCAAATCTACATTCTGCCATCTTCCTCACGTGTCTGTTTCTAACACTGTGACCAGATGCAACTGAAATTTAATGGAATTCAGTAATTAACTGACTTTTCATTAGGAATTATTAGAAAGCTGGCAGCTTTGGCCAAGAGCAAGGGCAGCATTTAGGAGTCTCAGGAGGCTTTGGTTTTCAAGCACAAAGCAGGTGTACAGATATCTGGCCGCAGATCAGAAGTGGATGGATGAGAAGGAAAGGTCAAGGCTACTGCTACTTAAATATTTATTTATAGCATTCTCACACCATTTGTCGACGAGCAGAAAGTGCTTAGCCCTCCATTTAGCAAATGCCATTAAACCATCTGCTATAAGCATTCCCTCAAGCGGGGCTATCACACAGACACCTTGGCTGAACTGCCTCGCCTTGAATGCTGTAACAGACACAGTAGGCTGCAGGGAAGTGCTCTGAGGGGATATCCTATCACATCCATTAGCAATTTTTCTTAAATTGAAAACCTAGTTCAGTCCTTGTTGGTCATGGTCAATCTAGGTTGACAGGGCTGGTTTGTTTGAAGTTATTTAATATGCTAAGCAAGAAGGATCAGCTTTATGGATAAGATCGGGCTGTTTCATGAGCTTGGGAAGAATTCTCACCACCTCGCTGACCTTTTGCTCAGAAGCTATGGTTACATTTCAAATATCTCACTCCAAATTATTTCCAGTTTTCTGAATTTATTTATTGAAGCATTGCATTCCAGAAATTCTAGTTCCTTGGCATTTAAGCCATGGGATAACTGGGTTAAAGTGCCTTAATTTGCTTTAGAGAAAAGTTCCCTATAGATTGTATACACCTTTGTCTACAGAATCTCACATTAAAATCAGGGTGAATGGAAAGAAGCAAAAATATTTTTTCAGATTTAAAGCCCTCAGAGTTGACAAAGCTCTTTCATTTCCCAGTTCTATGGAAATTCGTCTGTCTTACTTGCGCTTATGGAAGGATTTATGTGATAGTGTTTTCTGTGCTAACAAGTGACAATTACTGGCTCACGGGAACCCTTGGTAAAATCTTCATTACTGCTAGTCCCTATTTCCGCACTTCTTAGGCCAGAAAGAGTGGGACAGTTACAGCAGATATAGAAAGGCTTTTTGCTCAGCTTTGCTGACACTCCTTCTTACTTCCAACTTTGGACTTGTTCTCTCCTGCTCAATTGTGCATGAATAATACTTGCATCGTGAGGGTGTGTTTCAAAGGAAATGCACTACTTGGCAATCAAGAAGGAAGCACAAACTGTGCTTAATGATTAGTTGGCATTTCACCACACATAAATCTATTATGGGATTTAAAATCTATCACAACATAAATCCATTATGGGAATAAAAATCTATCCCAATGCCAGCTGCAGGAAATGAAATGTGCAGCTGCAAGGACTACTTGATGAGGATTCACACAACCCCATCCACCCGTGCTGTGATTATAGATACATGATCGATTTTCTGAGGTGTTCTCTGGGAAAATGAGGTATAAATGTTTAATTCTAGATTATATTTACAAATGGAGATTAGGGAAATCCTAGAAGCAAAACTTTACGATAAGTAACAATAAACAGCTTTGTCAATAAGAAGACTGAGGCATTACAACTATCTTTCCTTGCATCTTACACACACAGAAAAGTGGCTGATGGTTTGTTAGTCTGAGAGACTGAACCACCCCCACTGACTATCTCTTTCATTCCCACTTAAATGTCTTCCTTAGCTTTTATTTCATTTATAAGTTTTTATTTTGGATAATTTCTTTTTAAATATGGCATCTAGGTCACTGTGGAAAGAGTCAATATTATACTTTCTTTTTGGAGTTGTTGGCTGGGAAGGGGGATGTTTTATGATATAATAGCTTTTCTTCTGTTCACAAATAATTTCCTGAAGTAAATCTGACCATCTTGTATGCATCCGTTTGATTATTTCTTCATTCATATAAATATAGATGTATAAGTTTGCCATTGTTTGCGTCTGTGCTTGAAGGTATATGAAGTATATAAAAAGTTATCTGTTACAGATGATCTGAATGAATCACAGAATCATTGAGGCTGGCAGGGTTGTTGGCTTTCTTTGCCACAGAGACACTCTCAATAAGAGGTTCAAATCTCACTTGTGCCACTACTTCCCTTCCCTGCTAAAGAAAAGAATAATTTCCAGCATCTTTTCTCCAGTCCTTCTTGCTGACTGAGCACTAGAGCCATCAGATGTAGTACCTGTAATATCATCCCAAGGTGTTCTCTAAGCATCATTATCATGGGAATTACCATCACCACCATCAATACTTTGGAATAAAACCACACCAAAACAAAACAAAAATCCAATATCAGTTATTAATCAATTGTCGTCGATACATAAGGACATCTTGATGAAAAGCAGATTACATACATATGTTTTACAAGAAGTTTTTCCCCATTCTTCCACTGCATTTTAGACTATGCAACAGGAAAGCACCAAGATTGACAAAGTCAGAAAGAGAAGAAGCAATAGAAAGAGCAGTTTTACATGCTTAAGTTTAAGAAAGTAAGAAGAGAGGTGGATTCTCATGTTCTAGGCCCTGTTATACAAAAATAACATTTGTAAGCAAGGTTGGGAACACCAATGGGAAGCAAAACTGTTCCAAAGAAGCAAAATTCAAGTATCTTCTTTAAATTCTGAGTAATTGGACAGAAAATATACGGTGCACAACAATGAAATGTTTTCCTTAAACAAATGTCACCATACAAACTGTATTCCACTATTTAAAAATGCAAACTACTTCAGAGAAATAAGGATGAGATGAAGACATGCAACTGAAATACTGATATTTAGCTTAAAATAAAATATTTTTCCAGATAAAAGTTTCAGCCAAAGTATAAATTAGTAAGCCCTAAAAAGCATTTGGATATGTATTTGTATTGCTAATTTGTACATTATACAAAAATTTGTATTATTTAATGTAACTTTCAACAAAGCACAAGGGCTCTAAGCATTCAGAAGCACCAGCACGTTCATCTTTCCCTAAAAGAAAGATCTGAAATAGGTCAGAGGAGTCATACACCAAATATGATGACTTCTCCCTGTGGTGTGAAAAGAAAATGGGAAATCTTACAGGTAATAGGAAGGAGAACAAGCTTTAGCAGAACAAGCTTGAAAAGTTGCAAGACAAGATAGCATATTCTGTGACAGATTATGCCATTAATTTCTTGAAATATAACTACTTTTTTGCCATCATGTCCAGGAAAGCCAGTCCAACTTCAATAATAATTCTAACTCTTCAGCCACATCCGCTAGAGACAGTTGACTTTCTTTTCAAAAGAGCTTGAACCAGAAACATTTAACAGCCAAGAAAGAATGCAGTAGGCATCAAATGGAAGCACCATTCAATTATTTTCTTAAAACTCCCCACAATGAACTTTATCATGTTTCACATTTGCTTTACAGATACACAAAATCTGAAACAGCAGTTCAGGACAAACAACAAGACAATTTTTGTTTGCCCATGGTCAGCATAAAACCTAAGACACAAGAAAAATATTTCATAAATATAACTTTACTGAATATAATTCAAATGTCAGCATGAAAAGTTACTGCAAGTCAGACCTGCCTTAATTAGCATCTCGTATTGTAGCAGCTTCAAAACCTAACTGTGAAACAGAAATCTGTTAAGGTAGTCACGAGCAAAAAATCCTGCCTATAAAGAAAATGACTGGCCACTTCGTGGATGGATTTGCAGTCTGATCATTCTCAAATACTGCATCTGTGTTCTGCACCTTACAGGATAAAACTGCTATTCTGCCAGGAGCAGAACATTTATTTCTCAAGTCCAAGCTAGGACTCCTCAGAAACATCCAACTTCAGCCTCAACCCCAACTTCCCTACCTCGCTTCCAGAGCAGGCTTGTACCCCCTTCAGCTCTAGCAGCAGGGCTCAAGATTTCTGCCAGCCTTCATTTCAAGGCATGCTACTTTTTCTTCTCTCTGATAGGAACTATTTCAGATGAGGGTTTAGGGGTTTGGGGGATTTTATTTTTCTTGGGTTCTTTTTAACACCTCTGCTACTCTGTGACTTCCCCGTTCAGCTGGCAAGACAGAAAAACAGAAGCCTTCTTCCAACCTGCAGCTGAAGCCTACAAGTAAAGGTCCTGTTGTGGCTCTGATAAAAGATTGTAGATTTCCTGCTCAGTGAGCTACGAGCCTCTCTGAGGGGATAAGCAGATTTATGTCTCAGCAATGAAGACCAGGCAAAATGACTGCAAAGACAAAAGGTTTTGTCCTTCTCACAGCCATTCTGATAGAGTAGAACGAGCATGGAAGGCAGGACACAGAAGTCACCCTGTCTCTTGTGATAAATTCAGTACATGGATTTGGCACATGCCAATATATAGTAGGAAAGATTTTATATGGGTACTTCATTAAAATTCAGTATTATCAAAAATGGATTATTTCCTCAATAATGATGTGACTTACAGCAAGACTTTCTCCTGTATACCTCATATTATAGAATAAGATTGCATTGAAAATACAATAGAGTTACACTGCATTTGGCTTAGTATTCACAATAAATCATGTTGCAGACAGTTATCTCTCAAGAGACCATTGCTCATTTAACTGAAGTTTTGCAGGTGGGATCCAGACATATGGTTGGCACTCTGAAAGCTGTTGTTGAAGTCCAGAGGACTTGACAGGCTAAATGGGGTGCCCAAATGGGCACACTGACAGAAATATCTACAGGTTCAAGCTGACAAGAGAATAATCAAATGCAAGCTGAATTGCCAAATCATCATTCTCACTCTTTTTTTTCTTTTTTCTGTTATTTCCTTCTGCATGCAGGTTTCACTGTTCTTCCCCAAGAATTCTAGAATGTTAGCAGAAAAAATTTTCTGGTTCAGGTTCTTGGATAGCAATTCACTTCGATGAAAACTATTTACCTTGGCAAGAGGTTTTCAATTTTCCAACTATCACTAACATGTGTAGCCAACATCTAAACCAACAGATACTTTATATTTTAATGCTGCCAAAAAAAAAAAAAAAAAAAAAAAAAAAAAAAAAAAAAAAAAAAAAAAAAAAAAAAAAAAAAAAAAAAAAAAAAAAAAAAAAAAAAAAAAAAAAAAAAAAAAAAAAAAAAAAAAAAAAAAAAAAAAAAAAAAAAAAAAAAAAAAAAAAAAAAAAAAAAAAAAAAAAAAAAAAAAAAAAAAAAAAAAAAAAAAAAAAAAAAAAAAAAAAAAAAAAAAAAAAAAAAAAAAAAAAAAAAAAAAAAAAAAAAAAAAAAAAAAAAAAAAAAAAAAAAAAAAAAAAAAAAAAAAAAAAAAAAAAAAAAAAAAAAAAAAAAAAAAAAAAAAAAAAAAAAAAAAAAAAAAAAAAAAAAAAAAAAAAAAAAAAAAAAAAAAAAAAAAAAAAAAAAAAAAAAAAAAAAAAAAAAAAAAAAAAAAAAAAAAAAAAAAAAAAAAAAAAAAAAAAAAAAAAAAAAAAAAAAAAAAAAAAAAAAAAAAAAAAAAAAAAAAAAAAAAAAAAAAAAAAAAAAAAAAAAAAAAAAAAAAAAAAAAAAAAA
Organism: Falcunculus frontatus; assembly: GCA_013398115.1. Classification (NCBI taxonomy): domain Eukaryota; kingdom Metazoa; phylum Chordata; class Aves; order Passeriformes; genus Falcunculus; species Falcunculus frontatus. The sequence continues at coordinate 1,360,577 of VZRV01002667.1, forward strand.
AAAAAAAAAAAAAAAAAAGAAAACAACAAATATGTACATATTAGATTTACTCCAAATATCAGTTCACAATACATGATCCCATTGATTTACATCAACAGATACCAGCATAATGTGTCCCATAAGAAGCAGCAAAATTCTCTTTTCATCAATCAAATGGAAGCATATTTGGCTGTAATTATTGCAAATTATTTCTCTTTATTTAACATCACACTGGAGAAACTGGACAGTTTCAAAAAGACAAAAAGCAAAGAATAAGCAAGCTGCTGCAGTGTTCATAGAACCTGTCTTGTCTGTCAATGAGGCCAAACGATTTGCAACATTGATCAAATGAAAATTATGCTTCATGAAGATAAATCAAAGGCCTCTTAATTGTTAACTGGAGACCAATTGACCTCAGATTAGTGCAGCAAGAAATGTCTTTGTTAGTCTACTTGGACTTTCTACAATTTCTACTGACAGAAGACAGTTTTGCACTCACTCCATAGCCATTAATATAAAAAAGAGACTTTTAATTTTCAGCAGTTTTGTGAAATCAATGAAGTCCAAAAAGAGTACAAAGAGAAAAAAACCATGAAATTAGAGCAAAAGCAACTCCAGTAATTTATTTTAAATATTTCTTATATTAATCATAGAATTGTTTAGGTTGGAAAAGACCTCTGACCATTGGGTCCAACTGTTAATCCAGTACTGCTGAGTCCACCACTAAAGCACGTCCCTAAGTGCCACATCTACACTTCTTTTAAATACCTCCCAGGAGAGTGACTCAATAACCTTGCTGTGCAGCCTGCTGCAATACTTGACCACCCTTTCTGTAGAGAAGTATTTCCTAATATCCAATCTAAAGATCCCCTGGCACAACCTGAGGCCATTTCCTCTTGTCCTAACACTTGTTACTTGGGAGAAGACACCAACTCCCACATTGCTACAGCCTCCTCTCAGGCAGCTGTAGAGAGCAATAAGGTCCTCCCTGAGACTCCCTTTCTCTAAGCTAAACCACTCAGGCTCCCTCAGCCACTCCTCATGAGAGTTGTGCTCCAGACTCTTCACCAGCTTCATTGCCCTTCTCTGGATACACTCCAGCACCTTAAAGTCTTTCTTGTCTTGAGGGGCCCAAAACTGAACACATGAAAAGATGAGTGCGTGTCTTCAGTATCATAACTGTGAGATAATGGTTTATTACAGCTTCAGTTTCTAATACTACATTTTGAGCTTAAAATGTTTCAGATTTTTTTACCTGAAAAAAACAGATGGTTGTTAAGCAAATGCAAAAATAATTTAAAAAAAAATTTAATGTTTTTTAATGTAAGAAGTCATAGAATCATAGAATCACAGAATCTTAGAATAGTTTGTGTTGGAAGTAACCTTAAAATGTAACTTAACCCTGTAATGAGCAGTTATATCTTCCACTAGATCGTTTTGCTCAGAGCACCATCCAACCTAACCTTGAAGATTTCCAGGGTGGGACATCCACCACCTCTCTGGGCAACCTGTTCCAGTATTCCACCAGACTCGTTGTAAAAGCTTCTTCTATGTATCTAATCTAAATCGACCCTACTTCAGGTATAATCATTTAAATCCGAGGATGCAAATACTTTTTTTTGTAATTACATCTGTTTACGGAGTGAGACTCATTACAAAACAGCCTATTTCTTGTGGGCATCTGTCATGACTTTAATTCTTCGTTGCACTGGAGCAGTGAAGCAGCAGAGGAAGCTCCAAGACAGGCTCAAAGCCAGCGCTCCCCAAAAAGCAAAGGCTCATGTTGGCCATAACTGTGAGCAAGAACTGCTGTGGTTGTGAGGGTTGTATTTGCCCTCCGTGCAGTCTCTCATGATTATCACTGGTTTATTCCTCTGATGTTTATAATACTGGAATTTGCAATAGTCACTAGATTTTCTGGTGATAATACAACTGCCCTGTGCTTCCTGTCCTGTACTTTGTCAGAAGAGAGCTGAAAGCTGCTGTGGAATCAGGATGGGGCTTCCTGGCTGTGAGTTCAGACAATTAAGATTATTTTGTGCATATGCACAAGAGGCAAGTTAAGACTGAGCAAACTGTCTTAATTCATGAGGTTTTGCTGGGGGGGTTGTTTTTGTTTTTGTTTGTTTGCTTGTTTGTTTTTCTGTTTCCAAATGCTTGACTCTGTAATATTCATGTTATCGTACCCAAAAGAGTCTGATAGATGCATTTCATTTTAGGAAATGAGCAGACATTTTGTAGGCCCAAACAGATGCTCTCCCAGAAGAGATACTGCAAAACAATAGTGACAACTGGACTGTTTCAGTGACATATCACCTGAAGAAAGTAAGCAGATCAACATAAAGGCTTGGTTTGGTTGTTCTGAAAATTATGAGGTGCAGTGCATGAGTGGAAAGTCCCATCTTTGGAATTCAGTCTCTTTGGAGGTGCTCCCAGGATCTTTCAGGATCAAGAACTGGGATTCTTTCTCTTTTTGCTATTCTTTATGAGGTTCTTTGTACAAAGACTTTGTCTCATTTGTACTGCAAATAAAAATGTAATAACAGTTAGAGCCTATGGGGAGATGTTATACAGCAAAGTGAAAGAAATAATTCATGTGCGGATGTAATACCTGCAGAAATTCATCCTTGGAGACTACTGTATCAGGTGATATGATTTTGCAGGAAAGTAGCAACTAGCAAACTTTTAAGGCCAAGAGATTTACCACAAGTAGTCTTGAAAACCTTGGGGTGAGATTGACATAGCTCACAGAAGGAACTACTTCACTCCAGCTTATCTTTGTCAGTGGAAATATATATACTGTATACTGCAGTGTAAAGTCTCCTAAAAGGTATTCATGACATAGAACTTCCCCCAGAGTATTTCTTCCACAGTTTAACAGTTGCTTCTCTACGCCTTGAGAATTTGCAACCTTTAGCCTATAGAGTTTTAGCTCAGCACTAGACATGGAAGCTGGCAACAGCAAATCCTGGATTCTTTTCAGATCTTCTATATAAATACAATTTTACCAAAAACATCAGGGGAAGAAGAGAGAGACATTTATCATTATTTTCAATTTTCAGCCAATCATCTTTCAAATCTGTTAGACTGTATTAGGGGAAAATAACTCAGAAGTTAACAAGAAGACTACAGAAGAAACTCAACAGTTCACCATTCTTCCTTCTAATGATTCCCTCCCCCTCAATTTAACCGTTCCAAATTTACTCTTGCAGCCTTCAGAGACAAATATCTGAACAAGACTTTAATAATGCCTCCCTCTCTTATCTTTGTCCGGGTTTTTAGACCCTTCTTCAGGTGAGAAACTTCCCTTTCAAATATCCTTCTGATCTTTTCACTATATGTTTTGCCTGAGAAGTTCCTCCTCAGCTAAGCGTCTGTGTAAAAGTTTGTTGCTCTGTAACAGCCATTCATTGGATAATGACATTCTCCCAGTTTTATGAATAACACTTTCAACCAAGCCCTCAGCACAAAATCAACACTCCACATTCAAAGTTTCCATCTGAAATCATATCTTTAAAATAAAATGAGATTCACATCTAGACAGACCTCCAAGCTAAACAAGAAGTTTTCCCCTTCTTATAATCTCTCCCAGGTGGTTTTCCTGTTTTTCCTACTCTCTGTCCCTCTCCACGCATACCACAACATTCTCCTATGCTACTTCATCTTATTTGGCAATGTCTGTAGGCAGTGCAGTATGATCCCATCAGCCCTGCCTCCATCCAGGTCTCTCTGGAGATGGCTGCTCATCTACAGGGCTGTATAGGCATACCTCACACGGTGAATAAATGCATAATGCGAATTCCAACAGGCCCTTCTTAGTTAAATCCACATTAAACCCATAAAAGCACTGATTTCAATAGACACTAGAATACTAGCATAATAATAATAACAATAATAAATCTTATTTCTCTATTCTCAGATTGGCTTTCTCAGAGCTTCAATTAAGTTTGAAAGCATCACCTTGTTCCTTCAGACACAATCAATGCTCAAAAAATAAGTGATCAATCTATATTTAATTTTGGGCTCTTTTTCCAAGTGCCATTTTGAGGTTTCTAATCCCAAATGACTGCTGCTGCTACTGCATGCTATTTGAATATTACTAATCCTTGCAAGAACTAAGAATAAAACTTCAATATTTTGCATAACAAAAGTGTTTTCAGTAGTAAGACCAAGGATTTCATTACCTACAAAATTAAAAATAATATAAAGAAACATTTCAGGATGCATTAGAACTTTGAAACAAATTCTGATCTGTTGATTTCCCAGGCATAAAGCAAAAATACAGCAATCAAGGAATAATACAGTCCAGACAGGGCATATTGGTATGATTACTGCACGCCTCAGGTGGTACTATAAAACTTAAAGTCAGTTTTGAAATTGAGCCACCCAAGAAGAAGAATTACTCCATTAGCATTGCCTGGCAAGTCAGCATGCTCTTGTGGAGAAATTAAAGCATACCTGTTGTATACATTCAGTTACACGCAGCTTAGGAAACATTACCTTTTTTTTTTTTTTTAATGTGAAGGAAAGTCATAAACCCCACATTTTTGTAAAACTAGACATTGGTAAAGCACAATGGTTTGAAATTACCTGTTTAAAGAAATAAAGAAAGAATCAGGAAGACATTGAATGTCCAGGATGGGACTTCTAATGTGAGAGATCACTCTAATGTACTCCACCTGTGAGCTAATTGTGATCTCCAACTGAACAAGTCTGAGTCGGACCCAGTTCAGGAAAAGAGAGCTCTCTCAGGAGTGTACCTGAACTCCTGCTTAGTCTTGAGTAGAAAAACAGGTCCCCACTCTTTTCAAGAATAAAATTTAAAGCTCTGTTACCCGACAGGATTTCAAAGGGCAATAAACATTTGTGCTTGTGGTATTAGGCCATACTTGTCTTCAGAGCCCTGACTCTCAGTGCTTTGACTTTTAGATTAGAGGAGAAAGGAATGCTGATAGGATAGAAAGAAGGAGAGGCTCAGCGAAGTTAGAAAATCGCTACTGACCTCCAGGATCATCTCCTGCTTCTTCCAGATTGCTCTGAGCACCTCCAACTGCTCTCATCTGATCTTAGTTCTCAACAGCTGTAGGGAGCAGAACACAAGAGACTTCATATGCAAGTACAGGAGCAAATATGAAATTAAAGAAGTCATTTGTCTTACAGTCAAAATAGCTCTTGATAGCATCTGGTACAACTACATTACACCAGAAGTAGCGCAACAAATGCAACAGCAAAAATACCAGGCACTTCTCATTCACCAGAACCTATCAATTTAATAAAATAATAGAAAAATGGCAGTGGCCCCTGCAAATCTCTGTTTTCATTATGGGTTAATGAAAATTGAGTAACGGGTTTGCTGAATTAAACTTAACCATCAAATGCCAAAAGCTATCCTGGCCTGGCCAGGGTTATCAGCATTACTTGGTTTTCTATTCTCTTTGGCACAAATTGCAGTTCATTTCGCTTCAATCTGTAATTATTTTCCACATGATGAGCTTCAAAAAAAACAAAGTGAAATAAATCAATTAGCTGTTGGCATGAAAATAAATCTTAGACACCTTAATATTTATTTAAATTTGCATTCTAAACTGGGAATTGGAGTCTTATGATAAAGAAAGTGAGAGTCACAGAAACTACATAAGAACCTTGCTCAGCCGTCACGTCCCTGGACAACTCGTTCCAATTTTTGACAACCATTTTGGTTAATAACCTAATACCCTGTCTAAACCTCCCCTGGCGCAACTTGACATCATTTCTTCCCGTCCTTTCACTTGTTACCAGGGTTCCCCACCTGGCTACAACCTCCTTTCAGGCAGTTGTAGAGAGTGATAAGGTCCCCCCTGAGCCTCCCTTTCTCCAGACTAAACAATCCCAGCTCTCTCTGCTGCTCCTTGTAACACTTGTGCTCCAGACCCTTCACCAGCTCTGCTGCCCTTCTCTGGACTCCCTCCAGCGCCTCAATGTCTTTTTTGCAGTGCAGGGTCCAGAACTGAACACAGTGTTTGAGGTGCAGCCTCACCAGTGCTGAGTACAGAGTATTGACCACTGCCTGTTCCTGCTGGCCACACCATTGCTGACACAAGCCAGGATGTCACTGGCCTTCTTTGCCATCTGGGCACAGCTGGATCATGTTCAGCTGCTGTTGACCACTACCCCCAGGTCCTTTTCCTCTGGGAAACTTTTCAGCCACTCTGTCCCCAGCCTGTAGCACTGCCTGGGGTTGTTGTGACCCAAGCACAGGACACAGCACTGAACCTTGTCGAACCTCTTACAATTGTCCTTGGGCCATTGATCCAGCCCATCTAGACCCCTCTGACCCCCCAGCAGATCCGCATTCCCACCAAAATTCAAGTAGATATTAACTCCATTCACCACCACCCTCTGGACCCAGATATCCAGCCAGTCTTTTACCCAGCACACAGTGCACCTTTCCAAGCCACGAGCAGCCATTTTCTCCAGGAGAGTGCTCTAGAAGATGACGTCAAATGCCTTCCTAAAGTCCAGGTAAACAACACCCACAGCCTTTCCTTCACTCAATTGTCATAGAAGCACTTCAGGTTTGTCTAGTGGGACCTGCCTTTCATAAACCCGGGCTGACTGGTCCCAATCCCCTTGTCCTGTGCATGCCATGTGACAACACTCAGGACAATTTGCTCTGTAACCTTCCTTGGCACTAAGGTCAGACTGACAGTGCCCTGGATTCTCATTCCAGCTCTTCTTGGAGATGAGTGTTACATTTGCTAATTTTCTGTCACCTGGGGTCTTGCCAGTTAGCCAGGACTGATGACAAATTATTGTCTTTTTTGAAAATTTTACCTTAATAGAGGTACATTAGACAAATCAATTTACAGCAGACTGATTTGGAGGGAAGGATTAAAATTCTTCACTGTTTTTTAACTCTCTTAAACATACTGTCTAAGCAAGCCAAGACATCTCACAACAGAGCAGCTAAATGCCATATTTCAGGCTATCTGTATGGCACTTGTACCGTGCTAACCTTGAACTGCCTGCTCAGGGCCACAGCCAAGGATGCAGGGATGTTTAAAGGATGTCTACAGGGCGAATAGAAAGGTTTTATTGTTTATAGTTGTATCGTTCACAGCAATATGAATGTGGGCCCTACCTGACATTCTCATGTTCTCATTGCCTCTGGACAGAAAGAGAGGGGGTATATTTGTATTGCCCTTCCTCCTTCATCAAATTAAAGATTCGAGCCTCTACAGCTCCATGCAGTCACTTTACTAATTTTTCAGATAACTAAATTGTGCATTACATTCATCATATCCATATTCATGCCCCCTTTGATCTTAGGATACAAAATTAACAGGTGTATCAGAGAACAGGCAGCAACTTGAATTAACCAGCAACATACAAAAGAATAAAATTCAAAGCTGTTGCAAATAAGCCGATTACTATAAAATATCAAACAATGAGTTGAAGTTATATACAAATAAATAAGGAACCATTTTCAACTGTCCATAAGCATGATCATCAGAAAATGGACAACAGCCATGTTACGGGTGAGTGCAAATTAATGTTTATATGTGTCCTGTAAAACCATGCTCTTTAGTAGCATTCTCATGCATGAACCACAAAGAAACTGATGTAAGTGCAGTGATGGTACATCCAAATTGCATTTCCTCCTGGGAGAGTGCATTCTGTTACTGATGATCTGTTGAGAAAATCTGCCATCACCAGCATGGTAGTTTCATCGGAGGACAGGACACAAAGGGACATGCAGTACTGCAGAACATTTCATTAAATGAGAAGAAAATAACAGAAGTTTCGAGGTGTTCTGAAAAGGATAAGTAAGTGGGAATTCTGATGCAAACACCGTGTGGATTGAAAAATGCACTAGTCAAAAATGTCCTCAGCTCACCCCTCATCATATTAGGTACTCTCGTTTGACAAGCAAGAAAGCCTGTTGGGGAAACCGCTGGACTGTTCTTACTCCATCTGATTCTCACTTTATCATAAGACTCCAACACCAGGTTCAGTTATGACATTTCAGTGAAACACAGTGCCTCAGATGAGCTGCAGGAACAGGCCAGGAACAATTTTCAAACTCTTATCTTGCAGCAGTTAATTGTGTTCGCTTGAACATCTTTTACAGAATCATGGAACATTCTCAGTTGGAAGGGACCCACAAGGATCATCTCTTAAGTGAATGGTCCATATAGGAATTGAGCCCACAACCTTGGCACTATCAGCACCGTGCTCTGGCCAACTGAGCAGATCTTCATCACAGTTTGAGGGCATTTTTCATTTTTCATTTGCAATGGGCTGGGAATACTTCCCAAAATGGGCACTGCGGTTCAGCTGATGCGATAAGCAAGTGCTGTAACTCTACCCATCTTGAGTCCTGGAAGCTCTAGGATATGACCATCACTCAGCTGGTTGAAAAAACCCCAGCAAATAGTGATTATTGAACTTGAAGGATATAGGAAAGATTATAAATGGCAGGCAAAACCAGAGGAAATCTCAGTATATATGTAAAGCAAGAGTACTACAAGCAAAGAAAAAGTGTATTCAGAACATTTAGCTTTTGTCCAGCAGCATCCCAAGGAGATTCATCTCAGATTAAGGATGCTGAACTAGTTGCAACACCAGCAAAATAGAGAAAAAAAGAAGAGTAGTTTTCTCATGGGTAAAGTAAGCCTTTTGTGCAACAGATACATATTTTAAATGAAACAAACAGTGAGCCATTAGACAGGATTATAACAGCCTGGGTGTAAAAAAGGCTGAGTTACACATTGGTGCTTCTAGGGAGAGATTTTAGAAAACTGCTATCTCCAGCACACAGTCCCCTAGTCAGTACGCATGTGGGTACAAACTGGAAACATGTCAACAATGAATTAAGAAATTGACTGAGAAAATCCCTCATCTGTTTTTTCTTTCTTCTTCACCATTGTTTCTTTACATTCTGCAAGATTATGAAGTTGCAAGTGTTTTGCTGTGAGGAATTTAATTAAAATGCTGGTTTGAAATCATTTAGCTGCACTATCATCATTTTGCAATTACTCTGTTTAATCCATACTATGTTAACTAACAACAGATGTTTCCCTTGGCTCATCAGTGATTCTTTCCGAACTTATGTTCCTCTTCAGAGCTGAACCCTTCCTGGAAGGCAGTGCAGAATTTTCATTTATCATATTTTTCTCCAAGAAAGTGTAGCTGTTGATAAATATCAGAGAACTTGACTGCTTTTGAACCACATGTTCCTGCTCTTTGCTCTGAAATTATATGTTTTTCTAAACCAAAACTTGGTTTCATTGAGGATAACTTCAATTCAAAAACATGATCTAAGCTGAAAAAGATTACACAGCAAAGATAAGTATCTTATAGCTTCTCGTGGCACCTTTCAGGTTGGGATCTCAGACCTTAGAACATTTACACTTACTTAAACTTTACCCTTCTGTGAGGGAACAAACATCTTAAAGATGCATAAGTGAAGACAGAAAACATTTACTGTCCATGAGATATGTGCAGCTTGAAAGGAAAGCCAGTGAGATTGTGATAATTTGAGGAAAAATATCTCTTTTTAAATGTGTAATCCTGACCTTGCAGCATTTAGCAAGACTCTTTCATTCCTAACGTGATACTTTCTTTTAATCACACACTGGTTTCAACTCATAAACAGTCAATGCCCAGTTTGAGAAAAGGATTTCTTAAAAAGCTTTCTTAAAAGAAATGCACCACTTGCAGTCTCACTTGTTTGCCTCACTCTTTGGTTGATCAGAGGAAGACAAAGGATTCTTCAGACTAAAAAGGAAAAAATGGAAGAAAAAAAGGTTAAAGAATTCTTTGTAGTCATCCACATCAATACCAAACTGGCTTTTCCCCATGTCACCTTAGACTTTTCATATATTGATAAATTGCTTATAAATTTACATATCCCCACAAAAGGTACAGAAGGTCCAAGTGAAGTAATTTTTCAATTTAACAGCAAAATCTGATCACTAATGAGCCTCAGCCTCATGCACAGTCAAGTCTAACATCAACTATCTCCAAGGAAATAGAAGTACTCAGTTTATTGCCAGCTGTTGGTGTTACTTGCTATCGAGTTGACTAATGAGAATCAAGTAAATAAATAAATAAATAAATTCACCTCAGTATTCGAAAAGAATAAGAATTACATCTTTCTTTTCTTTTAAATAAGATGTGTCAACAATAAAAAGAAAACAAAATATCTATATCATCCATTTGAGAAAGGGAGAAAAGTTTGAAGCATAAACTAACATTATTCTCAAATGCCGTGGCAGAAATAATTACTACAGCACTATGATTATTTTTTCTGATGCCAGAATACAGTGGGAGTGCATCTCAGCAATTAGCAATAGGGTATATATTCTTAAGTTTCTACTTAAAATTCAAATGTCATTCCATTCATAAACACTGGCAGAAAATGGGATAAAGGCCATACATGCTGACAGAACGGCGGTCATGCCACACTAGTGCATTTTCCAAAGGATGGAGGAAATGGCACTTTATCATAAAGTATATCTTGGCTTGTGATAGTTATTTGTTAGTTATAATGTTAACATTCAGGCATGCAGAAATACAATTCAGTGAAACCATTGTAGGTTACATCACATTGTTCAAACTGTCGTGGAAAAATAGAACATGTATGGGTTTGTTTGCAGGGATTTAAGGTATCACCCGCAAAATAAAGAAGGAACCATTTCCTTATAAACAACACAGGACTTGATTGCTTCAGCTGGCAGCTGCAGGTGGGATTAGAGAGATAATTTAGTCTCAAACTAGCGTAAAGGGATGTCAGATCTTTACTGAGAACAGAACTTGTAGCTACTGTCCAAATACCTGATTAATCAGACTGTTAAATGACTCTATAGTTTGAAAAGAGCTCTTAGAAAATCCTGTCTCAGATGAAAGAGTAAGATGAGGTGATGCCTTGACACTAGATTAAAAGAATGTGAGTGAATTTAACTGGCCATATCAGTTCAGTTTTCCTAGTGGAAGTCTGAGCTAACTTCACTGAATTTTGGAAAATTATACTCACATAACCAAGAGCTGCTGGCTGCCTACCTACCACTTAGGAGGCATGTCATAAGAAGGATAGAAGTCCATTATTTTCATCAGTCACTGACACTGTAAACCATTGACTTCAACTCATAGCAGAGACTAGTTTAAAATTGCACTTTAATAGAAACAAATGATAAATAATGAGAATTCTTTCTCTATTGCCAATATTAATGTGGGTTTTGTTTTTATCTACAAGTGATGATTTCAAGATAGGGGTTCATTAAAGAACTCATTTTCAGCTTTCTCCAATCCAAATACTTCTCAGAAGAATGGTCCTCAAAGCTTCTGTCTCTTCAGGGTCTCTCAGAGAGTATCTCTTTATGTACCATATCCCAGGTGTTTACCACTCCTGGAAAAGGAATTTGCCATTTTGTGATGAGTAGTCCAACATCCCATTCTTATATACGTATCAGTTAAGGCCTACCTACAAGTAGAACTCACTTGACATAAAACTTGCAGCTCTGTCTTTTGGCTGGGTAACTGCTTAGAGCCCAGAAACCCTCAAAAGGACGGAAATTCTGGGTTGAAGTAATTTTCAGTATATGAAGTTGCTGTCAACAGATGTTGAAGTATTTTTTCACTGCTTTTTCTCTAACAAGGGCCTTAAAGCCATCAGGTGGAAGATCCAAAACAAAAAAAAAGAAAAAAAAGAGAATTTATACTCTCTTATACAAAATGTGTAAGTCACAAAACTCCTTGACACAGGACAGTGACAGCCAGAAGTGTACATAGGAATAAGAAGACACTGACGTACTGTTGACAAGAAATTCACGAGGGATATTACACACACAGAAACCATTTCTGCCTCAGAAAGTCCCTGTGCCACAAGCCCTTGTCAGCTGGGACTTTTCTCAGAGCAATTTTCATTGTATCATTCCTCTAATCTTATCTTTTTTTCCTAGACATTTGCTTGAGACCATTTTTCAAGATAAGAAAGTGACCTAATACAGCCTCAGTTCTCTGATGTCCATTGGCTTGTTTTCATATACAAAGCGTAAAATGGGCTTTAAAACAACAAATACTGGAACAGATGCTTATGTCATGGCCTGGTTCTCCTCTCTTCCCAAGACTTATCTGTTCTGTAGATCAAGTGAGATACCTTCTCAGTCCAGGCTCTTTTCAGTTTCTGGCCTTTCTTTCCTTAGAAGGAGTTAAGAGGGAGGTCAAGCCCTCTTCTCTCTTGGTTGTGTAACTGTCTTTAAATGTTTACCAAGATATGGCTTATCTCTGGCAATTTTTTTCTTCATTTGCTTTTCTTACAGCCCAGTGTTTAACTAAACAAACAGCCCAACAGTCGTCCCAACGGTCATGTCAACACAGTGTATTCATTAACTATTTTTGCAGCTCCTCATCCATCACTGTGGGTATTAGAGGTTGACCTGGACATAGAAGACGCTGTCTTTAAGGACAAGCATCTGTGTGGTTTCATGCTCATTCAGCTGAGTGGGTTTGAAGTGACCATAAGCACAGCTGAGCTTATTTAAATGTGGAAGATTATAATCTAAAGCACACTTCAAATACATAGATTCAGGTCTTCATTTTTAAGAAGTGCAGTTAACTCCTGAAAATAGGGTAGCAAAGGAAAGGACTGTTTCATGGAAACTTTATGCCTAGTTAGACAGGAATGGTTTAGTCAAACGTGAGACAGAAATGTGCCTTGTGTCACAGGAGGAAAGGAATGAAGGGGATAAGAACATTGATGCTTTAAGCTATACCACAGGTGACATTAAAATGATCCATTTTGGCCTATATAAGATATCTCTATTTCAAAATCGTGTTCTAGTGGAGCAACCATCTCTCTAGTGATTCCATTCCAAGCATGATGACTTGGAACATTCATAGACCTTGTTAAGTCTTCTATCAGATTACAAAAAATGGTAAAACCACATGTGAAATAAAAGAGCAGGTAGGATAGTCTTTCCATTTTGCCTTTACTTACGTCTTTTATAGTTCTTTTTATCTCCTGCTAAATCACTGACCTGATAATAACTTTATCATTTAAAAAGTAGTGTCTGGTCTACCTTTTATACATGAGTCCAAAGATTTTTCTTTTTGAGCTGCCACAATCAAGTTTTAAAATATTTTCCAGTGATTTGTTATTTACTTGCCCTACAGTTCTTCATTCAAACACTGCAGTGTTTATGAATCTTCAAGCAGCAGCTGTAACCATACTTGATATCAGGAACAATACATGTTATTATAGATGTGTTTTTACCAACAAAATCCCTCTTCAATACCTGTCAAGTTCAATAAAATGACTTCAGTTATGGAGATAATTCTGCATGTAACAATGTGAGGCTTCTAACCGTATTTTTCTTGCATTGGGGAGTTGTGTATGATGAAACACAATGAAAAGACACTTTTTTTTTAAATTTTACTGTAAGTAATTTTTTTTTAAATTTTACTGAAACCTGGAACACTGTTCAATACTTGCTCTTCAAACTTTCACATGAGGAGGGAGATCATCCTTCTCCAGCTAAGGGAGTGCTCCAGGTATAACCCAACTAGAACTGACTCTGCACTGGATTGGGCAGGAGCAGGGACACAGCTCCATATCCCCATGTCTGGTGTCTTCCAGTCACACAGGACTGGACCAGGGAAGTGGCAAGTCATGTACCAATTAGCAGAAAAACTTGACGAGAAAGAGTTAGAAATCCACAGGGGGTAAAAAACTGAAAATGGCACCATGTGCAGTAATAAATAGGGCGTAATGGAAATAAAGGCATAAGTTGGGTTTTAATAGCAGGTTATGAGATTTAATTGTATGTCACTAAAATGAAATCTTGTTTTTCCTTTTGAAGAGAAGGATTACATGTATGATTACAGTTCTACAAACCAAAAAGAAAATAAAATTTACACACTCATCAGAGCACAGTATCCAAAGGAATCCCAACCTGAAGACTATTTTCTTACTTTCTGCTGTTAAATATATTGTATTTTTTCTAAAACTGTGAAAAAACAAATATTTCACAGTGTCCATAGTGGAAAATACTTAATGTGAATAGGTCCTTGAAGTGCAGTCTAATTCAATGGCAGATATTCCAAAACAGTCATATATTGAAAAATATATTTACACATACTCTGTAATGATGTGCAATTGATAAATGAGCTTTACTTCTGTATTTTATTAAATCTTAACTATTCGTAGATGAAGCCATCCTGTGCAGATTTCTCATTATGAAAATACCTTTTAGGGAAAAGAATTTTTTCCTTTGTACAGCCAAGAGGGAACAGCTTGGCACAGCAAAAGAAGTGGAGAAGCACTAATTTGCTATTCATTCATACGCTTAACAGTGATAACTGTTTTCTGACAACAAGCTTCTAGCCAGACATGTCTCTTCTTGTGACTCTGACCTGTGCTTTTTAACCCACTGCACTAAATTCAATCCTAAGCAAAGCTCACAGGCCTGTGCGTTGACAAGTTGGGGTTTGATTTGCTTGCTCTAAAGGCAATATTTCTGATCCCTTGGCCCAAACAGTGCTCTCCATCAAAGTGAGAAACTCAAGCTGGTGCGCTCTGGCTAGTTCCCGGTCAGCACACATGACACCGGGTCAGTTGGAGGAGAGGCTCCAGGTCAGTGGTCAGTTGGAGACTGGGACAAGGTGATCCTCAGCTGGTGTGTCACTGCAGCTGCTGTGCTGCTGGCTGCAGGGATTAAACACACGAGTCACCAGGCACAGTGTCTGCAAGGCTGTGGAGAGAGAAAAAGAAACACATCTATGGTCTCCTCCTGTAGAGCTCTGTTGTGCTGATGACGGTCACTCAGGAGTGTCTCTGCTCCAGGGCTGGTGGCCTGCTGCTGCAGTCCCTTAGGGGTGTACGTATGCTCCCCCACAGCAGCACTCCATTCTGATTCCCAAATACACCTTCTGAGGGGCCTGTGGGCTCCTCCAACTGCTCAGAATTCTGGCACAAACCAGGATGTTCGTGCCGGTCCTGGAACCATCTGTGGCTGGCACAGGGCAGTTCACGGCCCCCACAGCCTCCTGCTGCCCACACCCTGCCACTCATGGCCAGCAAAGAATCTGTAAAATGGCCAAATCAAAGAGCAAAAAAAAAATGACACTTTCTTAATGGCGGGATCAAACAAAGGGACGTGGTTCTCCCATGGTCACCCAGCTCCTGCTGTGTTTTTGGAGGGTCTCTCCATAGCCTGTGCTTCAAGACTCCTGAGCAGTCCAGGCTAATTCAGTGGTGCCAGGTGATACCCCATACCCTCAGGAGGGGTTGCTGAGAAGAAGTATTCATGATTTTTGATAATCTGGAAACCTAATGATTAATTGCATGGTAGTAGAATTTGCTGCTAAACTAGGACTGAAACTATTTTGTTGTGGCTGGTGTACAATACCCCAAAGCTGCCAATGTCACTGACATATGATGTCATCTTCTGGGCAAGAGGAAAGCTTTCAAAAGTAGATTCTGAAATGACAATTTTTATTTTAATAATTCATCGCAGTTTTCTTCATGGTCAAGAATGCCTTTTGTGAATGATCACATTGTGGGGATAATTAGAACAATATGAAATAAGTGGGATGAGTAAATGTGCTTTTCTAACGAAAGTCAGAATTGAACAAGGAGTACTCTTTTGTGACTGGGTTTCTACACACAGCAAGGGTGTTTATAGCAGTACGGATGGCTTGTGATTCAACCTTAATTTAAATTTCTGGCTGGATTATACTCTGTATCAACAGGAATTATAATTTTAATACCAGTCCTGTATTTAATTCCAAAACTGTTGGAGTTGTGTGTTTGTTTACATATTTTGATCCAAGATAAAATCTCAATGACAGTAAATAAACAGTGTCATGAAATCACTATTTATTTATCATTGCTAAGAGAATTCGTGTCGAACTGTTTTTCTAAAAGGGTTTTTAAGAGTTTTGTGGGTTTGTTTTATTTTGTTTTCTGTTGGTTTCTTTTTTTTAGAAGTATTTTAACTTTATTACCATGTTACTGAAAATGCTGGCTTTGCACTGAATACTGCTCTCACTTGTGTCCTCCTGTGTAACAGAGTTTTAGTTAGTAAACCCACTTTGAAAGTAAGGGTTCCAAGTACTTACATTTGCTCACAATCTCATCTTTGGGGAAAATATTTATTGGGCTAGGGCACCCTGCGGAAATTTTCTTTTCTCCTTCTGTAAAATATATCAGTTTAATAGTTTTATTCTACTATTTTGTTCTTCTATTTTTATAGGGTGATTATTGCATAGAGATACATAATGGGAATATATACCAGGAAGAAGGAAAACCTGCTTAAACTGTAACAACGTTAGTGGTGCCCAAGGACAATTGGGTATGATCGAGCTATGAAATTTGGAAATAAGCTTCATTTCAAAATTTTAACCATCAGAAAACCAAGGTTATGCTCTATTTTTGCAATAAATGATGGGGGGCAAAAAGCCAAACTTATTTTAAGATACAAACTGACACAAAATTTTGACAAACAGAAGAGTTTTCTTGGAGGAAGAAGGGATATGATTTTATGTGATAAATGAAAGATGTTTCTTCCATGGTAGCAGTTTTCAAACTAACCTGTGAAAAGATCCAGGACTTTTCTGAGTATGAACTAGGAGGTTGTGTTTCCACATCCTTATAGCTTCGATCTCCACAACTAAACAAGATTTGGATATGGCCTTGAAATGGACTTTTACAAAGGCTTGTGAAAAGGCAGAAGTGTCACAAAGACACAAAGACAGGAATTTAAGGAAGCAAATTTCAGCACTTTCATAGTCTATACTACATTTTCCCTGGATATGAATGTAGGAAAAGGAGAAGTTCAAAAGAGGTGACAATGTCTTAAACAGTCTGTGCTAAGGATGTCAACTATTGCAATGAGGAAGAAGCCAAAAATGTATCAAGATCAGGCAGATTAAAAGCTCCCTAATATCTTCAAAATACAAGGAAAAATCCAAATAAGGCCAAATTGCAACTAGTATTACCTAATAGCTTAAGGATTTAAGCCCAATTCATGGAATAAAATATCTCTTGCTCTTTTTAGTTATGTCAAAGGTTATCAAAAGATAGTTTTAGCTGAAATTATGAAGCAGAGGCTATTCATTCATCATTCTCTGTTGTGCTGCTTCTGTTAAAGGTCTGTAAAAATGTTTTTCAGGAACCATACCTTCTCTTCCTCTGTATACACCATGTCATTCAGATTCCAGAGACTAAAGGAAAAGTAGTTTCTCACATATAAAAACTCCCTGTTTTAAACATGGCCATTAAGGTTCATATTCAAACAGAGGTACTACCATTTGGAAAATCATCTAGTGTTTTCTTAAAGCTACTTAGGCAAACAGTGTGGAGTCACTGCCACTCGAGAAAATTATGCAAATGTCTTACCCAAACACCATTGACATAAGCCATGTACTTGTACTGAGCCCCTTTCGATGAAGCACAGTGACTACACTTCATCAGCACAAATTCAAGTGCAGGCAAGTAAACTCCATAAACATTGGCATGTCTGGGCTAGAAAGGAAAATTCCACCACTTGCACTCATCCAAAATTTAGCTGTCTCTCATGTAGCACAAAGAAAAATAACAAATAATATATGTAGGAACTTACTGGCCTTTTCTCCAGCTTGAGGAAGGAGTCAGTTTATGTTCCCAAACAGCCAGCTAGCTCTTCTGGTGCTTGGGGTGCTTTTCTGGTGCTTTATTTATTCTGTGTTCAATAGTTCTTTGCAAGTACAGAAGTGAAAAGTTTTAAAGTACAAACTAGAGAAGTTAGCATTTGCACTTCTGTTCAGCTTTCCACCAGGTGATGTTCTGGAATAACGGCAGAATGATTGAAATGCTATTGCCAAGCATTTTAAAATACTTCCTAATCAGACCACTTGAATCAGTTGAGTAAGATCCATGGATAAAAAAATTACAATTGCTACCCAGTGAATTACCTGGGTAATTCAAAGGTAATCTTATGTTTAGATTGTCTGAATATAAGAGTCAAAAGATAAACCACAGCAAATGTTAGTGCAACTATAAAAGAAATAAAATTTTCCACAAGTTTGTGTAAAGGGATACACCTTCTTTTGGGTAAATCACCAATCTACCGATCCCTGCCATACTGCGCTGTCTGTCTTATGCCCATGGATGCAATTAGTTTAAGGAATTTTACATTTGAAAAGGACCTGATTCTGAACCTTACCTGTCTACATGGACCACATTATATATAATAATGTGGACATCAACTGTGTGCCTGATCCAGAGGTCCTCACTGCCCACAGTCTTATTGAGTCAAGTGAGAGCTGTAAGTTCTCTCGGGTTTTGAGAAGTAAACTGATGAATTCTAACAGGCAACCTCAAAAAGATCACTGTACTACAGATGAAGTATTCATGATATAAAACGTATCTCTGTCATTTAATGCCTGAAAAATTGTCATTTTCTTTTGCAGATTACCACACAAAACTTGCAGTTATATTTATAAGTGGTAGAACTGGAGACCAAAGTGTTGAAACAAGTTCAAAATGTGCATATGTTTTCCTCATGGAAAGCTAATCAATACCAAAACTATCTGTCATATCAATTACAGCTAATTGCCAAGCAGCTACTATTACCAAGAATCACGCTTCAGACCATATAAAGCTTGATAAATTCCTTGCTTTCTTGAGCTCAGAAAACAAGGTGACCAAGAAGGCCAATGGAATCCTGGTCTGTATTAAAAATAGTGACGCCAGCAGGACCACGGCAGTGATCATTCCCCTGTACTTGGCACTGCTGAGGCCACACCTTAAATATTGTGCGCATTTTGGGGTCCGTCACTACAAGAAAGGCATTGAGGTGCTGTAGAATGCCCAGAGAAGGGAAATGAAGTTGGTGGAGGGACTGGAGTGCAAGTCGTATGAGGAGCAGCTGCAGTTGTTTAGCCTGGAGAAAAGGAGTCTCAGGGAGGACCTACAACTACCTGAAAGCAGGTTGTAGCAAAGCAAGGTGGAGGTCAGTCTCTTCTGACAAGTAACAAGTGATAGAAAAAGAGAAAATGGCCTCAAGTTGCACCAGGGGAAGTTCAGGTTGGCTATTGGGAAAAACTTCTTCATGGAAAGAGTGGTCAAGCACTGGAACAGACTGTCCGGGGAAGCAGTTGAGTGACCATCCCCGGGAGTATTTAAAGACGTGTAGATGCGGCACTCGGGGACATGGTCTCGTGGGGGACTTGCCAGTGCTGGTTTAACAGTTGGACTTGGTGATCTTAAAGGTCTTTTCCAACCTAAATGACTCAATGATTCTAAGATGAAACATTACACAAAATGCCCAGAGCTAGCAGGAGCCTGGGGAACTGCAGGTTACACAGCAAACAGCCCAGATTAGAACCAGTCCCGTACAAACAAACATGAGATGAAGGACTGCAGTGTAGGAGAACAAAACTACTTTTGAGGCAAGGTTGTGTGGTGAGATTAATTATAATACATGCAAAAACATAAAATTTGGTAATACCTAATAAATTGTTGATGAAGGCAAGCAGGGAAATTACTGCTATCTTGAGTTAGTGTTTTCAACTGTGACTGAAGTACAGAATCTCTTGTTAAACAGAATCATTATTGAATGAGTCAATGAACCATGTAATAGTAATGCTTGTCCCCTCACATATTTCATCCCCAGCAGAGGTGTTCAGATAAATTCTCATGCACAGAAAGCAAAGTCTCTACTCCTTCATCAACAGACAACACCTTGTGACTGCATTTCCCTCTCGACAGCAATGCACACATCTCGGTGTAGCACTTTATCAGGTGTGGATTTATTTCTTATTAAAAAACCAACACACTAACAAAACCAAACAAAGCATAAACCTTAGGGTATCAGTCTGTTAGTATAACTTACCATTTCAGGTCCTCTTTCTGAGTCCCCCTCTCCCTTTTCTCTCCCATAATATCATGGTGCTGAAGTATGTCAGTGTGAAGCGTGAGGCTAAAGACCACATTTCAGAATTAATTCTTGCTGAGAGCAAGGTATGAATATGCTTTTCTTCACAAACACATCTTCAATTCATTTTCTATACAAATTTAAGCACAAGATACAAACCTTTTCCTGATTCCAGAACTCCAAAGGTAACTTTTCTCCAATACATTACCCCTGGACTGATAACTGGTAGAGTCATTGATAATCTGTAAACACCAAGGTATTCTCTCATTCCAAGTTAGACAGATGCTAGAAACACGTAAAACATAGAAACACATAAAAACACATGCTAGAAACCTGATAAACACATTTGGCATCTATCTGTGCTTGAGGGACTTCTGACTTCAAGCACAGCCACTTCTTGCGCTGGATTTGAAGCTTGGTTTGCTTCTCCTCCCACTTGTCACAGAAGGCTGTTGGATTGCAATGAGCCTCTTTCAGCTGCTGCTGGACATCCACTTCTGTGGGCTGCTATGGGTGTGGAACTGCAGTCTCAGCCAATGTTGCCAATGTTGTTCTGCCAGCCACTTTGGGAATATTTCCATCTCTTACTTTGCACAAAAAAGACACTGTTAATTTCTTATAACACACGAGGCAGAACTCTTATCCAATATGATTTACCTAACAAAATTAACTAAGCAGAGTTATTTTTTGTATATTTTATATATATATATATATACACACATAAAAGAGAAATATGTTATCTTTTTATTTGCTGGAGTTTCCTTGTATCACACTTACAATTGGCAGTTAACAACAGAAAAATTAAGTCAGCTATAGATTTTTGGTTCTCTTTCAAATCCAAAAAATAAAAAATTTACGATGCTGTTCTGGAATTCGTCCTGAACATACATTCTTGGACTTGTTTTAAAAGAATTCTTTATTCCAAAAATAACTCCATGTTCCAAAAATTTTGACTCAGTATATATTGCCCATATGAAAAGCTTACACAGCTTTTAAAAGCTTAAGTTATGCACATTTCCTTTGTTTTAGAAAGACACTGTACAGTTTTCACTGTCTCTGTAACAAATAGGTTGATTAAAACAAAACTTGTCAAGGCAAAGTTGTAAAATGTGATTCATGGCATAATGACTTTAAAATGAAATTCAGATCCCATGTAAGTAGACGCACCACTACATTCTTTGTAGCAATGACTCATACCAGATCTGAACTTGGCTCTCTGTTAGAAACTGAAATCTTGATACCTCCATTACTGAAACATTGGCCAATTTTGTTTCCTCTCTAGGTTTTAGTGGATTCTGTGTTTTAGAGCTGTCTTTAATTCAGCACAACAGAAGGGTGCACAAATTCTTAAGGCACAAGATTTGGACAAAGAGCATTTGGTACAGACTTCCTGTGAGATCTTTTTCTCTGGAAGTATTTCTATCTGAAGACCTAAAAATCCAAACAATAGGTCTTCCTATTTTTACTGCCTCTGACTCTGGGGTGCAATCCAGACCTCTAATTTGAATTTTTCTAGTTCGGTGTCTAGGCTTGTGTAAAGGTGTTTGAGGTGAGTTACACAGTTCAAAACATATGCTTTCAAAGTACCTTTCTGAAGAGTGATCCAACTTAAATATCTGTATTAGGAGGCTGGCTTCACCATGTATTCAGCAGAGACAGATATTTCTTCTTCTTTCCATTGATTTCAGTTAAATAGTTGAAGTGAGATACAACAATATGTCCTCAGAAGCAGCAATCCAAAAGCCTCTCTCCACCTGCAGAAAAGCCATACAGAGCTGGACCACAAGTTATAGGGATGGAACTTCTCCGGACAGTTTTTCCTTTATTTCATTTGGGCTCCAGAGTCTGAAATTCCTTCCCTTTCTCCAAATCTGTGTTATGTACCTAAAGACATCCTTACCAAGAGCTTGGCATTTGCTAACTGCTGGCTTTTAAAGACAGCTGGCAGAGGAAGCTGTGTGGCAGGCCCTATTCTCCATCAAGTTGCTGAGTGACTGCCCTCCACATGTCCAAATTCCCTTTTGTCAAAGGAATGGCCTCTGATTTTCGTAAAGACACATGTGTTTTGTGATGGAAAAGAGGGAGCCTGTCGCTGCAACCTACTGCATAGGGCCTGTATCCATGAGGGAGGAGTTTTTGTCTCTACCTCTGAGTTTCACCTATTTCAATACAAAGTGGGGGAGAAGGACTCTACTTTCTGCAAGGTGAATGCCTCAGCCAGCAGGTGACAGAACCAATGGTCCCCTCTCATCTGGTCTGGCCCTATGAATGCTCTGTTTTCTGCTGCTTACAGAAACACAGGCATCATCAGCTTAAATGCTTTAAGTTAGGTAACATCTCTGAAAAAAGCTTTCTATTCAGTCCAAATGCAGTAGCATTCAGATTCTGATCTGGAGGATCAGTTAACATGAAGCACCAAATACGTTCATGTATATTCTCAAGTCCCTACATCCATGTTGTAACCAATGTTATCAAATACTCCTATAATGCTATCAGAGTAAATAAGTAAAGGAGAACACATCTCCGCATGGCAGGGGAGTTGGAATGAGATGCTCTTTAAGGTCCCTTTCAACCCAAAACTTTCTATAATTCTACAATTACATGAAATTTTCATAATTTTGCCTTTATAAATGGAAATTTGTTTTATAAAGGCAAATAATACAGTAAAATATGATTGTCAATTAGCCATTTTTTAGCAGATTAAATATGAAAGGGATTGATGGGGATGCTATAGTGTATAGGTATATAGACTACCAATACATATTAGTATTGATATAAAGTAGATTAATACTGATTCATGCTATTATGGGTTAGTTTACACAATACAGTTTTATTTAATTATTTATGAGTATTTAAAACTGTAGTAAATACTAATGCTGATGTAAAGCACAGAAATAGTTAGGCCTCCAGCTCTGCAAATTCCAACTGATTCTTCCCACAACACTACGCTTATCCACAGCCTAACTATTTTATGGTGCAACATTTTTAACTTCACATTAAATAAAGCACCCTGATTGTAACTTAGAAAGATAAACAGAAATAAAAAGGCTATTGAAGTATGGTATGAGTGAGTTAAGAATATTGTAAGAACTCTGGCTCCTGGAATTTCCTGAGTTTTGAGTGCCTGACTTTATGACTTGGGACTGCACCAAAACTACAAATTTCTTTATAGAGAAAAGAGGGAACAAAACCCAGCATACTTTGTTGGGATTTTTCTACATGCTTTTGACTTCCTCAGCACATCCTATAAATTGCCTAAGCACAGCCTTACACCTCTTTGTCTAACACTGGCTAAACAGAGAGATAATAAAGAGGCCTTGGCAAACAATAATCTGTCATACACCTTACTGCAGAGCACAGTGTGCTCCAGCTAGTTAGACCTGCTACTTTTCACCTACTTTCCATCTGCTGTTCTCTCTAATTCTCATGCATTAGGGCATGCCAATCTGCTCTCTAAATCTTAGTAGCTCCTTGCTCCCTTAAAACTAAGACTTAAGTAAGAAATGCTTTTAAAAATGTGACATGCAAAAGTGGAGGTATGGCTTTGTGAACCTGGACAAGGAATTTATACTTGCTGTACTTAGCTTTGCATTCACTCTTGCCTCTTGTCTGTTTAGACACAAGCTTTCCACTGCAAGAGCTCCGTGCATACTTCTGATTAATGCTGAAACATCAAGACTGCTTCAAATTTGGTGCACAGACTACAGGTGTCATAATCTCCTGAAACTCAAGCTCTACCAGCTGTCTACCTGATCCTAGCAGCTTTCCTGACTTTCAAGATACTGAGAGGCAATGGACACAAGCCTCAAGCGCTGCTATTTATTCCTCTGCTTAACAAGGAAGGAGGCCCAATACAGACTCCTACAGCGCAAGGAAGAAAAAAAAAGGGGGGCTTAGTTTATGGCCAGACTAACATACATTTAATGGGGCACACCATTCAGTCTCACCAAGGACAATGTCAGTGTGGACACAGACTATGTGCTCGTCATGCACCTTACAGAAAGGAGCCCCAGCTGCTGCAGCTCAGCAACGAATTAGGGACACACGCAGAAGCAAAGTGCACTTGTTGGGTTTTTTTATTAATGGATTAATTGAAAGTACAAAAACTGCTTGCCCTCCTTATTTTTTTTTTTTACTTTATCAAATAGCTTCTGTTGAACCTCATACATATACAGCTCAGACAGACAACAAAATAAAACATGATTGTTACTGCTGTTTCCACATACATGCAAGGCAATCTGCTGAACAACTTTTAAACTGGCTTAAAAGGTGTTCAAGGGCTTCTCTCCCTGAATAGCATCAAACTCCTTACAGCAATACTGTGTAATCCTCAAATGTGCTTTGTTGTATTGACACAGAAGACATAAACCAGACTAGAAAGTGGTCTTAGAATTGATGTTTATTGTGTGGGTCCCACATAAAGATATGAAATATATCTGATGCATGATGTGAGAGCAAATAGTAAATGAAAACTAGAAGATTGCTTCTAGAAGATTGCTTCTGTACCCAATCAAAATAGTATACAGAGCTACCAGAAAGAAAATAAGCCAGGCTGAAAAGAAACTTTACAAGCACAAAAGCTATCCTGCAAAAGAGCTAAATGCAGCATATGTGCTTCTAAATCTCATCCTATTTTAAGGAATTTAATCATGGATAAGCCTTTTGCTGCCACCTGTACAGAAATCAATGTACAGAGTACTTCAGGGCAGTGAAAATAAATAGGATATCAAACAGTTGAACTAACAGACATGAATCAAACCAGGGATCCAAACTTTTCTGCAGTAGAAGTTTTATCTACGTTCATTCTTGCAGATGACAAGTTTAATTGCTGTTCAGTAACATTCATTTTCATGTGAAATATTATTTCAACTTTGGCTTCTCATTTACCCAGTATAGAAACTACACAAGCATAAGTGGCAGGTGTCAGAGAACAAATCTGTGGTTGACCCATGCAGTTGTTTCCAGAGCTCTGGAGAGACTGCTAGTCTGATGAGGGTGCTCACAACCCTCTTATGCTGAGATCACAAACTTTTTCTCTGTGAAAAGTAGTGTTTTCCTGCCTGAGAGGCACATCAGAGCAGAGTTCTGGAGGACCACTGACATCTGGTGGTCACTTCGCTCTAAAGAAAGCTAAGTCCTATATATTTAATTTTACTGCGACTTGATCAAATTACATTTTACAGATGGTCTGACAGAAATACATGCCAGGGAAGCATTAAGTTACAGGTATTACTCTGTGTTTATTAACTTAGTGGAATTTGATAGCTACAAGTAAATGCAGATGAACTGCAATACACAAACAACAAACTCAGTTAAAGCTGCCAGTACATTAATAGTATTGTTGGATTAAACTCACTCTAGAGATAATAAAGCTTTTCTAAATAGAGCACATTTAATTCAACAAGTTCTTGAGAACAACTGGGTCATGAAATATAATTATATAAAACTCCCTTTTCGACAAATAGAAAAGCACATTTTTTCCTAGGTAAGATGTTTCTTATTACTGAAAAGGAGTAATGAGATTTAGGTCTACTTTTTCTAGACAACTAGCACAATATTAAATAATAAGCAGGAGTATTCAATAATTTTATCCATATTGATATGTGTTAGATGGTGAGACTGCCCAGATAGAAACTGCCTCAGTTCTGTCCAGGAAACTTGAGATGATCTTCTTGACACCTAAATGCAACTGTGCAGAGAGACCACAGCCACCAGCACTGGACCTAAAATGTACTTAGGCCTGTTAGCACTGATTGTTGATAGGCAAACACTTAAAGCTATGCTTTGTTTGTTGCAGCTATGTACAACTCGTAAACAAAACTCTGAGGCTTTCAAACATTCATCAAGCATACAAAAGTCTTACTAAACTGTCATGAAAATTTTTAGCCCTTCCCAAGCTTTTTTTGCTGCAAAATGATTCAATGTCTACTTTCAGGTAAATGTACATTTCTTGTCGAAACAGGAGCTCAGTTTTAAACTAATAAAACTCACAGCATCTGTTGAGTAGTCAGAAGTACTCAAAATGTTTTTCTACACCTTTCCTCCATGCTACAAGAGTGCAGTTTTGCAAAAAATTCAGCAGTACAAATCATCTGTCTCCAAACTGTACCGTATTTTTCACTTACCATGAGCACGACCCCTATTCATAAGTAAACAGATTGCTAAACTGGAGCTTTACCTTCAGTCTAGGCTACCTAACCAGACTGACAGATAGTAAACTATTTTTAATTACTTATACAAAAATGCAGTGCTGTGCATACGTTTTCTAGTTGGCTGTGGCAGGTTGTGGGCAAACATTTCGTAGAGGCACATGCAATTGCTAATGTTGCCAAGAAGTGTGCAAAAAATAGCCACTGCTCAAAGTGAAACAAGAAAGGGTAGATGGGACACTCATATGAAGGTAACTGTACAAGCCACCCCAATGAAAGCAGCAAATGGGCACTAAGATAGTTTCATTTGATTCTGCCAGAGTTTGCAGCTGAGCCCAAAAGGCTTTTGAAAGACAAGTGTCAGGTGTTGCACTCCCATTTGTATTTCACCAAAATTCTTGTATCTGTTGTCCAGTGACGTCTCTGGAGAATTTCACTTGCGTGGTGCACAAATCACTGATGTTCTTACCTGTTTCAGGTCTTTTCCTGTACTGCTGCATGAACACACAGTGACAAAAGTGGCTTCACAAGATTACTTTTTAACACATTCCTAAAGGTCCAACTGCAAATCAACAGACATTAATCAGTATAGAGAGACTTGCTCCCATACACAACAGGCACAATGTTCCACTTAAATCTTACTCTGAGCATTTAAAGTAAGAGCTATTTTCAGTATTTTAGCAATGCTGGTTTCTGCACAATAATGCATTTCCTCTACAGTGAAAAGCTGTCACATTGCTGCATATCTATTAAATAAAAGCATTTTAATTAGGTCAGCTACTGGGTAAAGGAGACAATAACCACTTTAACAAAGCACTGTCACAGTTATAGGCCCTTGGCTGAAAAGAGAGTCTCTTCTTTCCTTTGTCATCCCCCCAACAAAAATTTTTGAAAAACATCTCAGCATTGCCAACCCAATTATACAGCAGCAGGAGATGATTGCTGTGTGACAATGTTCTAATTCACAGACATAATTGTTCTTCTATGTTTATATTTTAGTGAGGATATTTTCCTGGAGGGTAGAGATGTCCTCCACTCACCACCAGGGACAGACAGGGTCTAAAAATAATTTTGCCTGGTTCTAATCGATAGCACCATGTTGGCAAATCTCTTCCGAAGACACAAGAAAGCAAGATAACCCACTCCTGCCAGCATGCTGACCAGCAGGGTGGTGCCAAGAACCCTGGGAGCCCTTTTCTTGGCCACACGGAATGCTGTTGGCAGGACAGCTGAGATTAATATATTGTTGACGTGTCCCAAAACTTTGTAAAATGCTTTTCTCTTCACGACACGCTCATAATAAGCTTCTAAGTTGGGCCGCTTTCCATTTCCCCAGTTTCTTCTTGCTAATCCCAGAAACTTCAGGCGATGTAACGTGACAGCAAGTGATACATCTGCCAGACTGAAGAAATCACCACAGAGCCAAGGCTGATTTCCATCTTCTAAGCAGAGATAAAACATAAAGGATTAGGAGCTAATGGAATATAAGCACATTTAGTTTAGTGCTATTTCAAAGTACCATCTAATAAACAGCAACAACACTTCAGCTAAAATATTACTTTAATCAATGAACATTTTACTAATCCCTGTCCACTCTTCGCACAATATTGTAAATTCTTAGGCTCAGCAGCCAGGCCTACATTTGTTAAGGAAAAAAGATCCACATTCCAGGTTCATAAATTAAAACCCACAGTAAACACTAATTTTCCTCAACTACATTTCTCAAATCTGGATTAAATTAAACAGGATTGGAAAGGAGGAAGGCAGTTTAGCTTTTACTGAAAAGCTACCACTTGTCTGAAGATTTTATCATCTTGCCTGTGTCACTCAGCTCTATGGCATTCACTCAAGAACTAACTCCAGCTAACTTGTTGGAGGCTTTCAAGTCAAAAAGAAATGGATCAGATGACTGATTTGCACCAAACATATCAGCTCAGTGAGATGACGGAGTTTGTCTACCTGTCCCTCTTTTGTGTCTCTTAGACCCCAAACCATGGGGGTTTTACACCGAGATGTTTGAGAAAGGACAAATATTCCCATTGCTCACCACTAGTCAGGAGCACAGACGGAGATCCCAGGTACTCTCTCCAGTAAAAGGAAAGAGACGAATCTTCCTGGGATGGCTCAGAGCAGGCACTGCCAGGCAGTGCCACACGTCACTGTCAGTGATCTGAACCACCACCACCTGAAAGGGCTGATGTGTACTGACTGTACCAAGAGCTTTTGAAACCCAGGATATGAAACTTGATAGCCAGCACAGCTATCATAGCCGCCAGCATAAGTACCCTGCTCTAGCCTACATCTCGAATAGGGAGGACTATGCTGTTCCCTTCTCATTTGTAACTTTTGCAGTTCGTCCCACACAGCAGGCATGCAAAAACGCTGGCATGAACACTTAGCAGCACCTCTCTGGAAACTGAGAAATTTTGCAATTTCCTTTCTGACACATTTGCCACCAGAGAAAAGCAACAGCTTGGCATAAAGCTGGTACCAGTCCATTTCGACTGGTTACACAGGTCTGAAAGAAAGGCCTCTGTAGAAAAGGAGCATATCCTAGGTTGCTGAAAGCATACCTGGGAATTCATCTGGTGCATTAAGTAAGATGATGGAAAAGAACAAAGAATCTATCCTGTGTGAAAGAAAGATGTCTGCAGTGGCAGCAGCAGTAGTTGAGGGATTCAAGCAGCTGCAAGAGAAGCAGGAGCTCTGAGTTTGACCAGGACCTACCTGGAGCAGTACAGATCACAAACCTCAAAAGTGAAAATAGCTCAGACAAAATTCCAAGAGGCAATAGCCCTATGTTTCACAAAATCCTGTGATCCCAGCAGTTTTCATAAGCTCATCAATACTGTATCAGTTGACTCCTTGGAAAGGCTACTTAGCAGAGAAAGGAAAGGGGCTGCTGGAAATAATGGCAGACATAGTTTGCTGAACAAAATCCTTCCATCCTTTATGAGGTAAAATATTTTCTGTGACTCCTTCACTGTTGAGTCAGTAGAAAATTTAATCTAGATTTTCAACTGCTAGTTCAAACCTACAGTTGTGATAGTAACCGGTACTTATTACAACAGCTATTTATAGAGCTAAATGCAAAAAGTTATTGATTTGAGCAGATGCAGTTGGTATTGACTGATGCTTCATGCAGTTCCCAGTGAAGTCAGGGGAAGGACTCCTATTAGCACCACCGGGAGTTGAACCATGCTGTGAATAAGCAGAAGGCTAATCCCATTTAAACAGAATTTAGGATGCTGACAAGGTTAAGTGCCTGTGGGTATAGACCAGGGGGAAGGTCAGCATTGCAGATGTCCTCGTAGGACTGTGTTACAGACCTGTTAGCCACCATGAAGAGGCAGATGATGCATTCTACAGGAGGCTGGCAGAAGTCTCTCAAATTCTAGCCCTTGCACTTTAGGGGACTTCAGCCTGCCAGATGCCTGCTGAAAACACAACACAGTGGAGAAGAGGAAGTCTAGGAGGTTCCTGGAGTGTGTGGAAGAGAACTTCCTCTCAAATGGAGAAGGACTCATGGGTGATGTGGTGGTCAGTGGCTGTCTTGGGCAAAGCAACCATGAAATGATGGAGTTTTCAGTTCTGGGTGAAGTAAGGAGAGGTACCAGCAGAACTGCCACCTTAGACCTCTGCCAGGCAGACTGTGGACTGCTGGCAGAGTTCCTTGGGAGTCAGTCCTGAAGGGCAGAGTAGCACAGCAAGGATGGGCAAGCTTTAAGGAGGATTTCTTAAAGGTACAGGAACAGGCTGTGCCCATACGCTGTCAGGGGGAAACACCGGCCTGGTTAAACAGGGAACTTAGGCTGGAACTCAGAGTAAAAAGACTGTTTCTCACCTCTGGAAGGAGGTGGGTAACTACAAGGATGTCACGAGGTTATGCAGGAGAAAATTAGAAAGAAAGCCAAACTGGAACTTAATTTGGTCACTGCAGTTAAAGACAACAAAAACAGTTTCTGTAAATACATTGGCAGCAAAAGGAGGGCTAAGGAGTCTCCATCCTTTGCTGGATGCAGGGGGAAACATAGTGTCAGGGGATGAGGAAAAGTCTGAAGTACTGAATGCCTTCTTTGCCTCAGTCTTTAATACCAAAACCCATGGTCCTCAGGGTATCCAGCTCCCAGAGCTGGAAGTTGGTGATGGGGAGCTGAGTGAAGCCCCTATAACCCAGGAGGAAATGGTGAGTGACCTGTTATGCCAGTTAGACACCCACAAGTCTATGGGTCAAGATGGGATGTCCCCAAGAGTAAGAAGGGAGCTGTCAAAAACTCACCAGTCATTTCAATCATTTACCAGCAGTCCTGGCCAATCAGAGAAGTCCCTGTTTCTTGGAAATTAGCAAATGTAATACCCATCTACAAGAAGGGTCGGAAAGAGGATCCAGGAAACTACAGGCTGGTCATCCTGATCTCAGTACTGGGAAAGGTCATGGAGCAGATAATCCTGAGTGTCACTACATGGCATGTGCAGGACAATGAGGGGAACAGGCCCAGCCAGCATGAGTTTACAAAAGGCAGGTCTTGTTTGGCCAACCTGACCTCCTTCCATGACCAGTGACCTGCTTAATGGATGAGGGAAAGGCTGTGGATATCGTCTGTGTAGACATCTGTAAAGCCTTTGACCTGGCTCCCAGAGCATTCTCCTGGAGAAAATGGATTGGACAGGTATACTCTTCATTGAGTGAAAAACTGGCTGGATGTCCAGGCCCAGGGAGTGGTGATGAATGGAGTTACATCCAGTGGGTGGCTGGTCACTAGTGGGGTTCCCCAGGGCTCAGTATTTGGACCAGTCCTTTCTAACAGGATGAGATGAAATGGCCTTAAATTGTGCCACAAGAAGTTCAGATTAGATATTAGAAATGTTTTTCACTAAAGAGTGGTCAGGCACTGGAATAAGTTGCCCAAGGCAGTGGACACTGGGATATGGTTTAGGGGTGATTATGATGGTACTGGGTTGACATACTAGATGGTCTTGAAAGTCTCTTTCAACTTTGATGATTCTGTGACTCTGTGAAAAATTCGACTTTCATTTGGGTGGAGGCAGGTAAACAGGACCGCTTTCCAAGAGGGTGAGAGAAGGGGGTTGCCTAATGATTAGAGCAATTATCCAGATTGCTTATTCTGCATATACCACAAATATCAGCACAGTGTTTGCACAAGATTATAATAAACCTGTTAAACATTAAAGTTGTGATCATTTTAGTGAACTGAGGCCCACATCTGTAACATCAACACTCTGTAGTTAATTTTTTTTCTGGTTTTGTTGATAATATACTAAAAAATTGTGCAGCTTATTACACTCATTTTGCTGAAAATGTGATCAAGCACTCTCATGAGATAGTGAGAACTCATTGACAGTGAAGTGAAGTTAGGAACAGCAAAGTTAGTATTCAGAACAGTATTAATCCCTTCTGTGATATACAGATCAATATATACTAGAAGTATCAAATATGACACATTAAAAATTGTTTTATAATGGTGCTGTTAACAAGTTTACTCAGTATCCTCAAAAATATTAACAGGATATAGCAAGAATAATTCCTTACCTGGTGTTTCCTCATTTCGCCGCTGCAATTCAGTCTCAACCTGATCCAAAACTTTTTCCAGTTCATCCAGTATTTTCTTTAGGTATTTTATGTTATCATGATCCAGCAGTTTAGACTAAATAGACATACAGGCTAGTGTTTTAATCATTGTACAGAGTTTCTACTTTTATCAGAGAAGCTTACACTTAGGATACTACAGTGTTTATTCATAAAATGTTATTTTCTTCCAATAGTCAGCTGGATACTACATGGATACTGGTAACAATTCAGAAAACAGAAGAAAAACTTTAGAGATGCCAGATATTAAGGTTTGCCTCCCCCCGCAGGGTGCTCAGCAGCCCAACACCAGCACTGATATGTACCTACCTTAAAAGTCCGTGGGACCAGTCCAGTACTTCAGCACACACTTGAAGTGTGTAGCTGATCTGAGGACATGCTTTGAAGGGCTAAACCACTGGATGACATTACTGGTAATGACAAGCGAACAAATGTTTATATCGTGACCAAAAAATCTAACACTAACAAGCTCGTAATAAAGGGGCCAATACAAAGGGGTTTCTTACCTTAAGGCGCTTCTGTTTTGCTATATAGGCATCTTGAAGGTCTGGATTTTCTTCCGCAAGTTTCTTCAATTCCGATTCCGTGTTACTTATTTGGCCTGATGAAAAAAAAAAACAAAACCAAAAACCAAGGCAAACAAAGTAAGGAATGACAAATATTAGATATCCAAACATACTCATAATGCAATCCACAGGAACTGATCAATCACTTGTGTACAAATATCACACCAAAGAAATGGGAAGCTACTTCAACACAGCATCTGCACCAAGTTAGGATTTAAATATATCACATTTTGGAAAACTTAATTGCTTTTTAAATTGACCCACCACACCTTCAGCTCATCTGTTTGCAATGTGAAAGTGCTGATAGGCCCACATTGAGATTTTTTGAAGGTCACTGTAGGTCACATGCATAATTTTACAGCAAAAGCCTAAATACCACTGAATATGGAACCAAGGTGTTTTCATTTAGCTAAAATGTGATAGCAGAGTCTGTGAACCTTTTGGAAATGTTCATTAAGAACTATGTGGATGTCCCAGAAAAATATTCATTACATGACTTAAAGCAAGAATTATGTGAAAATTTTAAGTTAATTCTACTGATTTCTACTACACATGTATAGCCTTTTCCTTAAAACAGGGCTTTGCTTGAAAATACCATACTTACAGACCTAGAATACCAAAAGATAGTGATTAATAAATCTTCTTCTAAGAAAAAGTATTTCTAATAATAAACCAAGAACAAAATAATTACAGAGCATGAATCACCTCTCACTTGTACTTGATAATAAAGTTCAGTTACAATTAAGTCTTAAAAATTAAACTGATAAAAATTCTTTCTAGAGAATAACGAACTCACTGTTTTATGTATTCATTTCAACATGACTGTGAAAGCCATCCTTCAACAGAGTGTATGAAGAAATTGAAGGACATGCTCATACAACTAAAATCTTACATATGCAATTAATTACTTACTTGGATTTGGTATGCATAAACATAATACAAAACTGGCTCATGCCTTATTATATCTAGCAGTCTGAAAACAAACCCAGTGTTTCAAACTGAAAACTAAGCCATTCAGGAGAAGTTTGAACATGCAAAGGAATTGTTAAGAAACATCCACGGGCTTTCCAAAAAAATGCTTCAAATCAAGAAACGTAGGCTATGCTTTAAGCATAAAAAGATAAGAAAACATCCCAATTTAGATGAGCAATAATGTTAGCTCTACCAGTATGAACATGTGCAAAATGACAACAGTTTATACCAACTAGAAGCTAGAGGGGAAGAATACATACAGCAAGAAAAGCAGAAGACAATGTTGTAAAGTGAACTGTAATAAAAGCACTGATTATTAACATGTGAAAACAGAAAAACTATCCACAATGCCTATGAGTAAGGCACAACTGTTCAATAAACAGTTAGCATTCACATTTGGGAAAAAAAAAACCAAAACCACCAAACCAGACAATGCACTGATGTAACAGAATAATTCATGTTCTTGGACAAGGGGGAGTGACTTTAAGCTGAAAGACGTAGATGTAGATTAGATATGAAGAAAAAATTCTTTCCTGTGAGGAAGGTGAGGCACTGGAACAGATTGCCCAGAGAAGTTGGGGATTCCATATCCCTGGAAGTGTCCAAGACCAAGCTGGATGGGAACAGCCTCATCTAGTGGAAGATGTCCCTGCCTACAGCAGGGACACTGGAACTGGATGATCTTTAAGATCCCTTCCAACCTAGGCCATTCTATGATTCTGTGATTTTATGATCCTATGATTCTGTGTTACTTCATTAACATCACCCATGTAACTATATGGAAAATTAACTGCCTGCCTTCACTTCTGACAGCATAACAGTATGGCTAGTAAGAGAACTGACTTACCAAAAATTTTAAGGAGAAGGATAAGAGATTTTTTTGGAAATATGATTTCTCAGACTAACACATATCACCTTTTATGGTATCACGGACTTACTAATAGTATAGTTGCATTATATTTCAAAGACTCTGCAGTATTTGACTTTGTTCTACAGAGCATTCTATCATACATCATACAAAAAAAATCAACAGTATATAAACCACTGACATTGACATAAAAATGGGAGATCTCAGAATGTAACTGTAAACAGGAAATCATTATCCAGCTGTGCTGTCAGGAGTTGATCCGTGTCCTAGAACTACTTAGCTCTTTTGTAATACATAGAAGGAAACATAAAGGCATTAATTAAAAGTTTGACATGGTACAAAACTTATCTCCACAGACACCTCAAAAATAACACTTCCTCCTTCCCATTTTCAAATCACAACAGAATACACAATCAATAAAAATTATATGCACAAATCATCAAGGACTGCAACTAATATTTTGTGCTCAATATTTTGTGTTTAAGGTGGACTTAAGAAAGGAGATGAATGTAATGTAGCAACCTACTAAGTTATAGATATTCAGAGCTACACCAGTACATACTACGGATTCTGCTGGTAGCATAGGCTGGAATCATGGAGTCCACTGTTAACTCAGGGTGCAGGATGCAGCCATGTGTGTAGGCATCCATAGGCAAGGAGTCTAAAAGCTCTCTATAGTGTTGCACCCTTGGATAATACATGCTCCCCTCTTCTGGCATTAATCTTGGCACTCCCTCTGAAAAATAAAGTTAAAAATGAAGTTAAGAAAAGAAGAATCATCTAATTGACCAAAGTTGATTCATTTATGTCCAGCTGGGACAGGTGACACAGCCACAGTTAAGACAGCTTCACTTGTTCCCAGGCATAACTCAACAGTGTTATACTGCAGCTCAGAGAAATGTATGCTCATAGTTCATTTTTAAATGTTTTAATAATTCAAATTCCTATGCAGCAAGCCACATAAACACATATTTAAGAGGCTTTCAGATCAGAAAACCAGACTCAGCTCTGTTTCATGCATCTAGGAATGGGTGACCATGACATACAACCCTATAAGGCTCTCACAGTTGGGCACAGCTGAAATTCCAAGATATTGTTATAGCTGAAACATTACTACTGCTGCAATGATGTAAAAAACAACAGTACAGGAATCCTACTCAAAGCATGACTGGAAGTATTCCTACAAATCACTGAGTTTTACCCTAGTCTCAATCTACCTGGGCCCTGACTCTTTTTTTGATTAAAAGGCAGCACAAATTATGTTCATTCAACAATGAAGTCTTCTTCATGCCTTAGAAATTACAGTACTAAATCCCTGAAATACAAAATGCTGCCATTTTCACACCTATACAAAATACAGCTCTGCACTTCCTTCAAAAACTGAGGCAGGTGGTTTTTTTCGTTTGTTTTGGGGTTTTATTTTGTTGTTGCTTTTGGGTTTTTTTGGTTTCGTTCTTATCAGTACAGGCAGAAAGAACTTCAAAAGCCTGCAAATGATCACTTCCAAGGTTTCCCTTCCTGCTCTTTTACCTCTTCACTCCATTTTGGCTCCAAAAATAATTTGCTCATTCTACTTCCCATTTTCCACTGAAGATTATAATGGAATTAAGCATGCTTCTTCTTATCTCACAGAGAATCTGGACCTGCTCAACAAAGGCAGTTGTGCAGCTCTGTTCAGTATGTTATTTTTCATGGCAGTGTCACACCAGGGTTAGTGCAACACAGTGCTGCTGCCATTCCTGGCCTCTCCATCCTTCATGAAGGGCTAAGGAGAACAGTGGTAGGTTTCACTTGTAAAGGTTTACTTTAAGAAGGTGTTGGAAAGCCTTCAGTTCATTTTAGAGGAACATGTTTTCAACCCACACTGCTAATTATTAGGAGAGCCCATTTACTTGTGAGACTATAAACATTTTCTGCCATGAATGAAGAGTCCTGCAGCGACAGGGCTGCCCTCAGCATTGCTGCAGCTACGGGGTGAGGGGAAGAACCACATCTGAAATGCCTGTGGGATTACCATCTACAAACGTCGCTTCAAGGTAATCAATAATCTGCGTTGCCTCACAAATGATGTTTTCCCCATGGATCAGGACAGGTACTTCTCCAGAGGAACTCAAGCGCATGAACCACGGCTCGTTGTGCTCGCTCAGCGGCAGGTTCACATCGTGCTCCTCGCACTTCAGCGCCTTCTCGGCTATTGCCAACCGCACCTGGAACGGCACCGCCGGGGTCACCCGGGCAGCATCCCCGCACGGCCGGGCCCGGCTGCTCTCCTGCCCCGCCTCGGCGCACCCACGGCCGCTCCCCTCCATCCCCCATCCCTCCATCCTCCATCCCCTCCA
>VZRV01002667.1:1397138-1415892 GCA_013398115.1 Falcunculus frontatus
CCGGGCGGGGCAGGAGGCAGCGCGGGCGCGGAGCAGCGGCCGTGCCCACCCCGCGCCGATCCGCACTTGGAAATTAACCGAAGGGGATGCCCGGGGGATGCGGGGGACACCCCCGTCTTCCCTCCACCCTCACTGCTCGGAGGACAGCCCTTCCGAAGGGGAAACCGCCTGCAAAGCCATCTGCAGCATCCCCTAAGGAAGCGCAGGAAGATGGATGCGCAAGTAGGGAAGGTCACATGGCAGGATTTTCCCTTTTATATTTATTTGTTTTGTTTTTGTTTTTGTTTTTGTTTTTTTTAACCAGTGCTTCCAGTATGAATTTCAGGGACAATGGCAACATGCGTTTGAGGCAAAAAAAAAAAAAAAAAATTACCATAAGTCATCCTGAATTGGATCCTGTGGGCATAGATCCTCTATTGCAAAATGAGTCATAGCAAGAAGGAACAAAGCTTTTGAGTAACTTCTCTTGCCTCCAGATGAGTTCTTTCCATCTCAAGAGAAAACGTTTCTTAATTTTTTTTTTCCCTAGACAAAATTAGAAAAATGAACAGTTTTGCAGGGCTTTTTTCATTTTCCCTGTGTGAAGCAAGGTCCTTTCTGAAAAGCATTTGATTACAAACAATGTCTTACATCATCAGGAAATGCCTCCTCTGTATCTTACACTGGAGATGGTTTAGAAGATGTGATTGCTGATAGTACATTAGACTCTATCAGCAGCAGCAGGCAGATTTTAGCAAAGTGAAAAAACACACTGAGATTACAAAGTCCAGGATATTGTTCTCTTCAATCTGACTGCTCAATTCCCAATAAAAGTGACTGCTTCAGGTAAGCCTGATAACTCAGTCCCACGTGCCACATGTAACAGATGAACCCCACTATCAGTATCTTAAAGACCTGAACCTAGTATGTTGAGAGCTTTATCCCAATAACAAGTATATTTAAGGGAAATTTGGACTAATGTTAAGCAAGGGAACGGACTGAAGTCACTGAAACAAGGTAATGGACAAATAAGTAAAAAGGAAAGAAACAAAAAGCCAGCTTCCAGCCCTGTACTGGTCAGAGGAGTGGGCATGAGGGCAGCCCCATGCCTTCCTCAGAGACTACTCCCTGGCAGAGTCACAAACCAAAATAACTTCTTAAGAAGGTCATGCATGACGAGAGGCTTCTCACAAATCCCAGCTGACAGCAGTCAGCGTTACTGATGGTAAATCCCACATTTGGGGGAATTTAATTTAATTGTTATTCTTCAGGGAGCTGGAGAATGTGCTTAGAACTGACAATAAGAATGCAGTCGATGGCATGAGATAAATACATTACAGCTGGATTTACTTCTCTTTAAGATACATATCTAAGGTAAGAGTGCTGGAATATCCTCTCATGCACTGGGGCTTTAACCTGTGACTCACTGATACATGGATATTCTCACAGGTCCCTTCCTAGGCTGCTGTACAGCTGTTCCTCACAGCTAGATCTTACAGTAACTCAAGGCAAAGAACTGGGAACTGTTTTTTTAATTTACATGAACTACGCCCTCTTTCAGGTTTCTGTTTTGCTTTTTTTCCTTAATTTTGCCTTTAAATCAAAATGTTGTCCTTTTGTCAATTACCCCATAGACCACTACTCCGTTTCTCTTGGTTCAGCTCATTAATTTAGTATCACACGTGGACTTCTGTGTTTGAGTTATATTTTGTTACCTGGTCTAGATGTCTAGAAAGCCAAGAAAATGTATCTACCTTATAATAAAGAAAGAAGGACCAGCGAGAACAGTACTTCCTTCTTCAGACTTGTTCAGACACAGCAGCTGCAATCATATACAGGTGTTTCTTCTTCCTAACCTGGTCATCCATATTGCTATGAAATGCAGAAGGACATTGACCTGTTGGAGTGGGTCCAGAGGACCAGATGATTCGGGGGATGGAGCACCTCTCCTATGAGGAAAGGCTAGGAGAATTGGGATTGTTCACCCTGGAGAAGGCTTACAGGTTACTGAACTGTGGCCTTCCAGTACCTCAAGGGAGCTACCTGAAGAGAGCCTACAGGAAAGACTAAGAGGGACCTTTTACAAGAGCATGTCGTGACAGGACAAGGCGCGATGGCGTCAAACTGAAACAGAGTAGGTTTAGATTAGATATTAGGAAGAAATTCTTTACTGTGAGGGTGGTGAGGCACTGGAACAGGTTGCCCAGGGAAGCTGTGGACTCCCCATCCCCAGTAATGTTCAAGACCAGGCTGGAAGTGGCTCTAAGAAACCCGGTCTAGTGGAAGGGGTGTTGGAAGTGGATGATCTTTAAGGTCCCTTCCAACCTAGGCCATTCGATGATTCTATGATAAATACAACCCCGATGTCCATGTTTATAGCCCTCGTTCAGCTGAAGGAGGGATTGCCTGCGGCCGGGATCCCCCCAGCCCGACAGGGATGTTCCCACGCCTGACCACACGAGGCCTCCCTTTTCCAAAATACGGTGCATAGGACCTTCCTTCTTCCAGGGATGAAGAAAAAGGGACGATTCCTTTCTCTTCAGGACGAGCACCTATCCATCCACTTGTGCTTGCCCCTCTACTTTCTCATACCCACAGAAAAGCAAGCAAAAGGGCCAGGTTGTGAAAAAGCTTGCCACATCCTGGAAAACCGTGTTCCACATGCATTTACACAAGGCTTTACACAACTGAAATAAAAGTCTCCTTAAAGGCACGTTTAATGTGTAAGTGCCATGAACGAACAAGCAGCACAAATGCAAGGTTGACTGGTGCCTTGGCATCTTGTGGCTTCAAGCAGACCCCTAGCTCTGTGTGATAAATCATTTTTCCTACCACACTGGTGTTCTTGCCCTACATGGCCTCTCAGGCCTTTTTTAGCATCCTATACACATTTACAAAAATATATGTATATAAGCACGCCACTGTACAAGTTTTTTTAATACACAGATTTTTACATCATGGGAAGAAAATAACATTTAGAGCTAATGCTAAAAAATAAAAATCAATTTGATAAACAATTATACAAAATGGGTCAAAGATTGGGAAATTAGTATTCAGTAATCAGTTTTCTTCTTTACTTCACCTTTCACTCCATGATATTAACAAGAAACACCTAGGTCAGATGTTTCATTAAAGATTGATGCAATTTTAAAAACCACTATTTTTTCTTATCAGATCAATTCATTTTCCATATTGAAACCAAAATTTATTAGACTACAGGGGAAAAAAATATTTCTTTTTTTTTCCTATGCAGCCAGAGCTATTATAGCTGAAAATTAGCTGGATTTTGTGTATGCATCACTAACAGATGCATTGGTTCAGTTCCAAGTGCAGAACTGGCCTAATTGACAGTGTTGCAGGAGTTAATACTCATTGGGAAAGTAAGACGGGTCCTGTTCTGGACCTTCTGTCATCAATGGTTATTGACTAAATTCCACTGGCAGATGCCGCTTTACCGACAATGATAGGAGTCAAAAGAACATAGCATTGAACTCAGGTACACAGCTGAGACTTAATATTGGCACAAGAACTTTCTTCCACATGACTGAAAAATTAGATCTGCAACCATTTGGAAAGATGTTATGTCTTGATAGTCACAGCTGAGACTATCTGTGCCCTAATTTATCTGCATATAAAACTACGGAGTGGTGGCAATTCTAGATAGCTGATTCATGTTCTCAGGAAATATAATTAGTCATGACCATTTTACGTCCAACAATATCAACTTATAATAGAATTTATTTAGTCACTTTCAAAGTTACTTAACATATCATACTAGGTTTTCTTCAGGGATTTCACCACAAAATTCTGCCAAATTTTCCCTAAATACTATAGTATTCCTGTTCCATGCAGGAGTTTCATATGCCAATACTTCAGAAATACTGATTAATAATTAATTCTTATACAAAATTCTTAGAAGTTTTAGAGTAAGCCTATTTCAGAATAGCTACTAGTAATTGTGATTATATATAACAAAAATATTAATTGTTCTAATGGTATATAAAACTCAACAATTTTGATAATTGGAATGGATTTACCTGAAGTATCAGGCTTTCACATCACGTACAGAAAGATGTTTTATATATTTACGTAAGGTGAAAAAAGTGCAGGTTTTGAGCTGTAAACCTTAAAATCTACGTATTAACATTAAATCTTAATTGAGCCTATCATTCCTCAAACTTTCACATAAACAACATCTTTACTATAAAATCTAATATATCAGCCAAATTCAAAATATTTAAAACTTTTTTTTATACTTGCCCATGTTTGTTGTCTCTGTGCACATGTGTAATATGCTGGCTCACAAACTTGGACCATTACCAAGCTTTTAGGAACAATTCTGTATAACCACTTCACATGCTTCATCTTCCCTCCCATTAACTTAGACAAGTAACCCACATGAGTGAAAACTCTTTTAAAAAGTTCTCCTGTGCTCTGTACCCCTGTGCATAGCATCCAGGTGTTGATTTTTATACTGGTTTTTAATCTAACAGTGATGATATTTTGTTTTCACAGAACCGTCTGGCACACTGGCTTTTGGTTGCCCATTAAAATTCACATATTACCACAACACAAACAATGAATGTTAGAAATAGTACCTTTCAGCTATTGCCTGTGGCCAAAATCAGAGTGCACAAAACTTTGACCTTGTAAAATAGATGGGGCAGATGCTGAAACGAAGTCCACCAACGTTAGAGGGGTGATTTGTACTGATTTCAATGGGTCCTGTACCAGCTCTTAGGCTGGTTCAAACGCTATTACAATCACACAGCAAAAAAAAAAAAAAAAATCCAGTAACTGGGGTTACACCCAAACACAGAAAGCCTTAAGAAAATCTAAGGAGTGAAATACAGTTTTGTAAAATGTTCTTTGAAGCCTCGTGCAGTAATATTTTTGACTGGAAAACAGTTTTAAAAATCTTTCCTGAAAAATTATAGAAATCAGATTCTTTCCATCCCTGAAACAAACCCAAAGTTTAATAACTTTCTAAAATTTCTAAAAATCTTATTACACTTCCTATCGGAAATGTGAACACTTGGCTAAGTTAATTTGTAAATAAGTTTAAACATTTAATCTTTTTCCAGCAAACTGCTCAGAAAAATAGCTTTAAGATGCTTTAAAGCATAACCATGTACTTCCATACCTTGTCATTGACAAGTAAAATAATAGGGGCCACTAAGGAAGAGCAATTTCTTTTAACAACATTAATCATTGAGACAACATAGAAATATAGCTCTCATTTAAATAAGGAAATTCTTGTTTTTTCAGCCTTAATTTTTGCTGTTTGCTCATTATGTTTGTGCAAGCTGGACTAAAACAGTAACAGGCAAAATATTTCAATTAGCCTCCTTGAAATCTCACTTCATGAGATAATCAGATACCCATGTTAGACAGAAGTTTAAAAAAAAGTGTCTTGAAAAGCTTAGGTCATCATCTGTCCCAGAGCACCTTGCACCAGCATAGCAGCAGGGATGGAGGCTGTTCTGTCCTGGGCCACCATGGGCTCCACATCACCACAAGAACATCATGGTTGCTGTCCGGATAAGCCAGCTCACAAGTGCTCATGGAGGGGTGGGAGCCATGAGTGTGGGTAGAATATTTTCTCTTGCTAGGATTTTTTTCCCTCAGTCTAAATCACGTAATTTATGGATCAGTATTGGATTGTCTTTTCAAATTATAGTAAAGCAGAAACAAAAAGGAAATTGTAGTGGTCAGTTATGATACATCAATTTACTGTATATTTAGAGAATTCTGAAAACTAATTAATCCTTATTGCTTGAAATAAAAGAACAGCAGACTATAAAGCAGCTGATTAAATTCACTATCAAATAGCATGCAAACATAACATTCACCTAACTCCTCTCATAAGCAAGACCCTCATTTGTGAAAGTAAAAATAGGACGATACAGTTTTGGACAGCAATAGATCTGGGCACTGAATCACTGTCTATGTTCTTTTGGCACTGACTGAAACATGCTGGCATGATTTTTTCTCAACTGCATAACGTCACTCGCAAATAGAGAACAAATACCAGAGCTACTGCTCTGAAAACACAGTTCCCCTGTCACATTTAAAGAAATCCCAAAGAGATTTTCTTAAGAAAAACTGAGGTAAGATATACGTGCCAGCTGAAGGCAGCAATACTTGCTATTTAGCATTTACCAAGTTATCTGGAAAAAGAAAAAAAAAAGCACTATACAGAGAAAGGGATGAATTTAAATCCTCTGTGTGTAACTGATACAAATGAAAGTATGAAGTTGTCTCTGTGCCCTGTGCGAGTGCAGGGGAGAAGTGAGGGCAGCAGGTGATGGTATGTGTCTGAAATAACAAACCCTTTCCACTAACACCCGAGCTAATGCACCAGTGCGGGGGCAAAGCCAGAGGAGAGAAGCTGCAGAAGCTGAAACGAGCTTTTCAAATTTTACAGAGACGTGCAGACTGGTGGGGGGGTGGAGGAAGATGTGGTGCCTTGGCTTAATTCCTGTAGTGTCCTGTCAAGCCCGTTGGGCAGAACACAAAGGCAGAAATTGACATGTATGTTACAGTCCTCAGAGCAAAATACAAACATAAAAGCATAGAAGTTCTATTAACTTGAGTCAATATGAACAGAGCTTTGGGACAAGGAAGTGAGAATATTGTTTTGGCCCAGGAGGATAATCTATCTTTTCAAGATGAAGCAATTAACAGGGCCTTTTTTCTTGTCCTTGAATAATTAAAACTTCCCCTCTAATATACTAGATAGGACACTGCCACAGACCGTCAGGGCTATCTTACTTCATTTCAATATATTTCCCAAAGTGAGAAATAATTGAAACTGGAAAAAAAATTTTAATCTCAGCTTCTCTCTGATTTCACTTTACAATATATTTTAATTCCAGTTTTGACATTGTGTCTGACCCAAGATAGTTGAACAAAGAGCTATTTTTCAGTTCACCTTTCCTCCTCTACAAAAGCTTCATGCTTTAGCAGTTCTAAGTCACTGGAAAACATAAGCTAACATGAAA
The DNA here is from genome assembly GCA_013398115.1 of Falcunculus frontatus. Taxonomy (NCBI): domain Eukaryota; kingdom Metazoa; phylum Chordata; class Aves; order Passeriformes; genus Falcunculus; species Falcunculus frontatus. Next base: position 1,404,122 of record VZRV01002667.1, read on the forward strand.
AAGGAGTCTAACAAGTACAGGGTTCATATCTTGGAGCAGTGTTTTAAAATTGTGATTAAATTTGTATTCCCCCTAAACTGCGTTCTGTTTGAACTCCACGGCTTGTGATACCGTTTCCTCCCGTTTTCTTGATGTCAGCTACTTCAGAGCTGGCAGAAGATCCCTCTGAACTGCAGCTGCATTTGTAAATGTTTCATCAAAGGCCCTGAATGTCTGGTAAGCAGCAGACCCGGTGGGTGCTACGAATGTGATCTGGGTCTATCTCGGGGAAGAACAGCATGACCGTATTTACTGCCGATGCTATTCTGGGGGCTGGATGACGTGCTTCTCCCCTCTGGCTGAGCAACACTTGCCCGTTCGTCTTTCAACACTCACTCCCAGCATGACAGGATGAAATAAAACAAAATTTACTGGTAGCAAGCGTACTTGCATATTGAAGACTTCCATTTTAACAACTTCATGCACACACATAGTCGTATTTCAATAATCATGTTATACATCTTGTACTCTAGGTAGGTAAGATTTTAGGTTCCATTTAAAAAAATAAAACCATAAGAAGATAAAGAAAAGTATTACCTCATAAAATTACTCAAATTATTATGGGGGCATGAGCTTATTCGTCCCCATAAATGAACTCTTAACTCAGGACAGTAGCAACACAGTAGCTCCAGCTCTGCACAACACTTCCAAATGTGGACAGCAGCTGTGTCTCCCAACAACTGTGAAAGTAGGGGGGAAAATACAGTATTTGTTAAAATAATTGTGCACGAAGGATCACCTCTTCCAAAATCAGGCAAGTTATTTACAAACTGAAACTCATTCGATAGCCAGCAGAATGAGCCAGGCACTTCCAGTCATTGATTAAACCCAATCTAGCGCAAGACCTGTGCTAGACTTTGTAAGAGAAAGGAGAAAAAAAAGAAAAAACCAAAACAAATGAAAAACCCAACAAAATTTCAGACTGAAATGACATGCACATTTTTCACACTTCAAGCGTTACCATTTTCCCAATATTTTTTTTTTAATCTAGAAATATGGCACTGATACCAAATGGCACAGAAAAGATCCCAATTTTTTTTCTACTCTTAAGCCTATACAATTAAATTTTCAGCACTAAAACTGAAGAATCACAAAGTTGCATAGTGCTAGATTCATTCCCTTTCTGGATACTGAAATTTAAGGTAGGAATATCCTGACATCATAAATTTTCAAAATTGGCTGACATTTTTTAAAGACTTCATTTGGCTCAATTTTGCAAATATGCAAGCAGCTGGTAAAAACAAAATCTGATTTAAAGTTTCGTTAGACAAAAACTGCAGTCTCAAACTTACATAAAACCAAAACTATATCCCTTTACAAGTGAAAACAAAACTGCAACTCCCAGCTTTAGCATGTTGTATCACAGAAACAGTCCTCCAGCTCTATTAATTTTTTTTTTTCATGGCAGAAAAAAGAAATTTTTCTTACAAGCAAAAACAGCAGATGGATAACTGTGGGTGAATTAACAAAATTTTTGCAATGTTATCACATGAAATAAGGGAATTTCAAAATCAATCTTACTTCTCTAATGAGCTGAAAAAAACCTTTGTACCTAACATACCCAAATCCTTTGTACCTAACATAACCAAATACCATGCAGGTTAATGACAAATTTTAAAATTAACAACCTAAAACAGAAACTAAAGTGATCTCCACAATGGACTTAATAGCACAGGTGTTTTTAGGCATACCTACAAGTGAAAGATTTAGTGATGAATACATGCCTAACTGAACAAGAATTATTATTCTGTAAGTCAATTACATTTATTATGCATCCGGACATAAGAGAACATCATATAATTGTTTTTTGAATACACTGTATTATTAGGAAGACATACATTCCATGATTAGAGCAGACACTATCAGAGAAGAGATATTTTTACATTCTGCAGAAATCTTAGATTAAATTCCACCATTACATATTTAATACAAAGTATAGGTGGTTTACAAAAACTCAAATAATGGATACTTTTTCATAAACGACCTTTTGCACAAGATCATAAACTCCTACACAAAAGGATTTTATTTACTATGCCAACTGCAGTTACTAAAGGATGATACTTTGATTAAAAGCACTATGAAACGTGGTTTAGACTCCACACCTAGAGAAAAAAAAAAGAAGAAAAGATTACTTTTAAACAAAAGTAAGGCTTAAAACTCTCCAGATCATACAGGTTGTTTTTAGGAAAAAAATACTGCAAATACTAATTTGTCCAATGTGTCTCTTGTACTTGCCAGTAAAACATAACACAGATATACGTAGCTTATTCACATGCAGAGCTTCAAACACAAATTCATGTGAATTCACCAAAACAAGAGCATAAAAACTTTACTGCACCTGCACAACACAGAGAGAGACATTCAAAATTCTGCATTGGTGGTTGTGTGTTCCAGAGTGCAAAATCAAATCTCTAAGTGAAATTTCAGTGGACAAATAGAAAACTATTTTGCAGCAATGTGATATTACAGTAAGAGCATTTGCTAAAAGAGCCAGTTTTCAAGATGCAGAGGGGGCTAATACTGTAATCCACACAGTGAATGGGTTTCTTCACCATATAAAAACATCATGACAATATGTTATGAGCACGCAAAAAGCCAACAGAAGAGAAGCAAATGAAGAAAAAATGAAATCTCATACCAGCTGGGAGGTTTAATAATTCATTGGTTAGGCTGATTATGATGCACTAACCCTTGCAATATTCTTTCATATAAACTTAAATATCAAAATACATTAAGGTGTTTGACTTGTGTGTCAGCTGTGTTGAGAACAATTTTCCTCCCCAGGACAAATATTCCTGGAGAAGCAGAATAAATTTATCAATAGGGTGCACTTCTCAACTCAGTCATAACAAGCATCTGTTTGTCTTTTACTGTTTTATCAAAAATCAGTTAGAGTAAGCCGCATTATCCTCACCAAAGTTTAAGCAGATTGAGGGAGTGGCTTTCTATTAATGGTCTTTGCAGTGCAGCCTGCTTAGCCCTGCGGTAATGTCCTCTAAAGCTCAATTCCTCTATTGCAGACTTTTTAAATGGAAACATATCTCAAAAGTGACTACACTGTGCATAAAATATCCATCTTATATTCAGTATCAAACAGCAAAATCCTCAGCTTTTGCATCCTGGTAGCATTTACCTTGTTTTCTCCATCATAAACTGAAAAAAGAAACAAACCACCAACAAACCCCAAACACTTCCATATTTATAATGACAATGATTTTCAATTAATTTCACAAATGGATTCTGAGGTGTGAGAAGCACCAACATTAATTCATTGGTGAAATGCAACATTTGTTCTGATCTAGTACAGCAAAACAGGAGTGTGACATCAACCAAGGTGATCAAAATGTCTTTTAAAATTAGAAATATAACATCAAATTGCTATTTTAACATTAATCACCATTCAATTAAAAAAAAAATACAATTACATTTTTATAAGAAAAACCCAAAGAAATTCACAAGACAGATCCCATGTTAAGATAAAATTAGGTATGAATGCAGACAGATATACAACCTCATCCCTATGTCTGATAAAATCTGCCTGATAAAAGTAAGGCAGATCATAAGAAACTGCAAGGTCCAGGGAGTAGCTGGAGAGGTGTGATACCTATGGAAGTTGGGATGGGTGCCTTCTTTGAGGTGCATTCACCATTGCAAAGGTCTCCTGGTGTGACCTGCAGAGCTCTGGTCTCCTTCACTGGAGTGACATGAGACAGAAACACTGCAGAGCTGCCTGACTGATGAAGGAATTCTCTTTACCAGAGCTCTGTGAAGGTCTGTAATCACTGGTGATGAAAATGCTAACTAATAAAGGAGGATTTTCAATTAATAAGTGGCCTAAAGCATGGCAAAAGGCCTAGATTTCTGGGAAGATAAAAGTGGTTCTCAATAGAGGTATTCAGAAAAATAGCACCACGGTGAGCAGGAAGGCTGTTGAACTTTTTTTTTCCCTACAGTATTAAAGCAGCATGTATGAAAATTATTTAATTCACTACCTAATTTACATGAAAATTACCAGAGGAATTAAGATCTCAAAAGAATGTCATTCCTACCTTAAAAAAAGCAAAGCTACAAAGTACACATCCAGGCAGAAGAGAGATGCTTTGCACATCACTAACAAATAAATATTAAACAGTCCCAATTCCTACCTGATGTGAGAGTTAATACGAATCCTGCAAACAATTAGAAAAGCTTCAATCAAGTTTTGGTCCTCCTCAGGCATCTGGAAAATCTGTAGGATATGACAATGCAGGACTCAAGAGCTTTGGGTGCTGCTGCTAGTTCTCCAAAGCACAGAACTGGGTGAACATGGGGAACTTCAACAACCAAGGGACCTGTTGGGAAGGTCCTACAGGATCATTACAGTACAGAATCACAGAATGGCTGGGGTTAGGAGGGCCCTTAAAAGACCATCCGGTTCCAACCTCCCTGCCAAGGGCAGGGACACCTTCCACTAGACCAGGTTCCTCAGAGCCGCTTCCAACCTGACTTTGAACACATCTTGGGATGGGGAGTCCACAGCTTCTCTGGGCAGCCCGTGCCAATGCCTCACCAACCTCACAGTAAATAATTTCTTCCTGTATCTAATCTAAACCTACTTTCTTTCAGTTTGAAGCCATTCCCCCTTGTCCTGTCACTCTATACTCTCTTAATTAGTCTCCATATTTTTTGTAGACTTCTCTCAAGTACTGGAAGGCCATTGTACAGGGAAAAGTTTTGTTATTGAGCAGGTAAGTGACTACATCAAATCTGGAATATCTCCTCTTTTTTAATCAACAGGGGGTAAACTGACTGAAAGTGCAAGACTGAGGGCAACTTGGGTGAAAGATTATGGGGGAAATGTTACTTGTAATTCCTAGAAAAAGAGAGCGGAATTACAAACAAACAAGGTGAACAGTAAAGCTGCCAGCTTTTCTGTAGGCTTTCAATTGCATTAGGGCAATTCTTTGCATAGATGTTCTGCAAACAGAGCAAAGGATTCAGCTGGAAGAGCAAAATAAAAATAAATCTTTTTGCTGGATTATTTTTAAGCTGGATTGGTTTCCTGATCCAAATCACAGCTCACTGAAGAAACAGTTGTGCTGGCAGCACAGAGCGCTAGGGGCATGAGAATATCTCAAGCTAGTGTTTGCCAAGACTGCCCTGTAAAAACCACAAACTTAAGATTTGCTCTCTACTAGGTTTTATTTTTATTATAAACTCCAGAGAGAGCAATCTGTAAATATAATGTGAATATAATTTGAAAATAATATGAAGGGCATAAACACAAACTACCTTGATGTAAAGGGAAAATAAGATGAATATCATGAGATAAACTTGACTAAATGGAGAGCTCTTCAAGGATCCTGAAACACTAGAAGGAAGCATACGCAAGTAAAAAGTAGGTCAGATTACTAAAGGATGAATTTTAGGGAAGAGTGCAAGTATGTAGGGGCAAAATCAGAAAGGCCAAATCACAGAATGAGTCTTAGTTAGGAACAGAAAAGGAAACTGAGAAGCCCTTCAGAGAAGGAGGACGGCAAAGGGAAGGGCTGTGCCGCTGCTCAGTGGGGAGGAAAAGCTTTCAGCCGCACCAGTGAGATAAACCAAAGTGCTAAAAGCTTTTCTGTTTCAGCCTTCACTAAAAGAGATATTATGTATTTTGACTCCAGCAAAGCTGCTGATGTTTGTTAAACGTGATCTAAGTAAAGCTCTAAGAGACTACACATTGTTTATTGTTACTAAGTAATGATTATTAATTATTAAGTCCCAAGCCTGAAGGATGTATGAAATGCTAAATCTGTACCAAATGCTTTAATATTCAATGAATAACTTCATGAATAACTTTGATCTTGGAAGAGTTCAGTTATTGCACATGCAAATGTGCAAACTGTTAAAAACCTGCAAGCAACTGCAAAGTGGGATTAAAACTCAAAATTAACTTAACTTGGGAGCAAATCTTAAGGGGGCAAGAAAGAGTGTGCTAGTGAAAGCCTGCTAAGTGAAACTCAACTTCACTAATACAAAGTGGGAAGCAACTAGTTAAACAATATTCTATGGGAAAGGATTAGGACAACAGCAAATCACAAACTGAAGATGAGTTTTTACATATCATCTTGTTGTGTGGAAGAGAACAGAATCACCATACTGCCAATTCCTGGCACCAGTGTAAAAAGAATAATGTCATTTGGGAGTCACACAGAATTATGCTACTTTAATATGACACCGTATTAGCCAAGTAGTGTGGTTTGTATTTGAAATCACACTTTAGCAACTACATAACACAATTGGATAAAGTTCAGACAACCGCAACTGTGACAATCATGAGGTCTACAAGAAAATAATGAATCATGGAGCCTCCTTAGCCTAAAGAAAAAGGCTCAAGCAAGACTAGACAAGCCGCCTTCAGAAGTGGGAATTTGCTGCAAAGAGGAAACCCATAAACCTTTCCCATCTTCCCCAAGGAAGCAAGACTTCAACGACAGCAGTTGCAGAATTCCTATCACCATTTAGGAAAAATTTACTGGGGATAAATCCAATTTTCTACATATTTTCCACCTATATAATTTGAATGCTGATTTAGGGTACTCATTGATATGATACTTTTCTTCAAGTCAAGTGTTGCAAAATCAAACACATTTGGAGTTAGGTTTTTTTTCTTTCTAAATGGATTAAGGTATAGTGATCCACTCATTTTTTTTTTCTGAAGACATAAATAAAAAAACCCCAAAACAACCAACAACACAACTCCAAATGTTGACAAGATCCAGCAACAATATATAATATTTTTCTACTACTATAAAATACTGCAATATCTTTATACATTTAAAAAAATCATTCCAACACACTGTATCTTGTTTTTATAGAGTTCTGTTACTGTTAAAATCACTCCAGAGACAAAAGTGTTCAACATAAATGCTGCATTTCCTTAAAAAAAAAAACAAACCCTGCATTTTTATTTAAAATCTAATTCATTTGCTTGGAACGATGCTGAAAATAGAAGTCTGGGTACAGAACATACTCATCTTATTTTCAAGTTAGAAGAGGATCTGTATTTTTGTTTTTTATAAGCTTTATCAGCACTTTTGCAAAGGAAATAATAACTGTATTCACTGAGCAAGCACAATATCTCTGGAATTAAACATACTGTCTTACTGGCTAGGTCCCAGCTTCGACTGTGAGGTAGAACTGACACTTACTGATGCACCTAGGAAAACAGATTCATAACACAATGTTGCTCAAATATTGTAGCAGATTTTCTGAAATGAAAAAAAATCCTCTAGAATTATTGTTTCAGTATTTACACTAACTTATGTGGATTTAAAGTGTATACGGAAAATGTGGTATGTTCTTGTTCTAGAAGTCAGACAAAATTATTTGTGTTAGTTATACAGAACTATGTTTAAAAACTTTAACATAGACTCCAGACACAAAAATTGGCATGGAAGTTGTGGCTGTTCTTATGGAGCCAGAAAAGACCTATTTGCCTTTGAAATTTCTACACTGTGGGTTCTGTACTACCTTTACTTCTGTATTTCTGCCTCCCACACAGCAGTCCCGTGTGTGAACTCCTCCAATACAACATGTGAGGCGTGGAGCTCATCAGTGAAACATCCTGCCTCCATTCTGCAAAACACTTGAGAACAGTCTTTGGAGCTTTGCTTTATTTGAGCACAGATATCTTGCAGATGTTTAATTTAAAGCTCATGTATAGTCCCACTGAAGTAAATGGGATTACTAAAGTACTTAAAGTAATTCCCTGCTGAATCAGGCTTTTAAGAGTAAGAATAAATGTGCCTAATTTTTATTCATGCATCAGATATCTATAAACTAATAGTTTAAACTCAGTGGTTTTGTATCCAGTTAATATTAAATCTCTGGAGTTAACATATCTTCACCTGCTGCATCTACCACCCCTATAGCAAGGACCTTTTTAAATATAACCCTGCAGCACAGTTTTTGCATACATACTGTGTCATAAGGCACTCATGTTTTGCATACATATAGTGTCACCAGACCTAGTGCTGTGATGACTTTTTTGTAAATAACAAACAAACTGCACCTGGCCCTTGTATTTTCTGAGTGTTACATGCATGAAAGACTTCAGAAAAGAACTCTTGTAATGTAGATTTAAAGAGTAGTGGAAGTAATTCCATTTACTTTGGACAAAAGAGAAACTCATTCTTATATCTGTAACTACTTACTTCCTCCATCTATGGAGTTGTAGAATAATTTTTAACTTAATTCTGGGAAGAAGGAAAGGAAACAAAATCTGTTGATCTAAAGTATTTAACACATACATGCTAAAGGCTGAATATGAGCATTACTCACACTGTGGCCAGAAGCAAATATGAGGTGGCATGAACTAAAGTTGAGACTTGTCAGTGCAAAATCTGTCAGCAAAAAAAGAAAACCAAACCAAAAAATAAATAATAAATCTACAACCTCATCAGCAATGAGACACCTGTAGCTTCTTACATCATCAAGACCTGGCTAAGTGATGCTGAGAGTTCCCTGCAAAGCACTTCTATTCTCACATCTATTAAAATTTATCCCCTGCTGAAAATATAATAAGAGAAGGCTGGCAGTGATGAATTCATCTTGTCATCAAGCACCCAGTTCATTTAAATTGATTACCTCATTTAAATGAGTACACCTGGAAATATCAACCACATGCAAAATTACCACTGATTTTAGCATAACTTGCAGGTCACTAAAAAAGAACCTACTGACATACATGTGATAACAAAAGAAAAATAGTATGATTCCTTCCTAAAATTTTCATTGTTCATCTCTGGCCCATCTGATCTTGCTGGTTCAGCTAATCTAGTATTAAAACCTGGAAAATTTAAATCAAGGGGGTAAAACAAAGGACTAATAGGTGCCTATTTAATTTATGCAATGGTACAACATCTTCTACTGTACAGATGTAAGAACTTAAGGCAGCCCTGATCAGCTATAGGTTTGGGATACCATAAGAGACATTACATCAACAGCTTTAGGGATAAACAATTCATTGCTACGTAACAGTACAGTAACACATCAGGGGTGCAACCACCCAGGTCTTTGCAACAGCAAATCCAGTTATTCACCAATACTGGGCCAAAAGCGATACCCAGCTTGGCAAAGGACTTGCACGACTTTGATTATTGTCTAGGCTGTCAGGCAGAAGGACACAGCTGGTTCTTCAAAGGAACAGCTCAGATACACAGAGGAGCTGGGCAAATCTCACATTCCCTCATCAGACACACCTCTTCCACTGCCGAGTCGCAGCAGCACTGTCAGGATTTGCTAACCTGTCTTCACATACCACCTCTGCTCCCCTCCGTGCTGGTTGTGTCCTGGCTGTGCACAGGGCACAGAAGTGTTGTCCAAGGCAATACTGGCTTGTCACCTCAGCTGTGCACACAGAACCAAGAAACACCGTGTAAAGCAACAGTAGCCCCACAACAGACACACCCAATGATCAGCAGCTCCAGTTCAACCACAACAACTTGCGTGCTTCAAAAAAGTCTGCTCATATAATAACACGCAGTTACGAACAAGCAACCTCAATGACTAGTTAACTGTATGCCAGTATCAGCTATTATGCATGCTGACTTCCAACAGGTAGTTCCCCACAACCATATAGAGTGTTTCAATCTTCTGTCATTCTGTTCAAACATGACAGGGCTTTATCTTCTGTCAGAAGAAAGAAAACAGGAAAAAAGATTAATAGAGTGAAAATAGTAAACTCCTCAAAGCACATGTGTTGTCATCACTATTGTTTCCAATCTTTTTCTTGAGGAAGAAATGCAAGACATGTGGGGCATAAAACCCATTAACTCGAGCAATACTCAGAGAATACTGCACTGCATCTTCTTCAGCAATCCCACTCATTGCAACATTTTCAGACTTCCCCTCCATTCTCAATAACAGCTTTCCAAAAATATCATATTGCAGTGAAGGTCTCAGTCCTTAACTTCAGCACACTTCATAGCCTTGGCCAATGATACTTGAACATTTGTTTCTGGATTTCTACACTCCAAAACTACGGAACAAAATTTTCTGGGCTCAAAGGGGCACTGAAAGCTTCTCCATCTTCTCATGAAAAGGCACAAGTCTTTGATTGTGTCTTTTTCTCTTAGTATGTGTGCGTCCAAATGTGTGAGCAGAGTCTTCTACCTCCACATGTTCAAGCAGAACGAGAAATCCTGTTACTGGCACAGAAAGAAGGCTTTGAAGCACACACTTCTTATGATGAGAGGAGACAACAGTATCAGTTATGGTGCCCAACTCTGCCCTAGAAAAAGTAGAAATACTTTGGCACTAAACTGTGTAAATGTGGCATAAAAATGCACACAGAACAGTGTGCTGTGAAGCACAAAGTTTGAAAATTTATTCAAGTTATATGGGTATGTTTAGTATGCGCAATACTTTAATTTCATTTAGGTTTAAGTCAAAACTGCTTACATTTGGGCTGAATTTGGTAGATTTCTCGAGCTAAACTGTTTCAATTTCTAATGTTTTGTATTCAAGTCTTTCATTTGCAATTTCTGCTTTTATTCATCACTACTAACATACCCGTTGTTATTTCCCCACTTTCCCAAATCATCTGTGTCCAGATAGTACCACTATCCATGATTAACGAATACAATTTATGCATCTAACAAAATCCCCATTGAAGAGGAACATTTTCTTTCATATTTTTTTCCAGACCTGGTCTATAACTGTGAAAGAACAAAAAGCTTAGATGCCGTGACAGCAGCTTTCAATCACTTCCTTGCTATCCTCTCTGCAGTTTCTACGCTTCCGTGTTTCTCCTGTCACTTGCCCTTATAATTTTTTTATCTGATTATCAAATATCTGGCAAAGGAGTACTTGGCAGGATTTAGAGCTCTTCGGTCACCTGATGACCACGGAGCTAATGGCATAATGAGAGGCTCCTAATGAAGTTCGCAGCAGTGCTGTCCCTGAAAGGCCTCGATACCATTCAAGTTCTTTTTGCCCCGTATTCCTCCACCCGTGGAACTTGGTGGGCTGCACATACAATTTGGAAAAGGGACTAAACAGAACTCGGCTGTGCTCGTCCTGTACAATTTCAGCTTAAACCTCGTCTTGAAGCTCAGGGCAAGTTAAAAAATAAAAAAAACAAGCAAAACCCAAGTAGCACTCTGAAGCCCTCTCTTTTTGCCTACTTGTTGCAGGTGCTAGCAGGTGTAGCATCAACCTGTTCGGGAACCCGAGGGGCGGGCAGCGCCGAGGCGGGGCAGGACAGGGCACTCAGCCACCACCGCCCCCCGCGCATCGCGGGGGCCCCGGCCCGATTTGCGCGCTCCCGGCTCGCTCCGCCCCGGGCCGCGCGCGTCCCCGACCAGCGGGGGGCACCTTTCCCGGGAGCAGAAGGCACACGGAGACCCCCGGGGGGAGCGAGCGGGAGAGGGCGGCTGCTCCCGGCAGACGAGCCCGCCCAGGCGTGGCGGCCGCGGGCGCAGCCCCAGCCCGCCCCAGGGGCGCGCACCTGCCCCNGAGCGCTCGCAGTCGCGGGGAGCGCCGGGGCTCTCGGTCGGGCGGCGGGCGGGAAGGCAAGGCAGGCGGAGCAGGGAAGGGAGCGGAAGGCGGGCGGGAGGCGGCGGCGGCGCCGCGCTCGCCCCGCTGCCCTGGATGACGGGCGGCCGGTTCGACTTCGACGATGGCGGCACCTACTGCGGCGGCTGGGAGGACGGGAAAGCCCACGGGCACGGCATTTGCACCCGGCCCACGGGGCAGGGGGAGTA
>VZRV01002667.1:1415967-1606900 GCA_013398115.1 Falcunculus frontatus
ACCTGGCCCAGCGGCAACACCTACCTGGGCTACTGGGCGCAGGGCAAGCGCCACGGGCTGGGCGTGGAGACGAAGGGCAGGTGGATGTACCGCGGCGAGTGGTCCCACGGTTTCAAGGGGCGCTACGGGGTGCGGCAGAGCCTCAGCACGCCGGCCCGCTACGAGGGCACCTGGAGCAATGGGCTGCAGGACGGATACGGCGTGGAGACCTACGGGGACGGAGGTGGGCGCCGGCGGGGGGCGCCCCGCGCGCGGCGGCGCCGGNGCGCGCGCCTGCGTGGGCGCGCCGCGGGAAGGGCCCCTCCTTCCACCCCCGCGCCCTCATTGCCGCCCTCGCACCGTGGTCTCCTCTCCTTCCCTTGCCCGCGGCCGTGCGCCTTTCCCGACGCCGTTCGCTCGGCGCCCGCGAGGCCCCGCTGGCGGCCGGGGAGCGCCACAGGTGCTTGGCGCCCGCCCCGCCCCACTCTATGAGGAGCCGCCTGGCCCCGGCTGCGCTCTGAGCGCGCTGAGCTGTCCGGGCTGGGCGCTTTCTCCCGGCCAGCTGGTAGAAATCCGCATTACGGCCGGCTGCAGGCGGCTTTCCTTTCTCCCCGCCGAGGCGGCTGCTGGGCTCCCTGCCCGAGGTAGCGGTGGCCGGGCGGCCGCTCCTGGCTCGGGGAGCGAGCGAGGCTGGCGAGCCCCGGCACCTCGCCCCCCGCGCACCGCTTTCGTGCGGGAACGGCAAGAACTTGTTCTAGTAGAGCCCTTGTGTCGTGCTGATGTGCAGGCAGGGATGGCTTTGTGCGCTCGATGCGCTCGGCTTGTAAACATGAGGCTGGAGCTAATGGAGTGGGTACGCAGCTTGCGTAAAATCAATGAAACTTGGGTCCACCCTCATCTAATAACTCCTGTTATTACCAAAATACGGGATAGTTTCAAACATCCTGCTCAAAGCATGAGGTGTGCAGTGCAGTCACACAGACCTGCCTCTCACACCCTTCCCCACGACAAGGCCAATGTCCCGGGGCTGGGCTCGCGGTGGGCGTGCAGAGGGACCGCGGCATCCGCCCTCCTGCTGAAATCGGGAGCGGTCAAGAAGTCAAGGTTCAGTGAGGTCAGTGAGGACTGGAGCTTGCTTGAGTGCTCACTTACAGTTCTTGTTCCTCTTATCACTTCATGCTCTGCACGATAAATAAGCCTGATACTCTAACTCAGCCTTTGGTGCTGTACTGTCACTGGCCTCAGCGGAAGTGCCACCTGCAACTTCTGCAGAGTTGCTCTTCAGCTAGGAGCAAGGAAACAGGTTCGTTCCATTGCAAGAGGACGCAAAACGGGTCTCAGTTTTAGGACTAGAGAGTTGCTGGGATTTTTTTACAGAAATGCTCCTCGCTTCAGCATTCAGCGACGTGTTTATTTAACATGCAAGAAATAGAATTTACCGAAATCGGAGGTACTGTTCTCGTGATGTGACTAAAGCACTAACCCAGCTCTCAAGTGATGCGTTTGCTGGTTTATTCAAGGAATTTTTTCAGAAGATCTCTGGTCAAACTTTCAGGAGAATGGGTATTTTTGTATGAAGCAGAGGATGAAATATTTGCAGTTGGGCTCCTATTTTTTCTTTTCCAAAATACAAAATGTAGCAAGTTTGGTAAGATGCAATTCCTTCAGAAAATGAAATGCACGGTGGGTTTTGTACCTTTCTGTCCCCTTGTTTATAGATATTTTTAGCTGTCCAGAATTTTTTTCCTGGTGGGGAAAGTTCTGATACTGAAAGACAGCTATGTGTTTCTGGATTAAAAAAAAAAAAGACAAAACACCACCAAAATCGAAGTACGAAGAGATCAGAATTTCAGTTTCATCACACAATGCGCTCTTGGATTTTTATTTTATTTGTTTTGGCTAATAAATTACAAGCAGTGCTTTTTGCTTTTTTTTTTTCCTCCCTCCTCTTTTAGAAGAGTAAATTACCATTCTAATAAATCTTCTAGAAATTATTTTCTCAAAATAAAGTTGGTTTTATCCTTTTTTCTTTAGACTTCTTGTGGATTTTAAAAAAATCTCAATACAGTACTGATTATTGGAGGTAAATGCTCTCAGTATTTAGACTTGGAACAACATATGAAGGATCCAGTTCATGCTGTTAGCTGAAATCTGTTGTCATGACTCCAGTCTTTTGCATGTTGCAGTTCATATGAACAGGGAGTGTGAAGTCCCATTGATTTTAATGAAAGTACTCATGAATGAAGCAGAGCAGTACGTCATAGATGTTTGCAGATGTGTTTTTGTTTTCATGCTCTGGGAACAATAGATGTATTTGCACACTAGAAGAACATCTGAAATGGGTTTATAAGGAAACCAGATTTATTCATGTATCTTTAACATAATTTAAAACAGTTGCAGGAAAGCTCTCTCTTTACGATTACCCGAGAACACCAGCATAGAGAAATAATTCTTCGGACTATGCCAGTTGCCAGTTTGTTTTCAAACTCACTATGATCCAGGCCTCTTTGCTGCTAGTTTTTTGGGGTTTTTTTAATCTCTCCCCAGTACGTTCCTTAAAGTGTATTGGTGGTATTATGAGGTATCATTGAAGGAGGGAAAAGGAAAATAAGCATTGACAGTGTTCCTCAGTGTTTTTGCACACAACACTTTTCATGACATGAGTAATATATGTCATGCTGTGTTTAGATGCTTAAAATTGTCACTCAGTCAAGTCTCTGAGGAAAACATTGTGAATTATAAACCATGGTACTTCATTCATTGCATGTGATTACAGTGGGCCTTCAAGTGGCCCATCAATCTGTCCCCTGCAGCAATCTGGATTTTTGTGACTCCTTTAAACTCCCTAGGTTTTGTTAATCTGCGAAGATGCAAAACCTACCGGAGGAGGGACTGTGGCCTAATTTGAAACTACAGTAGGTCTAGATTGGTTATTTATGGTCCTTCCAACAACAGCAAAAACCGATTGCATTTTGTCATTCTACAGAGGGAGATCAGTGGCAAAAGCACCCTGAGCGAAGGTCACATATGTTCATTGATTTCTGAGAGGTCGTCTTTCTAGGTCTATGCTTATCTAACATTTGAGTCAGAAAACCATGCAAAAATCTTGATGTAACAACAAATTTTTCAAACCACAGAATACCTAAGGAAAGGATAAGAGCAGATGGAGTAGTTAAATCGCTCCTTGGCCTCTGCTTTTTTCACAGTATAGTTTTAAATTTTAGCTGTAAGTGGGCAATGACATTTACAGCTGTAAGATGTAGCAAGGGTGTTTTAGAAGGGATGGCACACTGTAACTAAGGAAACAGGTTATGAAATTATATCTTACAGCAACTTGCCAACAAAAAGAAAAGCAAAAATACTTCCTAATAGTTCTCAGGCTCAAAATATGAACACCTTTTCAAGAGAACCAGTTAAATGCCAGATGGATGGTCAGTAGTCGTGGCTGAATGGTTCTTCAGTTACAAAGGATAGTGAGCCTAGCTTTTGAAAAATTAATGCTAAACAATGTTATTGTTTTATGATCAAATACAATTATAAATTAGAATGGTAGTTACAGTGTTAATTAAAATTTTAACAATTTACCCTTAGAGGAACTGCTTTGAACACTCAACTATGGTATAAGGTGAAACAGAATATGGTGTGCTTGTTGATACAGTGCTCATCTTTATCTAGAGAGATAGGTAAATATTGCATATGTTTTCATCTTCATACATGGGAAAAGCTTTTTCATCATGTCTTATATCATACATTGTTGTATTTAATTATATTGAAGTATTGACACCTTGTCTTGCTTGTTTAAAGATTTCTAAAATTTATTTTATTCATGAAGTTAAAGTCTGATATAGTCAGTCAAATTATTGTACAGGTTCTTGTATCTCCATTCTGGATACTGTCCTCCATATACCATTAAAATACTTTTCCTTTAAAATTTGAGCTGAAAAAACAAGGAAAATTAGTTGGCTTTTTAGCATTAGTATCGGAAGCCTTTCCGTTTCTTCTGTAATGGCAGAAGATACAAGAGTTACCTGCTACACTGCATAAAATTCAACCTAAATATCTCACACTTTTTAAGGATGAAATGAGTATGAATCTTTCATTTCCTTTTTGACTGTTTTCTCTTTAGAAGAACCTGGCGTTGATTTTATTTCCACAATAGAAAGGAAAATTGGACTAGTGGATAGCAGCACATCAATTGTTCTTGTTTTAATGCCCTTATGGGCAGCAGCAACCAATTCCCATCTTTGTAGAGTAGTGAAAAATACAAGTCATAAATTAATTAAGTATTTTCGATCTTTCCATTAAAGACATGTTTATTAATTAAAAATATTAGTAAGAAAAAAAAAGGCTGACCTTTTATACTTCTATAAAATTCTGTGCTGAAATAAGTTGATTGTGCTTCACGTCTGATATTGTAGTAGCAGCATGGAGAGCCATAATTATGTGATGCTGCTCTAATGTAATATTGTGGTATAATCAAAATTAGACTTAGATTTATTATTTCAAAATTAAATTAACTGGTGCAGAACATTAGAGGGGTTGTAAGATGTAGCAATAAGTATATGTAGCCAGATTCTTAGTTCTAGCATATCATTACAGATCCCAGAAATAGTTAGGGATAAAATGAAGTAATTTATGCTCGTAAAATATTAATGTATTTCTGGGAATTTTCTGTTTAAATCAACAAAAAAAAAATTAGAATCTGGCTGTATATTTGCAGTATTTACAGAACATGTCATACTAGTGCTTTGTGCTCATGTTTCTATTTGTTCTTCCCCATATGTTGAGTCTTTTAAAATAATCATGTTCCTAGATTCAGCACCCTTACATCCAGTACAGCAGTAGGTATCCAGGATACAGAGAATGAGAAAGAAGCTAAGAAAGTTGTTTGTTTGTGTCAGCAGCCATCTGTTAAAACAGAAACCTTCCACTTGGTAGAATTTTCTACCAACACAAACCAGTTATGTTTTGGAACGTATTTAGTATTATATAATAAATAAAACAGACTTATCAAATTTAATTTTGTGTTAACATTGAAATATAACATAGCAGAAGAGGTAAAGAGCAAGGCAGTACTTGATAGATGGTGGACGCATGCACAACCAAAACAGTATGTATACATGAAAGAGTTTGAATCTCAAAGCAAATGAATCTTGGAGCTACATCTACAACTGCAGATACTTAACAAATATTTTCACAAAAATCTTATTAATCACTGAATTTAACATGTGATATGTAGTTCTCTGAATAGTTAATAGGTGTTCCAATTGAAGTAGATCAAAATTTTAAAAAAGCATTTTAAAGATTGCTTATTCAGCCCTCTGTAAAAATATTCAGATTCAAAGCAGCTTTTAGAAAAAAGAACCAGCACTAGGTGGGTGAGAGACTTAATTTTGAGGAGCTTAAAGCAGTTTAATGGGAATTAGAGTGAAATTATGTCAGAAAGCAAGTTATCTTCTATTTGCTAGTTACGGAATTCCTGTCATCTTCCTTTGTAGCCTCTGGTAGAAATGGCCTTCAGAGACCAGACACTGGCAAGTGTCAAAATAAAAATGCCTTTCAAGAATACAAGAAAAAAATTGTCTGCTGTAGTAATCTGATAAAGGTGGAGTTTGGCTCCAATGCAGCTTTGCATGGACATCCATGACTTTTCATATCATATACCATGTTCCTTCTTACATTGCTCTTTAAAATTTTTTACAAGAGTAGTTACGATTAAATGTTTGCTAGAATGTTGTGCAGTATTGTGTTACTCCCTTGCCTTTCTTACGTACTGCGAAACAAATGAAAGACAAAAATAGGGCTAAAGAATTCATGTTTTTTATCCCTCTGTTACAACATAATGCAGAATGCAGTGCATGTCTATGTACTGGGGATACCAGAAAGTGTTGATATGAAGAGTTCATAAAGAGAAAGGAATCCTAAGGTTTTGTTCCTTCATTCAAATCCACACAAAAATTTTAAAAGATTTAATTTTACGATGGAAGTTTCTGACAGTATATCCAAAGACCCATCGGAAGACAATTTAGTGCATTGTCAAATAGCTCCTGACAAGGAGAGGTCTGTAGTCACCTTAAACCCACAATAACAGGATGGTTACTTCTCCTACTTGCTCTTTCTGTGAGCAGCTGGGCACAAGAGCTGTAAGTGTTCCGCTCTCTCCCTTCTCTCCAGCCCTGTCTCCCTCCTCAGCTGACTACATATAATGTGTCTCTGTTTCTGCTGGCCACTTTCCCATCAGTCTACCTTAAAAAAATGTTGAGGGAGTCCTGCTTTAGAAATTTCTCTCAAATTTTTTTTCCCTGGACAGATCCATTAAAAAATGCTTATGATTATAGCTACTGTGTCTTAGTTGCCAAAATAAGTCAGTTCAGCTGTGAAAGTGAAGGATTTGCTAAGCGGAAGAATAATTTATAAGAAAAACAAATAAGAAAAGTAGTTTATCTGTCTGTGTCATGTGCATCTCCTCTTACCAAAGCCAGAGCTGACAATGTAACCTTGTCTGTAGCATACTGGATGGAGAGGGCTAGGTCTTCTACAGCTTCCTAAATTTAACTTTTTATTACTTTAAAAGGTACCTACCAGGGGCAGTGGACAGGAGGGATGAGACATGGATATGGTGTACGTCAGAGTGTACCCTATGGCATGGCCACTGTGATCCGTTCACCTCTCCGAACATCTCTGGCGTCACTTCGGAGTGAGCAGAGCAATGGCACTGTTCTGCATGACGTCACTTCAGACAGTCCGGCTGGAACAAGAGGAGGATTTGTGCTCAATTTTCACAGTGATCCAGAAGCCATGGGCATTAAGAAAAAAGGAGGCTTATTCAGAAGAGGATCCCTTCTTGGTAGTATAAAACTTAGAAAATCGGAATCTAGGTCATCGATATCTAGCAAACGGAGCTCCGTCAGGAGCGATGCTGCTATGAGCAGAATTAGTTCCAGTGATGCCAACTCTACGATTAGTTTTGGAGACGGTGACTGTGATTATAGCCCTCTGGAAGACCACGTTGATGCTACCACTACAGAAGCCTATATGGGTGAATGGAAGAATGACAAGCGCAGTGGTTTTGGTATCAGTGAGCGTTCAAATGGTATGAAATACGAAGGAGAGTGGCTGAATAACAGGAGGCATGGATATGGATGTACCATGTTTCCAGATGGCACCAAAGAAGAGGGAAAGTATAAAAATAACATTTTGGTCCGTGGAATAAGAAAGCAACTTATACCAATACGAAACACAAAAACTAGAGAAAAGGTGGATAGAGCAATAGAGGGTGCACAGCGAGCAGCTGCCATGGCAAGAACCAAAGTGGAAATTGCAACCTCAAGGTAAGATATCAAATGTAAGGTTGTAAACCTTTGTGTTAGTGAACACTTGCTCACCTTTCAGTTTCATGTGTGTAGCTCCATTGACTTTAGTGACATTACACATGTAAAACTTAGAACTTCAACTCATTTAAGTGAAGAGTTTGTGTATGTTCCATAATATACTGTAAAAGTAAATTTCCATTCTTGATACATTTCTGCTTTCTCTAAAGAGCTGCTGCATTATGCCTTTAAACCTGTTTGGAAAATAAAACTGGTGAGGACAAAAGTGAATGATTTGGGGGAAATGAGTTAAAGTTTGAGTATTTTCCCTTAAGTGTGCTCCAGTTATGCTTATTGTATTGCTGATGTTCTGGTAGCATCTGAAACTCACTGAAGTTGCCCATTTGGCAGTGGGCATCCTAAGACGCATCTGTTTATCTGAGAAACCGTGATATGAACAGCATAAGAATAATGGTCGAGGATGTTGTGCTTAGAGGCTGTTGATTTGGTTGCCAGGGCAGTATCTGCCAAAAGAGTTCTCTGTGAGGATTCTTCCATTTGGAGCATGCTTCTCCTCAATTCATCTGATCATACGACCACCATGTGAGATAGAGGTGGTCATCTTCTCCCCGTGCCTCTGCCAAGTGTTTGAGATGGGAGAAGTGTATGGGTATTGGTAATGGAGAAAAATGTCATTTTCATTTTGAACGACTAACCAACAACCAAGCAAAGTTGTTTGAAATGGAATTGTTACAAATTAAATCAGTATTGACCATTTAAATAGCTTTTATTGTTAAATTGGAGAGTTTTTAAAAGCTATTTAATTTTTATTGCCTTCCAGTAAGTTTCTGTGGCAGTTTCTCTGTTGATGGCTTTAGTTTGTTTCCTCAGGCAGGCTTTCCTTGAAATATGCTTTGAATAAAAAAAAGAGTCCAGAAATGTGCATGAAAGAAAATCTTCATGCTATTTTAGAAAGAGGATGTCACATTACTCTTAGAGCTGAACAACTGATTCCTAATTTAGTGTGGTCACTAGTGTGTCCTCAGTGACTACCCTTTTCCTGACAGTCATAAGGAATACAGAAAATACCAAAAAACTGCTTCAGTGGGAGAGTTTGAATATATAAAATGCTCATAGCCAAAAGTAGTTGAGTCACTAACATGAAGAATGTAGCATACTGGTGAAGGACCTTTCTGAGAACTGGTCACGTCAGTAACTAAAGGATAGCATATACTCAGTTACTTCTATAAATATATGTAAGGCATTATATGACAGCATACCATATTAGTAAAGCAGATCAGTAATATCTAACTTTAAGAAAGTACAGGATCCCATTCATGTTCTGTCAGTACATAATAACCCTAATTCTGAAAAAAATGGGGTGGTGGTGTGTATGGAAAGGGGGAGTCTTCATCACTTTGAGTCTATATAAAGCTATTAAAAAGCTGAAGTCTGAGACCATTATATTCCAAGGCTCAGTGTATGCACTTCCTCTTCAAGAAGTGTCTGTGAAGTGTTTTGTTTGCTTTTCCTTCCCTTTGATTTTTAGGTGGAGGACAGAGTTCAAATTGCTTCTTTTGGAACAATTCATCAAAACAATGTTTATTTCTTGAAAATACATTTTTGAAAGTGCAGCAGAAGGAATCAGTTGTTGTGCAGCTGTGACCAGGGGCGATCTCTCCCTTTGGTTTCTCAGCTAAAAATCTCTCTGAAACTCTCCCATGACTACCAGTATAGACAGCAAGATTGCAGATTCAGGTTTTCTCTCTTTTTAGTAGCCACTGCACCAACCGTACTGGAACTGGTTCAAAGGCCAAGAGACCTGGCACCAAGTCAGGCAACATCAGGCATGAAGATAATATTAACTTCACTTGTGAATGCATGTTGGATTCCCCTAGTAAGAATGACAGGACTCTTCCTATCTTCCAAGTTTTCAGAGTTGCTTTGAGTATCAACCAGTCGGAGCAAGGCCATGGCACTGTGTGAACTAAGGAACTGTCATACTGGCAGGGTCAGTAGTGCTGACTGAGAGCCAGATCATCTGGAATAGATTCTAGAGCAGCATTGAGTAAAAAATTTCCATTTCAAATAGTTGTTAAAACCTAGGCTGACCAGATTGGTATGGTTTCAAGATGAAAGTACTTCTGTCTCACTGAAACTTGATGACCAGTATTGGTTTGTGGCTGTATTTTTTTCCAAACTGATATATTAATAATATAATAATTCCTTAGACAGTAGCATTCTTGCAGTGTCTTTTTAGATGAATATGAGGATGGTAGTCTTGTCTGTTTCCCAACAATTATTACTGCACAAAAAAGTCTAGAAGAAGTGCTTTCTGTAATTTCTCTCATGTGTAATACAAAGGTGATTCTGCCCATATGGCCTAACCTCACTGCACAGTGGCCTTCTGTCTTTCAGACTGGACAGATGTCACCAGCACTGTTTGCTTCCTGTAGATTTCCATTCCATTAGTTGAAGAACTCTCTAGGTAGACCTTTTCTGACCCCAAAAACCATCAAACCAAAGATGTAGAAATCCTTACTTTCATCCAGCTACCTTCCTTTTCAGTGCAGCTTGGAGTTGTATGCTGTTCTTCCTGCATTGTTTATTCCCAAAATGTTTGTTCAGCCAAATGGAAACAGACCATACTCCTCTTCATAGCTCCCTGCTGGTCATGACAGGTTTGGCTGGTAGTTTGACCTGTGACAGATGTCCACACAGTCTTCAACGAGACCAACCACTGTTTTGCTTTATTTTCCTGATGTCTTTTTATGTTTAAAAGTCCTCCTTAGCAATCTGTGTAATCGTCCGTTGTCTAAAATGGCAGTTTTGTATACACAGAAAAATATAAAAGTTGGGATGAATAGTGCTTCTCTGAATCTGAATTTACATTGGCTCTTCTGACTTAGCTTTTGGGTTTTTGAGGCGTTTGTACTGAGGTGTTCTGGAAAT
The DNA here is from genome assembly GCA_013398115.1 of Falcunculus frontatus. Classification (NCBI taxonomy): domain Eukaryota; kingdom Metazoa; phylum Chordata; class Aves; order Passeriformes; genus Falcunculus; species Falcunculus frontatus. Next base: position 1,426,209 of record VZRV01002667.1, read on the forward strand.
GACAGCAGCATTTCTCAAAAGATAGCAGATTGCAACATTGTGTGATGTATAAAAAGCTGCTGTATCAGGGAAATAATTACTAGGTTTTGCTACACAGATGTGTATTCAAAACAGATTATAAATTAGCAATGAATAAAAATGCTTTTAAAATTACAGTGCAGCTTAATAGATTTGATTGTGTATTAGAGTTTTACTAACGTGTTTAAGGAAAAATACTTCGGCATAAATATAAAAATCCCAGAATTTGAGAAACTTCAAAAGTATGTTCAATATTTTCCCTTTTCAAAACTTTATAAGGTGCCTTTTTAAAAATATCATTATTTTAGGGAGTAATGAATTGAAATTCGTCTTTAGTGCATTGTGCTAAAAGCAGTCAGGTTTATATGCCTTATTTGGGGTCCTCCTGTCTAAAAGGAGAAGCTGCTTTCCAGAAATGTTTGATTATTTTCTACACATGTGAAGTGCTTTAAATGCTGGAAGATGTACGGTTGGAAGAGCCTTTTAGAAGATATTAAAAAGCCCCAAATGTTGACTCAACCAAGAGTCAGATGGAAACTCATTTTGAGGATATCACATAATTTACACTGTAGGGATTTCAAACTTCCCTTTTCATCACTGTCATATGTCTCATTCAAAGGAGATATCCCTCTGCAGTTCAATATAAACTGGAATTACATTAGAGCACTTCTTTCCTAGTATGAAAATTACTTAAGTTCTCATGATACTGTATTATATTAACTTTGCCTTCATCAATATTTATGATGGTATAAAACTGTAGTGTTTCTGGACTTCATTTTCAGAGTTTGAACATAAACTTACCTTATAATACTCAGTGTCACTGGTTGTTTTTAAAGTACATCAGTCCTTTAAGTAAACGTGAAGCACTGGAAGCAGAAGGAATGATGTTTGTTTACTAACCCTTCATGTTCCATATTCTTTCAGAAAAGTCAATTTTATGGGTTCAGAATTGAGCATTCAGAGCCAGGCCTTTTTTTTTTTTTTTTCCTCCCTTCAAATATTTTCTAGCTAATTCTCCCCTTGAAAGATCTTCCCCTTTAAGTGTCGACTCTCTGAAGAAAAACAAACTTTGCAGGGACACAGAGGGACATGATAAAAGTACAGTAAGGGTAAGAAACGTGAACCAGAAGATAGTGTATGAAGGAAAAGGGAGAAAGAAGTCAAAAGAAATAATATTTCCTCATTGATACTTCCCTTACATTTCATTGATCTTTCAGGTCGTAAAACAAGCAGATTAAAGAATTTAAACTTCTTTTTTATTCTCTTTTTCACAGAAGCTAAATACTTGTAATTACTTTAAGGTTTTGAGTGAGTTTTAAGTGAAGTGTATATATTGTCATAATATGCCACGAGAACTTGTGACCACCTTAAAAAGCAATATTGTAATGGGCTCTCATTACATGAGCACCTGAGATTGGTGAAGCATAATGGTTCCTTTGTGTTAGGCACTGCACAAACAAATTACACTGTCTGGAGACCTTGCAGTCTGGGAAAATGGCAGTGCCCAGCAGATGAAAAGAAGCTGGCAAAAGACTGGATCCGAGAACAAGATAACAGTAAAATCAATATCTTGCTACTAATAATATGGAGCAGTTCCTCCTTGTTAATTAGCTGTCTGTGCTCAGACAGCAGTGACTACCAAGCCTCTAGTGAGGAAGACCTTTTAAGTGGAGCACCGAAGGAGGATTAACTGGCGTCTTCTGCAGTGATTTCTTTTTCAGAGCAGCTTTTTCAGACAGCTCAGTTTTATTTTTAACATGTTTGTGTCCAAGTCCACAGATGCTACAGCTAAATTTCAGCTTTTATTTTGCAACAGAAACTACTGAAACTCTGGTTGTGATCCTGTCTCTCAAGCAGGCTGCTTAGTTCTGCGTGGCTGCGAAGGAGTCTTGAGTTGTTAGAAGTGGATGCAGGAGGAAGGTGCAGCAGGATTGACTTCATAGTGGAGACCCAGAATAACAATTTTGTTTGGGAGTGAACTCACCTTCACAACATGAACTTTCTTGGGTCCCTGCTCTTCTTAGCAGTCATCGTGGCCTGGAGCCAGTAGCTGGCTTGTGTCATGTTCAGGGCTGAAGATGATTCAGAGGACTCCAGTTTACCCTGAGTCCTGGCCTGGTGCTGCCCCAGCCTGGGCTTGGGTGCTTAGTGCTGGCTTCAAGTCTCCAGGCAGCACCTCCAGCTCAGTTGTCCACCCCAGAGCACCCACATCCACAGTACAGCGGTTACTTAAGAACCCACTGCTTACATTTTTCATAACCTTGATTCAGAGTAAGCTTCAGTATGCTGTGTTGCATGATGGGGTTCTATGAAGCATGGAAGTCTCAAGAAGGAGTACTAAATGGTTTATTAGCCAGCTCTTTGTTGCGTTCATTGCCTTGTGTGACCAGTGTGCTCAGCTTGACCTGAACAAACTGTGATTTCTAGGGAGAGCTGAAATTACATGCGTGTGGCAGTACAGTTTGTATCCGCACTAGAAGGCAGCTGCCAATCATTCCAAACAGCACTGAATTATGTGTGCCACACACAGCTTTCCATGATGGATTTAGCTGACTCTACCACTCTCACTTTACTCAAGAAACTAAACTGGACGCTTGCAAGGCTGGTGCCTCACACGCCTTGGAGATGCTGTACTTATTATAGCTGAAATATGAACATTGTGTTTAGGAATAGGATCCAACAAATACCACAGGTATTTATATAAGACTGCTTGCTTCAGTACAAAAAGCTGCCTGAGGTTCAAAACAAAATCACTTTTAATCATTTTGCTACGTAATTTGCTAGAAGATAACAAATGAAATGCTGTGGTAAAACTTAAAATAGGTCTTGAGCTACTATAGATAGTAATTTTAAAGTTAATTCTGCATTCTTTATAGAAAACCATATGTTCTTTGAATCCTGTGGGAGTTACACCACTAACTTCAGTGGGGCACATTTTCACTCAGATTTCACAAACAACTCATTGATAAAAGAATATAATCTTGGACTGTTCCTTAGTTCTTTACTGGGGAATGAATAATACATCTGTTTGAAATATACAAATTGTATAAACATCACAGATTTTTTTTTACTTTCTTAGTATTTAATGCAACAAGATTATCTGGCTGAAAATATGCAAAATTAGTCCTGTACCATCCCTCAGCCTGAAATTTTAAAAAGCCTCAAGTATTAAATTTTTTTATCAAATTCCCTATATCCAAATATATCTCCCTACAGACATAAGCTTGAATAGGGGTTTTGTTATTTTTAAAGCAGTTCTGGTGTGTATCCAGTCTTACCTTGTGTGTTTGTATTAGACACAGGATTGTTACTTGAGAGTTGCTTTTCTAAATTGTTTAAAATCAGGAGATTGCTAGTACAATATTGAAAATATTCAGTGCTTCAGAATATAAATGAAATAATGCTGCACCACTGCTTCTAAAATAACCTTCTAAGAAAGTATTTTTCTACTGTACAAACAAACATTCTTGACATGTTTCTTTGTTCAGATGATAAGGATTTTCTTTCGCAGTTTCCAGAACACTTAATTCAGGAGCAGAGAGGATTTTTGCAGTGGTAGCCCAGCAGACGTATGTGACAACATTAAGGCTTTTTTTAAATGATACTGGCATCTACAAAGAGACTAATTTTTTTTGTAGCCACAGAAGATGGGCTGTTATGCAGATTCTCCCCTTAGCTTTTACACAGCGTGTCAGTTCTGATCTCTATTACAACAATTGTTCAAAAGCTAAGCTGCAAATAGCATCAGTCTCTACTGACTTTCAGGAGAGCTTCTGTGATGGAAATAAATACCCATTTAAAAAATAAAATCTGGATCGTTTGTACTGGTTAGTCATGTATGAACTGTAAAGTCATTAGATTTATGTTACTGATTGCTATAAAAATATTCTCAAAACCGAAAAGATATTTCGTATTTCTGCTATATCTAGTACAACTGCATACATATGTCCAGTAGTACTAGTTGGAACTCAAGTAATTTACTTAGTGTTTTGCTCAAAGACTAAATCAACGCATATAGAACATTCCCAGCTTATTTCTTCAGAGATAGGAAAACTTGCCATCATCTAACTGTAACATTGTCAATCAGTATTCTGCAGAGTAGGATGTTTCTCACTGAAAAACTACAGCAGAAAAATACTCATTAAAGTGATTAATTCATGCCCCCTACATTGATGTAGTTCTATATTTCCCAAATAATAATTGATTCATTTTCTCAAAACCGATGTACTTTAATGAGTAGTGCTGTTTGTTTGAATACTAATGGATCAGTGATACATATTATGACTTCTCTTCATATTTCTGGTGATTAATACATTTTTCTGCCTTATCTGTTTAACAGATTTCAGTACATACTTGCATGCACTGACTTGCATTCTTTTGCCTATCACTATGATCTTCCTCTTTCAGTACTCTGTACTTTGTTTTCTGCTTTTTCATTCTTCTGAAGTTCTTTGCTCTCAGTGTCTGTGGAGGTAGAGGCACAGTCTCTTTCTGGCTAGTGTCCAGGAATAAATTTCTCCACACAAGTTTGCCTCCCTCAAGCCCATGTAAGTGTTTAACATCTGAAACAACCTGTTGATTATTCCTGTTGTCCTCTTAAGATTTAGTATTCCCAGATCTGCTGAGTGGAGGTAGTCTCCCAAGAGCTCATTCCCAAGGTCACCCTAAAGCCACTTAAAAATAAAGTTAGGGTTGTTCTGCTTTGCAAATCACTCTTAAATTGAACTTCATTCGCCAGTAAGAGTGCTCAGTGAGTTTTGTGCAGCCCCAGGGAGTTTTGTCCTTCATTGCAGTTGTCCCTCAGACTTCTCTGACGCTGACATTCATGAATTCAGTCACTTAGCTGTTCACAGCTTTTCCTCTGCATTTATGAATGACATGGGTTCTCAGCCCTGAGCTCTGTGGGTATCCAGTGAGAAACCACAGTTGGGAGAACCAGTCATTTAGTCTGTCCCATTATATTCTGTTTCTGAATTAGTTTTTTATTCTCTTAAGCATTTTGGCTCTCTCTTTTTTTTTTTTTTTCTTTAAATCATTATTTCCAGAGTTTTGAGTGAGGAATGCTATTCTTCAGTCCTACTACATTAAAAGTAGGGATTGATGAAAAATGATGGTATTGCTGTTTTGCATTTAAAAGCCAGAAATTTCCTTCCAGTATCTGACTAAATTGAAATCAGTTAAATGGGTTTTAACAGTTCACTCATTAGTTCCATCTGTGTGATGTTACGGATGCTTGATTCGAATTGACCTGCTCCTTACACTTACAATTAGATCATTATAAAAGTGGTCATGAAGTCTGTATAGCAGTTAAGTTGTGAGTTCGCTGCCGAGACATGACATGCTGCATAACATGATGAACTTTGGCTGTGGCCTTCGTGGTGAGTGAGCAGTATGAAAAAGCTGATGTCGCTTTCAGGAAGGTCGTACAGATAGGTAGACCATCAGAGGTCTCACACACTTGTTTGCACACCTAGATTTTTGCTGTTTCCAGCAAGGATGAAGCCAGACTGGAATCCTTTCAGTATAGAATACTATTACATTTTGAACCATTATTAAAAGTCCTCAAAAATGTTGAATTGTGCCCTGGTATTTGAGTAGGGGTTGCACAAGACTTGGGTCTGTGAAATGTGTGAGCTCATTTCCTCATAGCGAAAGTTCTCCCATTTATTTGCTATTTCACAACGTATTTAACCAGCTCTTTGTAATAATGAAGGCTTTTTTCATTGATGATTCAAAGAACATACTGACTGTGTCTTCTCAGGTCAGCCTGAGAAAACTCAGCTTAAGCTATCTTCAGAAACTCTGCGTGCTTGGTCAAGGTCCCTGAAAATTTAAGAAATGCTGTACTGCTTTTAGTGTCCCTAATGTGATACTTAAAAAGATACTTTTCTTTGAAAAAGATAACTAATTTGCCTGGAATTTGCTGGTACATGAAAATGTGGTTTTGAGCAGATGTATAACCTAGTACTGCTTAATCCAGTCAAGGAAATAGTTCTGGTTTTGCATAGAAATTCACTTTGCAGTGTTAGGGTGATGGTTTCCTCTTGGATTTTCTGCTTTTATATGCTCACTGTTAAACTTAAAACCATTTCCTATCATCTGTCTGACTCTGAAACCATTTGCTGTCTTTTCATTAGTAAAACTAATTCACACCTTTGAATTTTTTTCCCTGTTCTTTGACACTGAGTTGTTTTATTTTGCAAGTAAGAGTTTTAAGGGAGGCAGAAATCGAGCCTGGTGAGGTGCAAGTCAGCTGAGGAAGCATTTTGTACACAACTTTGACACTTCCATCAGAAACTTTAAAGTAGATTGAGACCTTTTAACATTAAGTCCACTGTAGTTTGTTTCAGAATGCACTAAGGAGTGGTTTAACTCATCTTTTTTCAAGAATATTTACGATTTATAAAAATATTTTTGTTGTCCTTTGGTGGTCCTATTCCCATAGATCCAGTTTAAATATGGTGTTTTTCCTCTCAAGATTAATATGAAATAGAGTGCAAGGGGAAATGAATAGAAAAGTTCTATTCTATTATCCCAAATAACATGCATTGTAAACCCATGTTTTCTTTGTTTTCATAGTGATATTTTTCTGTGGAAGATTTTAAATATGACTTCAAGAATTTATTACTTAATATAATAAGCATTTAACATTAATGCAGCAACAGTTTAGTAAAAAGGAGCTGAGAGAACAAACTAAAATCTTGAATTTTAGAGCTACAACAAAATTCTATTAGTATCCCTTTATGATTTCTTTACTGTCATTTTTGAAAAAAATGCTCTTTCAGAAAAAGTAGAAGTTGCTTCAGGCTTCCCAGACATCATAAACTATGTGACACTCAGAAGTTGCCTACACACTTAATTTTCTATTTGTTTGGTTCTCTTCAGGTGTCCCCAGCTTGTTTTGCATTATGAGATTCCTGTTTGAAGTGTTTCTGAGAAAACTTTCCTTCTTTGTTTTGGTTCTTCTCTTCAATTACTTATGTATGAGGGTTACCCATTCCCAGTCCCTGATAAGGCTTCCTTAGGAATGGATGCTGTTAAGAATAATTTGAGATAATTTTTTATTTTCTAGAAAATGTAAATTCCTTGTCAATATCCTCATGTTTTGACCCTGTTATTGCTATCAGTGTAATGCATTTTCTTCTCTTGGAAAGAAATGCATTAGATGGATTAGCAAAGCACTAAAAATATCTTTGCTTAACCACCAAATTATATAACCATCCGATTTCTGTTGTCTGCTGGTCTCATACTGTGGTACAGTTTAGAAATCTACATTTTACAAACTACATCAAGTGAAAAAAGTTTTTGATTAACATCAGATCTTCTTTCAGAGTATCAAATGTATCTTTTTTTTAGATACCATTCTTTATTCAAAAGATTAAAAGTAGGGTTTACTGAAAGCTTCTGATAACTATGCTCACTTCAAAATTTGACAATGATGCTACTTTTATACCATATATTTATTCTATTTTTTGATCACTCTGGGGCGGTATGTCTGATATTTGCTTTGGGTCTGTTGCTTGTTTTGGCAGAGGGGTATTTTTAAATGAATAGTAATTTAGATCGGATGCCCTGCTGAGGGCTGTGGTACTCTGAAATAGGATGAGTACTTTTTCTAGAAAGTTCTTTATTTATGCAAGAGAATATTTGATCACCATGACCCGCTTTAAATGTCACCTTTTTCTGCACTTGCTGTATCATCTGTAATAAAGGATTTTCCAGAGTTGATCTATCCCAGAGACCTCTGTAAGGAGAGAACAAGACTGAAATTATTAATCTTCCCTTACATGAATTTAGTTTTTGTAATATTTCCAATATTCTTCTCTAAATTTACTGTGAAGATCTGAAGTAATTTATCTTTTAGTACACTATTGCAGTATTTGACTGTACAAATAGGACTAGTAGGAAATTGATGCTGTAACTCACTTTGTTAGTAAGCAGCAGTGAATGAAGAAAAAAGAGGCTCAGTTTAAACAGGTAGATAACTGACTGAAATGCTCATCATAAATGTTTGCAATGAGATAACTTTGTTTGATGGCAGTATTTTATTTCTTTGTGTGAAAAAGATCGTGTTGTATTGCAGTGGAGCTGTTGCCTGTGGTCAGGCTCCCTGCAAAAGGGCTGAAAGGTTTTGTTCCTTGTGAATGTGACAAGACAAGTCTGCTTGTATCCTAAGGTCAACCAAGTGTCACCTTAGTCCGAAGTTACATCCTTTCCTGCTGTTTGTTTTTCTATTGTGTAACTTTAATTGAAAAGAAAAAAACTTGAATGCATGAAAAAAGGAAATGATGCCATCAGAGCAATCACTTTGCATCTAAAGGAAAAGACTCTACATATAATCAGCTGGCTAAAGGGCATGAGAACATCCTGAAAGGTAATTGGGCACCTTTTGTTGAAATACTCTCATATATCCCATTAACTTGTTCAGTGTTGCTCAGAAACAATGCCTATGGGCAGAGGCACATTGCTGGGCCTTTGTTCAGTGCCAAAAGCTGCAGTTATCACAGTGTACAGCGTCATCTGAAAGCTGGTACTGTTCATGTACTGCTTCTGGAAGGGTACGTACACAACGGGTTCAAACTTTTCATGACCTGGTTTTTTTGTGCTCTCACCCGTGATGTTCTTTACAAGTGACTGGGAGAAATGTATGGCTTTTCCAGATCCTTCTCAGAGTTCATACCTGGAGTCATTTTTCTTGTAGAGTATGAGTAGAGACCTGAAGATGGTACCAGTTGTTTCTGATGGAACAACTTACTATTGCTCTTCTATTTGCTTTTAGTCCGTTCTGTCTGGAATATTTGTCTCCACATGTTCCATGTCATCTTTTAAGTTGCTTAGACTCTAGGGCCTTTTCATCATACTTGTTTTAAATTACTGAAATGATGGAACTTAGTCTAGCTGTGATCATGCAATTATTAGCAAAATGTATTCACTAGTAATAAGAGGAGCAATGAAAAGATGATTTCCTGTAGGGGTTTTTTGGAACGCTGCTGTTCTGTTTAAGTTCAATAATACCATCTTTATGAGCACTGTGCTGGTAAGAGTAAACAAGTTTGTTGGGTATTTTTTTTCCCCACTTTTTCCCACTGCTTACCAGGAAAGAAATTACAGATATTTCTAGTCTTCAAGTCTCTAGTTTCTTCTCAATAGAAAATAATTCGCCGCGGCCCATGGATGTTGTGATGTATTCAATTGCTTCTAGCCCCTGCAGAGAATGGTATTGGAGGCATTGTGTTGGTCTCTTCTGTCTTTCTGCTGCTGAAGTATGGCTTAATATTTATGCCAAAGAAAATAGGCACAGATTTTACAACAAAAACCCCCAAATGTAGATAAGAGCATTATGTTGAATCTATTGAATAAAGCAGGGACTTCAAGAGTGATCATATTACAGTGAAAGCCCTATATTCTTCAATAGCAGGAACAAGGAAAGATTGGCATGATTCAAATTATGGTATCTCTGAGGGAAAGCAGGAGGATTTCAGTAGGAGGGGTCCTTGCATACATAGGGGTGTATTAGTAACTTTAATATGAGAAAGTTATTGTCTTATTAATTTGATCTGAAATAGACAACCAGAAGAGCGATAATGTTGTGAGATTTTAATATGAAAATATGCAAATACTTTCATGTTATAATTTGAAATTGCCTACCCTTTCATGACCCTGAAGGATACTTTAAAGTGTACTTCATTAATCTAGAGGGTAGTTATGAAATAAAATTCTAGTGAGACGACACTAGTAATGTAAGGTGTTTGTTTTGCTGTTTTTTATTGCACCTGTTATTCTGAAGGAATGAGCTGATGTTTCATGTTCTGATCAGCAACTCTTCATTGCTGTTACTTGGCAAATTCTGAAATGAAGAGAAGCTGGAAGGTGGCTTGCTGCTCAGTAGGTAGAGGGAGAAAATTAGTCAAGATGTTTGAAAACATTCACCTTAAAATGCTTCTTGTGATGTTACTTTCTTTAGGAGCGGAGAAAACATCCCTTTCTAATCAAAGAACAGAAAAATGGCTTATTTGCTTTGGACTTTACTTACTCCTGTTGCTTTGGAGGATAAAGTGTGAGCTGATCGTGGCTTTTAATTTATCATTTACAAAGTCTGCTGGTGAAATATGAAATGTTGGCCACGCTGACATCAACAGCAGAACTCCCACTGGTTCCAGTGATAGCAGGATATCACTGATGGAACAGTGCTCTTTGTGAGCTGCATGTTTTGTGGGAGTCACAGACAGTTGAAAGGCCAAAGTCAAGATACTAGAAATTCCCAGCTGGAACAAGAAGGGATAATCAAATACAGAGACAGTTCAGTTACCACTGAAGGAAACTTTTAGGTTCTCAGTATGCTGTCCACTTCTCCTAATTTGCAGAAAAACTAAAATTCAATTCTTTTATGAATTCCAAAGGAATTAATAATACCTTCTGAGATTTAGTGTTTTCCCTTTGCAAACAATGAAGCTTCTGTAATGAATCTGTATGTCACACACATTCTGTCTGCTGTTACTCTTGCTGAATGCTGTGCTGTTCTGCATACTGTCCTCAAAACCTGAGATCTTAGTATAGTACAGCTCAATATGAATAGGGGTGACAGAATTTATTCTAGAAAGATATGTCAGCTCACTTGCTCAGGAAATCCCTATTTCTGGAAATCAGAGTGAGGGTTTGCTCTGAAAAGTAACTGGGAATATAGCTTTCTGCTTTATTGCTGAATTTGGCTTCTGCATTTACATACGTGTAAAAAATACTGCTAACATACTACATGGTTTGCAGTGGAAACAGCTGATTACAGAGGTTACTGCTTCTTCCTTCTTTTTGCAGTACTGCTTCTTCTGTGTTGCAAAGATCCTCAGTGTACTAGCTAACCAGGTAAAAGCATTTTATGTGAGTGAGTTTTAATAGAGTTTTAATCATGATTTGTTTTCCTCAGCTTTGTTCAGACCCATTTCTGGAAGGTCATCTAGATAGTGGTGCCAAACTTCCCTGGCTAGATGCATGTATTGTTTACCTAGTGGCAGGGAAAGCTAGGCGGCTTATTGCATGTGCAGTACATCAGAGGCTTCCAAGGAGAAGAGGGTGCTGAAGCCATTCCGACAGCTGGCTCCCGGCTGTGCTTTTTCCCAAAGGATCTTTAGAAGCGGGTGTGGAATGTGCTGTGAAATTCTGATAGAGGCAGCCAGACAGCCTTGTGGTAGAGGCAGCAGCTCTGGGAAGGATAATGATCAGGAGTAGGCTGCTATTACTTCCAGAGTTATTTAGTTGGCAGTCCACCTGTGCTGCTCCTCTCCAGGTATTTGTCCAGTCAAAAGCCAGCCCTGGGTTTGGTGAATTGGCCTAGGGAGCTGCATATGCTCCCAGGCCACAGGCAGGATGTTAAACCAGTGGATCTGGTGCACGACAGAACTTGGTTGTGTGGGTTTGCTTTCCAAGCATAACATTAAACTTTAGTGTGACCTTTCAGCAGATGAGTTACAGTGGGTAGCTATAACTCATTTCAGGTTAGAAATACCTGACCTGGGAACAAGTACTCCATTAGGTTTGTATGAAAGAGCCAGGGGGACGTGGTGAGTGTATAAGCACAGGTTTTTGTAGTGTGTCAAGCTTGTGCACCAACTCTCCGTGTGTACCAAGAAAAGTACAGCCTAGTCTAGATGACCTGCTCTAAGGATAAAATCTGATTAAGACTGGTGTTAAGCCATATTGCCTCCAGTAAAAAAAGTAGGATATTAACTGAGTGCTTTAGCTAACACAATTAATGGCATTGTACAATGCAGAGTGAATTTTAATAGAATATATTGTCATTGTTCCAAAGGAAGTTAAATATGTGACATTGAGTGCATCTTCTGTATTCAAGAGCTGACCTTTTGGCAGTAGCAGTGAAATAATATACAGCAGAATCTTGTTAATTCATGCTAATGACTTAAAAGACCCATCACAGATTACTTGATTTTACAACTTAGCAAGTAAGTGAAACATGATGACAAAACTTCAGGGATGCACACTTTAACAGTATGTGCTCTGCTAATTTACCTCTATAGTAGCAGTTATGCTGTAAATATGTTTGTAATAGATGAGTTAATGGACAGTAGTACTATTAATTAAAGCAATGATGATTTCCTGAAATGACATTGTAGTACAGCAGCCTATTATTAAATAGTTTTAGTGAAATAGGACTAATCCACTAGTTCTGTGAGTGTGAGGCCACTGAAACAGTTCTGAAAGTAACAGATGTTGGCTTTTAATATTAATAAAAATGTTCTCTCCTCACATGTGTCATGTCATTGAGAATAAATGTAGCTAGAGTTACTTGGGAAAAGAGTTATCCTGACTATCACAGTAAGAGTCTACAGGTATATATGTAAATAAAAAGTTCATAAAAATTTTTATCTTCCAGTTGAATTACTTCTGGAGACCTAAACTGCTAGCCTATGCTGATTCTTAAAATAGTAATTCCCAAACGACAGGCTCATGGAACATCACATATGTTCCAGTAAATTCCTTAGTCTTCAAAATACAGCGTAACTGTCTTAATCATGAAAAAGTCTGCAATTTTTTCTGACCATTCTATTTCATTCTACATTGTGTTCTGCATTAAGTACTATTAAGAACGCAGTTTTATTACTGGCAGTGTATTCTTAAACAAGAAAATCGGACTTTTCCAGTATGCCTTAGAAAATGTCACTAAGCCATTTAATATTTGTTATGCTCTGAGTAAAAGAAGGAGCCAAAGTCTGTACTGGAATCATCGTATGCACTTGTTACTGTGCATTGGTGTGTCAGCAGAGAAGCCTGACTAAATAAGGCAATGCATGAGTAGCGCTTATCAGGGTTTGACAGGAATATAGTCCACTAACAGCTGATACAGTAGCCCATCTTTTCTGTGCTATCATCGTCTCTCTGCATGGCACACAGATGTACATTTATCATCTGCTTGGCTGCTGATAGCGCTCAGTACTTAGCCCTCCACCTTTTCTTTTCAGTTAGTGTATGCTGGAAGTAATGCAAGTGAGCTGAAACCCTTCAAAAGCTAAATATTTTTTTATTTATATGAAAATGTATGTGGAGTTAAATGTATGTGGAGTTGTCAGCTTTCAAGCTTTAGAGAAGTATACTGTGCCTTTTGCTTCTTCTCCCACCAGATAGTATAGAGTATTGGGAATATTGTTTGATAATACAAATAAAAAATAGGAAACCTCATGCATTTTTGTGCTGTTGTGGTTCTACTGTGTGCTAAGTAATGGTTGTATAAAGTATCCATAACTTCATGAAAGCAAGTCCTGACTGATGGTGCCTTCCTCACTCTGAGGGTCTGATAGTGCTCAAATGAGTGTCTAAGCTCCCAGTGATCTTTCTGGGAATAGTATTGCACCTCGAATGTTCGTACGTTCTTTTAAAAAAATACAGAGTAAAATACCCTTAACACTGTTTCAGTATCATTTTTCTTGTTATGCTGAGTTTGGTTGTCAGACTTTGTCCCCGTGTTGTGCAAGTTTGGGATCTGACAATTTTATCCATAAAGTTACTAGGCCAGTAAATACATTTTAAGATTTTTTGGCACCTGGCCTGCTACAGAATGTCTCAAAACGGTCAAACTGGTGACCTGCACATGTATTTTGATACTGGGAGTGGATGTAAATCTGTCTGCATGTGTGGCCTTTTTCCAAGGGATTTCTGAAAAATATCATACCTTAAATTCTTATTCCTTACTATGAAGACAGGTCAGTGATTTGAGAATTCCTCCTTTTCTTGCAAATTCCAGTCATTAAACTGCAGGGCCAAGGCTGTTGAATTTCTGGCAAAAGTTTCTGTTAGAAAGGTAATCAAGCGGGAATTTAGGACAGTAGTGAAAAATCCTCTTCATTTCTCTGTAGCATACTTAATTTCTTGTTCCTACTGACTGTCATTCTGTGCTATCTTCCCAAGTCAAGCAAAGAGGCAGGAAGGGATGGATGGATGATTTACTATCATCTTTATTTGTGGCACTGACTTGAGTCTCTTCACATTAATCCTTTTACACCTGCCTATCAGATGTGTACCCCAAATTGTTTTTGCACATTCAGCTAAAAGTAGTCTTGATAAATTACAGTTATTCTGATTTTACTGTAAATGCAAAACAGGCTTTATGAATTTCTCCATATAAAATCGGATCCAGTGTACTTCTACATTTTTACCATATATTTGTATGTACTTTCTGCTACTCATTACTCTACTTTGGCAACTCAGTTTCTTGTTTATTTGTTCTTCCATATTCCTCCATTACTGTTTTCCCATTTTCACAACAACATCATCAGTATTCACCCCCCAGTTGTCCTTCTCTGTGCAGGAAGCTTGCTGAGGAGTGGAGAGTGCTTGGTATCATTCTGAAAGCATTCAGAAAGTTCCAGGTTGGTTTTGTGGGAACCTCACATTTTTTTTAAGTGTTCAACATACTGTATTCAGAATGATTAGAGAAAGACTAAAACTCCCAAAGCAGTTTAGGGTGGAGTTTTCTGGTAACAGTCCTGGGAAAGTGGAACAGATAAATCTGAAAAGGACAGGCTTTTTGTTTTGGTTTGTTCTTCCTGTTATCTCTTCCCTAAGCTTGGAATGAAGAATCAAGTTTCTTTCCCTCAAAATTTACTTTCCTGTCAGGACAAAGAAGGGACTTGCAACTCTGCAATGGGGAGAATGCTTACCTCTTGTACTCTCTAGCCGGGTATGTGCTCGAGGTGTTGGTTTCTTGCACATCATTCAGTGTCACAAAAATGCAATACACCGTTTCCTAATCCAGAGTTGTGCATGTAAATCCTATTGGTACAGCGAGCACTCTTTGCTTTTTCCAAAGTTGGCTGTTTTCAAAGTGCCTTTTCTTCTTACCCAGTGCAATGTTTTAAAAAAGCAAACACTGCAATTTTAGTTGAGATCCATCTTCTTCAGTTCAGTAAGCTGACTTAAATGCCCTGATGTGAATTCACACATCAGTAGCGTTGTACACAGTATATGTAACAGAGATGTCATTCTGTGCTCTCAGTCCATCTCTGATAATGGTCCTGAGAGAATAAGCAGTTCATTGGGATGTTTGCCATTAGAGCACGTTGGGAGGGTTCACAGGAGATGCACAGTGTAATGGAGTGTTTGCCATGTGTGTAATACCTCCCCTCCAAAATAAGAGCACTTCTACAGTGCAAGTAAGGACACTTTCAGGCTGCCTTTTTGATGCTTTCCTGCTGTGCCCAAAATACTCCATTAGTTTTCTGGAATGTGTCTATCATACACCTATGTGATCTGCATGGAAAGCAATATTATGTGTCCAGAGAAATAGAGAAGCTGTATAGCCCTGAATTTAGGTACCGTGACTATACAGAAAAGCATAATAAAGCTATTAAAATTCTTTAGTCATTCAGGCCTGCTTTGAGAAATTTTATTAATTGCTTCTATCTTTTTAATTTCTGAAAATGCATTTTGAAAATACTTTAATTGTTGTAATCATACTAATTACGCAGACTTAAAATTTCATGTTTTCTGTTTCTTTTAAATATACTTACTCTTTATAATATTTTATCCTGTTTTCGTAGCACACAAATTTAATGAAGTGTGTATCAGTTAAAAAAAGCTTGAAGCTGTCCAGTACTCTACAAAGTGGGCCTTGTAGCACCTGAATATGCTTCTATATAACAGCAAGTATTTGGCAGGCTATATTACTATATTATGTATTATTAAATATACATTATTGTGGAAACTAAATGTTGATAAATAATACTTGAACTTAAAGGAATAACTCATTCAATAGCAGTCTTTTTAATTGCTAAATGAGACAACATGATCAGCGTTTGTAGACATTTAGTTAATGTCTACACTGAAGTTAAGAAATGCATCAGCTTGGGCTTTGGGCTGGTTACAAATTCTTAGCTTGTGTCAACTTCAGTGCATTTCATGGTAGGTGGGTTTGGCATGCATTAGGAACTCATAAAGACCTGAAATTTAATGTATTTTAGAGATGTATTCACTCTAGTTTTATGCTGAATAGTAACTCAAAATGTGAGTGCCCCTGAGAAGAGAGTTTAGTCATCAGAGATGGTCAACCAGACCCCACCCACAGTATCATATTTTCTTTATAATAATTACTTCAGGATTAAAGTTAAATATGTTGACTAAAAAGCCAAATGCATATAATGGAAAATATCCATGAATTATTTAATCTTAAAAAAAAACCAGGCAACCCAACTTTCAGGCCTTCTGCTGGGAAGGCTAGAATTTGAAAGTTAGCAGCAGAGAATGATGCCCATAAAATTACAGTTTTTAAGTGTGGAAAGACATTTTTATACTGAGATGAAACACTTAACTTTGCTATGATGAGACTGTATTTTCACCATCTCATTAAAGTTTATTCTGTACTTTTATACAGTTACTGTATAACTATATAGCTTCCAGTGAGTTATAAATTTTGTATTGTCTTAGGAGATTCTAACTTTACTGTTCATTAACTATGATTTATCTTTTGGATCACGTTATATGTTAACAAAGTGAAGTCCCACATGTGTAATAGATAATCCATTCAGAATTTCCGTCATTACGTTGCAGTGTTTACTGCTCATTCTGCAACTCCAGAAGCAGAGAGTCTGTTATATACAGATGTGACTTCATCTTCTCAAAATGAGTGTTTTGAAGGTTTTCGTTCTGAAATCTATTTTTAAAAATTGATTTATACTTTTAAAACATTAGTTCACATTCCTTTATGGTTTTGGATTGAACAAATAAAGTTTCATGGGAAATAAATCTCTTTCGACACATTTTACCAGCTGCTCAATGCACAATATTAGAATCATAGAATGGTTTGGGTTGGAAGGGACGTTAAAGACCACATAGTTCCAACCCACCTGCCAAGGGCAGGAAAACCTTCCACTAGACCAGGTTGATCAGAGCTCCCTTCAGCCTGGCCTTGAACACTTTAAGGGGTGGGGCATCCACAGCTTCTCTGGGCAACCTGTTCCAGTACTTCACCAGACTCTGAGTAAAGAATTTCTTCATGATATCTAAACTAAACCTGCCCTCTTTCAGTTTAAAGCCATTCCCCCCTGTCCTATGACTATCTGCCAGTATATAAAGCCCCCTTTCCTCCTTTTTATAAGCCTCCTTTAAGGTACTGGAAGGCCACAATGAGTTCTCCTCAAAGCCTTCTCTTCTTCAGGTTGAACAGCCACAAGTCTCTCAGCCTGTCTTTGTAGGAGACATGCTCCAGTCCTCTGATGGTCTTTGTGGACCATTATTGTCTCTAATGAAACTTCTAAGCTTTTGATGGATGCAGTTTTCAGGTTGTAAGCAGAAATTCTGGTTAGGGGCACCAAAGGTTTTCTCACAGGTGTCCAAGTGCTACTTTGTCTAACTAGACCCGGGACCTGACGTGTCCTGCTGCATATATTGCAAACTATAGTAAAGGAGAGGGACAGGTCCTGAGTGTATACTCTGTGTAATAAAGAGGCTGAGGTCTGTTTTTTCTGTGTAAATGTGTACTTTTCTAAAGAGGAAATGACTCCAAATGTGTCGTGACTTGTTATTATTTTCTCCTACAGACTGGCTTAATTTGAAATATTTTGTCTGTTTCTGCTAAAGCTGAAATTACCAGAAGAAATCCCATTGCTTTTGTGATAAAAATCTTAAACTTCTATAATTATTTCTCTTCCTTGGTATAGTTTATACTGAGGGGTGAAAATTCCAGTATTTTCTGTAAGGACCCTAAAGGAAGATTATTAAGAAACTTCGGTAGCTCTCTGAAAGGTATGTGGGAAGAGGTAACTTCTGTGAAGAACCTCTTCCTCCTAAGAGAAACAGCAACCTTCTCCTTTGCTATGAAAAGTATGTGAGGTTTGTAAGGGTTGTCTGTAGTGTGCTAATATGGAGGGGTACTTTTTCTCTCCTATGCTCAAGTTACAGTATGCTAAGCAAATATTTATTAACAGACCTTTCAGAGGCTGTGCAATGTCAGCAACTGCACTTGACACATCCTGGGTAACTAGGAAGCTTAGTTGCTTCCTGCCTCTCTCACAAATACCACCTTAGTTGCCTCATTGTATCCTAACACTGTACATTAGCTCTTTGCCTCTTTTCCTAACAAATAAACCTTAATTATAGATACTGATATTCATAATCTGCTCCTTGTCTCCAATTCTTTCCCTGTGTCTCTGGGAAATTTTTTTAGCCACAGCCACTTAAACAGTCACAGCACCATCTCGTAGTTAGGCTTCACGGAAACACTGAACAGACTGGATTGGAAGGAACCCACAAAGATCATCCAGTCCAACTCCTGGCCCTGCACAGGACAGCCCCAGGAGTCACACCAAGTACCTGACAGCGTTGTCCAAACACTTCTTGAACTCTTGTCAGGCTTAGTGCTGTGACCACTTCCCTGGGAGCCTGTTCAGTGCCCAACCACCCTCTGGGGGAAGAACTTTTTTCTAATATCTAATCTAACCCTCCCCTGACACAACTGCAAGCCATTACCCCGGGTCCTGTCACTGGTCATCAGAGAGAAGAGATCAGTGCCTGCCCCTCCTCTTCCTCTCACAAGGTCTCCCCTCAGTCTCTTCTTCACCAGGCTGAAGAGACCAAGTGACTTGTGGCTGTGTTAGTTGCTGTTGGGATTTGGCTAATCGTATAACAAATTATGGTAGAGGTTTTTGCTTCTCTGCCCTGGCATTTCACACAAATGCAAGTTTATTTATAGTTATTTCTTTACCATGGTTTAATCCAGTGCTTTTTCTGTAATACAGCATGTTTGAGAATGACCTTTTCTTTATGGAGCCTTACTTCCTTACCTGTCTTTTGTAGTCCCTTCCAGTCTTAGTGTGTGTTGCCGGGCTATTTTGCAAGGTCTCTCAATAGCAGAGGTTTTAAATAACCAGGATAACTGGGGAGATGCTTGCTTATGTTTTCCAGAATTTTTTAATTTTTAGGGATTCATTGCAGTGTCATTCTATGTTTCTGTCACTATTTCTGTTAGCTTATTTGTAGACTCTGGTAAGATGGGTACTGCAATGTGCACCTGTTCCTCTAAATCTTTCTCCTCTTTTGCATCTTGGCCTTTCTTGAAAATGCAGGGTGAGAAGGGGTGAGGGAAAGAAGATCTGCCAAAGGAATTTCTCTTTCAGTGTTGTATTTCACTTTCAAGTTTTTACCTTTGTCACTGTAAGATCATGTGCCGAAGTCTTGGCGATGCAAAAGCTAGGAGTTGTTAAGAATATACTTGGGAGTGGGGGTGACCATTCAGCCTGTCTGCAGCTGCCTCTGCAGTGTCCTTGAACAAGAGGGCTTAGGAGTAGGCTGAATGGATTGTCTTGCAGATAGCAGCCCACTCCTGACTTCCAAGGGTTCTCAAACACAGCTGAGAGTGGGTAGGAATTTACTGGGTGGAAATAATGCGGATGGGAAACATCAGACTGGATGATACATACATTTTGCAGTGACTGTCTATCAGGCAGAGTAGTGGAGTGAGGAACCACTACTTGCCAGGTGCCTTGATGATGGTCCCTACCCTGCCACAGTGGGGCATTTAGACACCATTACTCCATGGCAGGTACAGCTACTTAGCAGCAATAGAAGAGCAGGAAAAGTGTTTTTCTCTGCTTTTCCACTCTCTCATTTCCTGAGTATCAAGTGTTGGGCAGCAGGTTGTTGCCAAGCAGGAAGGAGCTTGCATCTGCACACACAGTGGAGGCCCCGCCGTGTCCTTTGGCCAAGTGCCATGCCATGTCTCAACTGTGCCTGTGCTGATCTGCCCAAAACTAAGAATGGGCTTCGGGCATAAGTAATGTGGCTGTGTTTATTCTGGAAGATCTCAGCTATTATGCTGCAGCCGTATCTGTATCTTTGGTTCTGGATATTTGAGTGCTGTGGCAGATAATGACTTATTTGCATGCAGTTTTTGTGTGACAGTGTGAGCACCGTTGATCCCTTTTCCCCGGGGATGCTTTATGCAGCCACGCTACTGACACTCATGAGTGCTTTATGTTGGTTCTTTTATGTAGTGTTTTTTGTAGTGTTTTCTCTAGCTTTTGAAAGTGATTAAATCCTTTGTACATTAATATCTCCTTTATGTTTCTGACATAGTACTGCTAGCTAGCTTTTTTTTTCTGCTTTCTCTTAAGGCACTTTGATCATCAGGACTAGTCTGGCACCTCCTTCTTGTAGGGAGATTGCTTTAAGAAATCCTTTACTGTTTTTGCTGTTCTTGGCTGCATCATTCCTGACTCCTCTGAGCTGTCTTCAGAGTAATTAACCAACTCTGCACAGATTTGCATTGTCTTGTAACTGTATTTAGACTTTTACATCCTGTTTATTGTAGGTAAAGTTTAAAGACTTGTTCTTCCACTTTTGGATCATTTCTAGGTAAAGCTTTTTCTGTCAAAAGCTTTACTGTTCTGCACACACCCTCTGGTATGTAGGTAGTACAGATTCAAACTGGAAGCAGGCACCCACAATTCATACTTCACACTTCCTGAGTTGGTGTCCTAATTACCAGCAGAGACACAAAGGATGTGCAGGACTACAAACTCTGCCTTTGGCAGTGTTTTCTGAATACTGCCCATAAGCCACTCGTGTATTTAAATGCATGAATTTAGAGCTTAAATTCTTGAAAATTTTTATGGCCTGAAACTCATTATCACAGAGCTGCCTAAGTACAGATGAGAGAATGTATTTTGAAAATGTCTCTGAGAATTTCCTTTAGGCAAGTTGAAGCTTCCTAGTGTTTAAAGTGCTGCCCAGTACCTAATCTGTACATCGGATTCTCCTCCATTCACTGTGAGAGGATATAAGTATTATTTCTAAGCATTAGGGTTTTTACTTCTCATATCTAAACACAGCATTGTTGAGCTTCATAATGCTGTGCTCCTGATCCCTCTGCAGTGTAAAATGTGAGCAGTTTAAATATCCCTGTTTTACCAAGGCACTTCGAGGATAAAGTGTGCATGCTGCAGAGATGGGGTAAAAGTACCCAGTTACAATAATGAGTGGGTGAATGAGCTTAGTGCCTGCCTCAAAGGCTGAGTACCCAACACGGCTAATGAAGACTCCAGTCTCATTCAGTTTCCTTCAGTGGCTGCTGAACAGTTTGTTGCTTGCTGTGCTCTTTTCATCTTAATATATCTGAACAGTATAGACAAGACTGAAGATGACTGAGGTAAACTTCAAGGTGATGCAAGTTACAGGTGTTGAGGTATTCTTGTGTGCATGGAGAGGGGTGGTGGAGCAGACACAGGAAAAACAGTTAAAGTGTATTTCATTAATACACATTCTTTCTATATCACATGACATAACTCCAGAGAATGGCAGGAAAGCACATTTAAATAATATTTTTTAAATTATCCAGAGCAGTAATAGATAATGTTATGTTGGTACGTATGTAGTCTGTATTTCTTTTAACCAAAAGATTTATTTTAAAATAAGTTGGTAATATAATTCTGGTTTTCTTTTAATATATAAATTACATTGCTGAAACCAAGCAATTTATATTTTTGTTTCACTGCTTCACTGGGATGTTTTATTCCTCAGCAAGACAAGCTTTTCCATGACAGCTTATGCTACTAAGGAAATTTTTTAATTAAAATCATCATTACGTTTTTTACTGGTACTGACTTTCTTGTCTTTGCCAAAATCACTGAGATCTGATGCTGAATGTAATGCTGTAGTACAATATAATACAATTTTTCCCTGCATTCTTTACTGAAAGAACAGAATAAGTCACTGAAATTGAGAATTTTGAACCAGTCCTGTTTACATGTGCAAGTAGGAAGAAATGATGCACCCTTCCCCCTTCATTGTTAAGTGGTAAATTGTTGCTATGGTGATCATTCTTTCCATCTCATCAGCTATAACCTGGTTTTCCACATCAACGGAATAGCTTCAAGCAACGCATGATCTTTATTTTTTTTAATATATCAGTTGATATTGTTTTGCTACGTAGTTATTGTCTTGGGACTTAATGTCGGCATCAAGATGCAGTGAATGTAGGCAAGATAGTTCTAATTTTGTTGTACATAAATCTGTGCATCATTAAAACAATCTTTATGAAGCTGCCAAGAACTTTTAAGAAGATATATTAAAGGAAGCTTCTTTTTGGTGTGTACAGTAGATTATTTTCCTTTCATTATTTCAAAGTCTGTAAGCTTTTGTAGTAAATATGTGGAAAACTTGATAAATCTCTGAATAATGTCTCAGTTAAGCAATGTACTGTTTGTTGTCTAAGGTGATAGAAACAGGATAGCTGTAAAATTTCACAGAGCAGTTGTACTTTCTTGCAGTGAGAATTGGTACGTATGAGTTGAATGCAGAGAGATGCCTGCACTGTGGTGAGAGTAAGCCAGGTGACCTGTTGCAGAGTCACCAAAGGTAAAAATGGATGAATATGGTCTGCATGGGGTCCTATGCATATATACAACAGATTTGTGTCAAGAGAAAGGGCAGAATGAGCATGTGGGCCCTCTTAATACTGCCTTGAAAGCCACATTTGCCTTCTCTTACCACCACCTACAGATTTGTCAGGAAATGGGCCAGGTGTTATGGCAAGCTTTGGAGCCATAAGTAGGACACTGGTGTATAGAATGATAAACATGGATTTTAGAATAACCTCTTTGAACTTAAGTTAATGCTTCTAAAAGACTGTTTGTCTAAACTTACTTATGTTTTGTTCATTACAGTCAGTCTTTCCTTTTCTTTTAAGACATCAAGTCTTTAAAAGCATAAACATATCGTGTCTTGCAATGCTGAACAGCATATGAACAGTTCTTGTGTTTCTGATTTTACTCTCATTCCAGTTTTTTGGGGTTTTTTTTATGTTTGGGGTTTTGGGTTTTTTTATGAGAGGTTTTTCCTCTACTTTTCATCTGCATCACTCATGCCTGTTTTAAGTTGTGTGTCATGATCAATAAAGGAGCGAGATCATATCTTGTCTCAAATGAAATTCTACGTTTATTACTGGGTTTAAGGTCCACAAGAAGACCTGAACAACAGAGAAGTATTTGAGTGTGTAATTTCATGTAAAAGGGTTCTTAATTATCTGATACAAAAATGTGGGTAGAATCTTGGTTTCTCTGTTAGTGGTCTTTTTGGGTTCTCTATAGGCAAGAGTGTTTTTCATGTCTCAAAATATTGTGCTGCCATAGGCAAACTTCTATTAGATGTTCCTGACCTATATTTGCAGTGGGGGATATTTTGCTAAATAATGTCAAAGATCATATCTCAGTAGATCAGTCTCTTAAAGGATATGGTGAGAGTTGTAGTATAAACATAAATGTGGAGGCAAACTAGGAACTGGATTGATATTTCAAGTAAGAACGATGTCTGTGCACACTATAAGTCTAGAGGATAGTATCTTGAATTACTAAATTGCTTAGATCTTCTGGAAGTATTTACTGCATGACTCTCAGAGTATTAATCCTTTTGGCCAAAACACAGTTCACTAAGTAGTCTGAGAGAAAGTATGCCATGGAAGTGAGGAGTGCCATATTTCCTTCCAGCTGCAGAGGATGAGAAGTTACTGAGAAAGCATATTGTACAGTTGCCTGAGCCAAAACAGCCATTACAGGGTTCTTGTAGTAATTGTTTTGGTTTGCCTGACTTAATAAAGTGGTATGGTATTTTAATTTGTGAATCTGCTCATCTTCATTTCATGAGCTACCTCATTCCTTAACTACCCCTCTCCAAATCTGTATAATAGTACAAACTGAGCTCTGCAAAAGAATGTACCCTATGAGGTACAAAGTCCTTGCACGTATTTCACAATCACACAGATAGACCACAGAAAGACTTTGTTGTCATGTACTGATCAAGAGAGATACAAAAAAATCCAGTATTTGGAGCAAAAACTGGTGAAAGAGAAGCAGCTGCTCCGTGTTTTGTTTTTGCATTTTCCTGGGTTACGTTTCCTACAAAACCAGCAATAGCTGTTTTCTGAACAGGAGCTGTATGACCCGAGACTCAGTAGCCCCCAGAGCCAAAAAAATAGCTGAGTATTCTTTATACCAAGCTCTTTTATTTGCTTAAGCGTCTCGCTTCCTTATTTCCTTCTTGAAGCCTGTGGTTTCAAGTATGTTTTTGCCTGCAGTACCAGGAACCAGTACCAGGAATCAGCTGCAAACATGAGACATGGACTGATCCGAGTGGAGGAATGACTGTCTGAGACTGGGGGAAGAGAAGATGGTTCCTTTCAGCTGTGCTTTTCCTTAGATTTAAGCATACATGCAACTATAGCCTTGTTTTACCTGATTTTTTTCCTGCACAGTCCCTTAAAGGGATCTAGTGTGTTCCTTTGTTGTATGAGTGTAATCTGGAATTTGATGACCTGGAAAAAATGTATTCAGGCAAAATGCCAGCCAGAGAAGAGAATCCTCTGAACATAGGGCCGTGCACATGGGACCTAGTATTTCTTTCTATATTATTTCCCTTTATAGCAGTAGCAGGGGGTGTTTTAATGCTTCAGTTGCTATTGTTTCTGAAACCATGTACACATTTTTATAGTATAAGATTAGTTCAATAAAAGACAAATATAATTTAAAATCAAAACAAACTCACATTTGCCACATTAAAGGCCATAAGATAACTGTTCTTCATTCTCCTTGAATTGTGAAAGTTTGCACAGGTTGCTCTGTTTAATTTTGGTAAACTCTATTTGTTTTCTGTAGCCAATATTCTGTTTATTTTGCCATTCGTTAATTCAAATTCAGACTCTCATGGATATAGTGGTAAATAGACTTGGTGGCTATGATACGTAAAGAATATTATTTCTAATCTATTTCTTGGTGGTATTGAAATAGATTAGAAAATACAGCTACAACAATAAACAAGTTCCATATATTAACTTAATAGCTGTTGAAAAAAAAGTAAAAATTTTAAAAAATTACAATTTTGATCATCTTGAGGATGAATGTGCTGGCAAGGAGACAGTGTTCTCTCATTGCCACTCATCTAAGGAAACATAGACAAAGAAGCTGTTGATGCTTGACAGAGAAGTCTGTTTCTATAGGTTGAAATGTACAGCTTCAAAAACAGTTTAAGCTAGAAATTTTGGTGTTTTAAAAAAAAAAGGCAAACACCAACCCAAGATAAAAAACAACTGCCATTACCACCCAAAAAAAGCCCGAAACACGTATAAAAACTTCTTTCCCTCTGGACCCTTGTCAAGGATTGAATTTTGTCTTCTGCCGTATGTGTCAAGGATGCAGTGTTCTGTCTGAGTGGATGTAGTTCAACTCCAGAACTCAGAGGCTCTCCTTAATGCTTTTCTTGCCTCCATAATTCACAAGGATAAAGATGAAAAAGGCCCATGTCAAAGATCATTTGGGTACCCAGGAATTTTCTAAGCTCTATTATTTTTTAGATTTATTGGTAAAATTAATCTGAGACTACATTTTTCTGATTATCAGTTTTTATTTTCTTCACCGTGACTCAGTTTCTCTCTCAAATACCTTCATTTCTGCTGTTTGTCCCCGTGTGTAGCAGTTAGCTGCTTTCACAGTTTAATTGTTGCTGAGCATGTTTTATTTCCTTACTAACCTGTTTGTCTTCTTGCCTTTTAACATTTCTGATCTCTGACACAAGCCTGACACTGTTAAGAGGCCAGAGCATTGTTCAGGCAACTTGCTTAAACAACGTATGCTTTGTTCTTCTAAGTGCTCTGAGGAAATGTCGTCTGAAGGATAACATAGAGAAAAATTGTCAGATCTTTCATATTTTTTATCTGAGATGAGTGGTACTGCTTCTGTGTTCCACAGCCTTTCATCACAGCAAATAATGAGAAAGAAACATGATTTGCTCCATACAAAAAGTATTATAATGAGGGAAAGAAAATAAGTGGTTTAATTTTAAAAAAAAATCTGACTTGGAGTGAGTAAATCAACAGACAACACCAGTGCAGAGATTTTTTTCTTTAGTTAAATTATTTTTTAGCTGTGTAAAATTTCCTATATATAAAATAGTCTGGATTAACTGTGTGCAGTTCCCTCATGCACTTTCAGAATAATAGTGAGTTTTCCTAGAGTGTTTTGAAAGTGCTTGATGCAGAGAAGGCAGTTGGCCTCATGGATTTACTCAAACTAACTGTTACATTTTACCATGAAAACAAACATTATTCTGAAATAATTTTCAGGTGTAGAAAAAAAGACCACTGAAGAGAATAGAAGGATAGCATTAGTACTGATTATTAGGCATTATGCTATGTTAATTGATCCAAATAACATGCCTTTTTTCTTTAGTTTAATTCAAGGACAGATGGATACCAAGTATCTCTTTTAAAAAAAATTAAATAAGTGTATTTAAGTTTCTGGATTCCAAAGTTCGTCTTGTCAAAGCTTTTAAAGCTTATGTTAGATGTAATTCATACTCTTTAATTCAGATATACTGTAGGAGGAAAAGTAATTAGCTGGAGGTGGACTCTTCTTTGCTTAATTATCCCATCTCCAATAGGGCTAAATTCAGCTTTGACATACACTGGCAAAAATCTCATTCACACAGCAGCAACACTGCAGTACATCATGCTCCAGTCTCACCAGATGGCATTTCTTCTTCAGGTGCATGTCACTGTAGGCACGTATACACCTCAGACAGGTTAGACAATGGGAGCTGTTTAGTTTGTTTTTAATAGCAGCATACTTTCTGGACTCACATCCACCTTAGCCCTTTTATACTTCCATGTAGGATAGCAAAGTACAAGATCTATAAAGCTTCCAAGTAGAAGGATAGCATAGAAGGGGCCTTATTTCCCTCTCACTGTAAGTGAGAGAATTTGTTGAATATTGAGAATACTTGTTATTAACTCAAACATTGCCGAAACCTTCCAGAATATACAGAATTCTGACTCTGCCCTGATCTATTACTCTGATTCAGATGCCCCCAGCTAGATAATCCTAAACTTTAAATTTAGTCCACCTTTCAACTAACATGTACTTCCTCCACAAGATAAAAAAGTTGTCAGTTCTTCTGCTAGGGAAACTGCATGTTCAGATGTTTCATATGTCTGCCCTTATCTGCTGTAATTCACAGTATGTGAGGTTGATGACTGAAACTGTGTCTTCTGCAGCGGCTCATGGCCTCGTCAAACCTTAAGCAAGCTCCAGCATTTCTGTTGCAAGCAATTACTGTCCATTAAGTACACCACTGAGAGGACTAATACCCGACTGCCAGAGCAAAATGTCACAGAATAATAAAGAGTTAGCAACATACTGATGCTCTTACACCCTGCTGAGGTATAAAAATTTCAGAATGACAGCACCGCTGATGCTCCCAACATGGACATCAGTAGCCATAGTTACTGCAGCATGGGTCTCATTATTGATCCCAGTTACAGGGAGATAGATCCACTTAATCTGGTCCATCACTGAA
Source organism: Falcunculus frontatus (assembly GCA_013398115.1). Taxonomy (NCBI): domain Eukaryota; kingdom Metazoa; phylum Chordata; class Aves; order Passeriformes; genus Falcunculus; species Falcunculus frontatus. Next base: position 1,453,566 of record VZRV01002667.1, read on the forward strand.
TCTGAGACAGCAACTAGCCTAAATAAAAATTGTAGTACCAAGTGCACTTTATATCTGTACAATGTTCCTGAGAGAGGTTTGGTTCTCTGGTCTCTGCCCTCCCCACTGAACGGGGAGCTGTTCCCTTGTGCTAAGTTTTCTACCCAACTCCAGCTTATTTGGCTCCTTATGAGAGTGTCTTGTGAGTGTTTCTCAGGATTGACTGAAAGTGGGCAATTCAGCTGTCAACTTCTGTCTCACTTTTTCCAGACACTGTGAATTTTGAAAATTGGTCTGTGCCAGTGAGAGACAATAGGCTTACCCTGTCATCCCCTGAGGCTTTACCATTGAGGAATGTGTATGTGGAAGAATTGGGTCTCATGGCACATCATTAATGAGTGCAGAGATTCAGAAGACTGAGGCATACATGGATGGTTAACATCAGGGAAGTCATGTCAACTTCTTATTCATGCAGGGTCATCTTCCACATTAATGGGTGACTGCTAGATTCGGTGAAAACAGTGTAGTAGGCACCAGCCCAAGAGATGAGATTTGTAGAGCGAGGCAATTAGAAAGAGCTTGAATATTTTTATAGTGACTCCAGTTGAGCCTCCTAAGCAATGTTAGAGGCATTCTGACAAGCAGAAGTCCATCTAAGGACAAGGACCCCAAATAACTTGACCTTTCTGTGTGGAAACTGTATTTCAGCTTTGCTCTTTGGCTAAGTCTTGCAGGCAAGAAATCATCATTTCATGTAGAGTGAGTTGACACCTTGTTCACATGACAGCAAAGAGCTCAATTTTGGTGAAACAAAAGGGTCCAGCATTAGCTAAGTAGCTTTGCAGGAAGAAATGGACACATTGGATATCCTGACCATTTATCATATAACTGTGTAGCTTCAGGTGCCCTGGAGGAAGTGGGACCTTCTCAGAGGTCACCGCTCTTCAGCATGGAGATTTGGTAGTGTAGACGCAGTAACAGGACTGGGATCTCTTACCCTGGGCAGTGGGGGACCAACACACAGGCTCCCTAACATAGACTCTGTAATTGCCGAAACCATTGTCCCAGCATTGCAAACAGAGTCTTATGACAAATGTTTCTGGGTTGCTGCTGTGGGAGTCACCGTTCCTTTTTCTTTGGCACTATTCTTGTTTCTGGGGCAACCTGATAGATTTAAGAAGAAAGCAGGTAACTCCTTTAAACCAACACTGGAAAATACAATCTCTCAGACTCTATCTTGACCTGTTCCCTCAAGACTTAATTGTTAGGATCTCAGATGGCTGGGTCTTTAAATGCTGTTTTTCTTGACTAGTCCATTCAGTTTCAATTTTCCATGCCAGAGACAGTTTTCTTTCTTTTCCTTCTCCAAAGATTTTTCTTTCTCTGTGAAGTCTTTTTCAAACAAAATTGACCTTCTGGTTTCACGTAAGATCTATAGATGAGGGTCCTGCTTTCTTGGCACTGGAAACTGTGTGTTTTCTCAAGGTAGATAAGAAAGGTGATTTCTTTCTTCTCCAAAAAAAATCTAAAGTTCTCCCTATGCTATCTCACTGTAGGCTGGTAATATTTGATTTTATCATACCATGTTTAAAGTGTAAGACTAATGCATTGTTTCTGGCATATTTACAGAGATAATGCAGATATACCTGAAGTTATCAATAAAGGATGCTGCATCTGGAACTTTTGCATGATGCTCTCACTCTCTAAAAAACATAAGATGTGTTTAAAATAAGGAACTCACTTCTGGTTTTGCCCAGTCAGCTAAGTGATAAGAGAGAAATATGGTGTAGTGATACATGGTGTGACCTGCATGTTTCTGTCCAGATATTATGGAATTGAACAGCACTGCCATTTGAATTGTTATTCAAACCTATTAAACATGAGTAAAGGATGTTGTTTTTCTCCTCAGTGAGGGCATTTCTAACAAGCTTACAGAGGAGCTGAGTTTCTGCACGTATAAACTCAAAGTACATGAAGATTCTAGCCCTAAAAACTCCTAAAAGCTTTCTTACTATGTCTGCCCATTCTGTGGAATGCCAAGCTTGTAGAGATCTAGCTCCCATACTGACCGTTCAAAAAGAGGTCATTTTGTATCTTATTTTCTCAGTATTTCAAAACAGGGCTTTGCTACTAGACAGGTCAACCATTCAAGCAAAAGTAGTTTGCAAGATTTTGTAGCTAGACTCACTTGAATAAGAGGTAGAAAAAGAAACTGCCAAAAGCAAATTTCAACCTCTGCTGAAGGGTCTCCACATAATTTCTTTCAAACTAACCCTTCAGCAAGTCTTCTAAGCACTGGAGTTTGTAGCAAAAGTTTGGTTCATTTCAGCAGGACTTTAACTGTACATCTGTCTCACGGAGAGTGAAAATTTTATTTATTTAGTAGGATTGCAGAGTAAGTCTTTACTTGTTACCAAATTACTTTGCCTTTTCAATGAGAAATCATATTCCATGTGCATCCACTTGATGCTGGAGCACGCTTGTGCCAGAGCAGCAAGAATGCTGTATGGAACAGGCCCTTGCATTTTGTTAAATAGTGTCAGCTAAGCATAATATGAGGTCATATTCTGTGTTCAGTAGACATGCACTGCATCAATAGATCTAGCTGGAATTCTGTCATTTGTTGAGGGAGAGATTTTTATTATTGTTATTATTTTGCTAATGACATAAAACAGGTTAGTCTTTGAATTGCCTTACACTGATCATCTTGAATTATCAAATTCTCCAAGAAAGCATGTGTTCATTTTCCCTGCCCTTCCAGTGGCTCTTCAAGTATGTTCTCCATTCCTCCCTTAAGTCCCCAGCAATGCAGGCTTCAGCAGAAGAACTGAGGCATGACTAAAGCCTTCCCAGTTGATGACCTTCATATTTCCCCATGGGATTCATAAAATAAGACACATATTCAGGTGAAGGTGGATCAGTACAGACTCTAGGAAGGACCATCTTGGTATACAGCCTGATAAAATAAGTTGTCGTTTGGGTGGTTTAGCCTAGGGAAAAAAAGGGTCCAGGAAAATCTTGGAGCAGCTTACCAGTACCCAAAAGGGGCCTACAGGAAAGGTGGAGAGGAACTCTTTTATCAGTGAATATAGTGATAAGACAGAGGGTTTCAAACTGGAGATTTATGTAGGGTATTTTTAGGGTAGATTTAGATTAGGTATTAGAAAGAAATTTTGTACTGTGAGGGTGGTCAGATGATGGAACAGGTGGCTCAGAGAGGTTATGGATGCCCCATCCCCGGAAGTGTCCAAGGCCAGGCTGGATGGGGCTCTGAGCAACCTGGTCTGGTGCAAGGTGTCCCTGGCCATGGCAGGGGGGTTGAAGCTGGAGGATTTTTACGGTCCCTTTCAATGCAAACCACTCTATGATTCTGTGATCCTAGGATAATTCATCCAGCCCACAGGGTTATTCCAGGACACTGGTTTCCCAGGATTTATCAGCCCTTTCCCTGCCAAGATGCATGCCCTTCACATGGTGAGGCTCCTTTAACGTCCTCAAGAAAAATAGCAGGTGCAAATATTTTGCTGTCACTCCCTGGTGTTCAGACCCTTGCAGTTACCGCTGGCTGTCAGCAACATGAATCGCTGTGGTAGCAGCACTTACTCCTGTAGTGTTATTTATTGAAGACATGACGAGTGCAGGACTTAGATGGGTGTGTATTTAGTCATGCCCAGCACTTCTGGAAAACACTGCTGTGTGCATGCAGCACCTTTATTCAGTGCAGATAGAGCAGATCCGGTGCTTCTGGCACGCTGTGGTAACCCTGCTATGCAAAAGGGAGCAGCATGTGGCCCTTCTCTGAGACACTTAAAAGCTCAAATACCTGCAGTTTAGAAAGGTAACTTTACTAGGAGACTAATTTTTGAGGCTCAAAAATTGCTTGCCAATCCTGATCTCAAGCACCAGATCCCAAAATTGGGCCTCAGTAGGAACAGCTTTTTAGTGGGAGAGGGAGCACATGGTATTGCTTAACAGAAGATTCTTGTCTTACCAGCTGTTCCAGTATCACAGTCGTGAGCGTCACTAAAACCCATCAACCTTTAGATAGTCTTGGAAAGTCTGATAAATCTATGTTTGTGTGAAGAGAGGGCAAGGAGACATTAGGACGGATTATTTTGGGATTTGCTTTCTTTTTCGTGGCATGCCATAGTGTTTACACTAAAATTATGCTATTAGTGACTCAGAAAATAAAGTACTTGTTTTTTAGGGGAGAGAATGTCAGGGCTCCAGACAAGGCCTGTGGTAAGAAGGGAAAAAAGGAGCAAATAGACCATGACCAACTCTGTTCAGAGGGTCTAAAACAATGGACTTTCATGAGTCTGCAGTAAGTTACTGCTCTCATGAATGGTTACTGCTAAATATGTAATACAACAATGAATCCTCAACTTTTACTGTGCAGATCTGCATGACTTCAGCTGAACAAAGCAGTCAAGGACCGCTCTAAGCAGGAACAAATAAGCTGCTGTGAACTCTCAGCAGTCTCAGGGTGCCACAAAAGCCTTCTGGGCATCTCGGCAAGGTCATCAGCCCTATGTGAACCAGAACAGAGCAACATTCCTGGGTTTTCAATTTTTCTGGTAGCTGATAAGACATGGTGGTTGTTTATTCAAAGTGTATGTTATTGGCACCATTATAGATAGCTACAAAGGGTAAACATATGCATAGATATTCATTGGAGGGGGGTATGTATATGAGAGAAGATTATTTTAAAGCTGTTAACTGCATTTGTCATAAACTCAGGTTTTGCATTTCCTTCCTGCTAGAGATAGCAAAACCTGTGAAATAGCTGTCAGCTGCCCTATGTCTGAAATGATCTGGTGTTATTTTCAATCTACAGTGCTCTTTAGTTAAGAGGAATTACATGTTTACAGATGGAAGGATCATCAAAGTCTTTCCTCTGCTTGTTTAACCTGTTTGGTTTCTTGATATTTAATATATAATATGAACAGCCTGATTCATATCTGTCAGCATGGAGAAAAGGCAAATTACTTACAACCATCCCTAACTTGAGTACTTGTCTTTGGTGGAGAGCTTAGGCCCTTTATAATTAAGCTGCTCAATTGTAATATATCAGTGTTTTCTTTATTCAGGTATTTCTGGGAATTTTGTAACAGTTATCTTTAAACAACCAAAAAAGGAAGAACTTACTCCAGCATGGTTTGCTAGACATTTTTCTATCAATACTTTTTTTCTAGACATCTGGCACCTAATCAGGGAACAGAAACGAACCATGCGAAGAAAGATAAGCCCAATTTAGTTTTGGCTCTACGATTGCTAAAGACACAAAAAGTAAATTTAAACACACACAGTTAATGCTTTTAAAATGCTGAAAGTATTGAACTAGATTTTAATGCCCAAAGATTTTAGAAGGACTGTTAAAAAAACCCCATAACATTGCCACAGAGTATTTGAATTCATGGCAATATGTTTGTCATTTAAATAGTTTAATTACACCACTTTTTTTTTTTTAGTAATAAGTCTGTAAATGCCACTATTATATCTCATTATATTTTTTTTGTCACTGTGTTCTAGACAGTATTTTCATTTTGCATTATTTTCTAGACAATTTTGTGCAATGCACAAAGCTCTACTATGTTTAAGCTTTATTCTATGGTCAGTGTATCCTATCTGTTCTCATTTGTTATGAAGATTTTAATTTTGCAATATTACTTTGTTTTGAGAAAATGTAAGCAATTAATGTGTGTGCTGCAGCTTTTGTAATAGAGAAAGCCAAATAAGCACGAAGACACTAAGTGTGTAGTAGGGACTTTTTTCTTAGTATCTTTTCCTCCATCAAGCACAGTAATGAAGTCTTTGGATCCAGGTACTAAAACTGCTATATAGTAAGTTACAGACTGCCAAAGTCACTTAGAAAAAGCATGAAGCATGCTCCTAGAAGTACTTAGGATTGGGGAGTTTATTTTGCACTTTTTGAAGCCAGTAAAACTCATAGAATTTTAACTAATTTTTCACATTTTCCCTCTGGTTTCAGGGAATGTAATTTTCATGCAACAAGTATGTTGTGAGCTACATATATTTTGATGTTAAGAGAGATCAGATGCTGGTCATATATTACACGTATTACTCTCCAAAAGCTTTGGTATTCTTTGTTAAAATATCTCTTAACACTGTGGACTTCTTCTTCCTTGAGATTTTAAAAAAATGTTGAACCGCACCAAGTCTGTATAAGGAAGAGATTAAGAAATACAGGCATTGTCATGGATGACATTTGCCATAGTTTTTCTAAGTTTACTGATTATTTGAGCTTCCAAAAGTTTTCTAACTAGAACTATTCTAACGATTTTTTTTTTTTAAATAATGACATTTGAGATCATATTTTCTGATTTATTTTACTTTTTAAAGTAATTTAAAGTGGCAAAAATCAGTAGAACACTGAAAAAGTTAACATTTTGAATGGAAAAAACAGTCCATTCAAATATAGAAAAAAATTCCTAATCTCTTCTTGTAAGCTTTTCTTACTTTTCATCTAGCTGTATCCCTGGGATGATGTTACTGTTTTCTTATACGTAAGAGTGTAGAATAGCTTCCAAATATTGGTGTTGATATTAACAATCATCATACCCACCATTTTATTTTTTTTGTCCCAGATGGAGAGCAGTTTTTAAAAAAAAACCTGTGGTGGGGGGAAGTGCAATGCACTAAACGTACTGTACAAGTTATCTAAGCAAATGATCACAGTGGTCCGTGTATTCCCATTTCCTTGAGCAGGATTGCCTTTGCTGTGCAGAATCATTACTACATGAAGTTCTTCTTTTTACGAAGCTTGTAGGTTATGATGGAGGGAGGAGAAACATATTTATCTCCTTTTTGTTTTTCTTTGCGTAACTGTCATCAGGAGCAGCTGAAGCTCAAGTGTGTATCTTTTTTCATGCTTCCACCTAGATTCAGAAGCTCTCTTCAGCCAAACAATGTAATTGGCTTTAGTGATGGGAGACAAATTGTTTGCAGCTCTTCCCTTATCCCTTATCCTTATCCTTTTCAAAAAAAAAAAAAAGCCCCTTCCTGTCTGCAGGAATTTATATTATAGGGTCAGGGAACTGGAAGAAAATACTTCTCACTAAGGCTTGGTAATAAAATAGGAGAGAATACAATTTGTCCTATAAAGTAGGATAGATAAATACACGTCAAGATTTATGTCCTGGAAAAATACTGTCAGTGAATCACTATTGGCAAAAATGGGGCAAAACCCGCTATGAGCATAGAATACAAAAGTGTATTTTGTGCAAAGTGTAAGTTTTCCCACAGGAAAACTTGCATTCTGCTTGAAGTGATGGTGCTGATCTTGCAGAAATTGAAGACTGTGCCATCTTTAACACATAGCAAGGTGGGTGTCGATCTTTTCTCGCAAGGTAACAAGCAGTAAGACAAGAGGAAACGACCTCAGGCTGTGACAGAGGAGGTTTAGATTGGATATTAGGAAAAATTCCTTCACCTAAAGCTTGCCAACCATTGGAACAGGCTGCTCAGGGAAGTGGTTGGGTCAACCGCCCAACCACTGGTGGTATTTAAAAGACTTTTAAATCCCTGGTGGTATTTAAAAGACTTGTAGATGTCCTCTCAGGGATGTGGTTTAGTGGCAGACTTGGAAGTACCTGGTTAATGGTTGGAGTTTATGATCTTAAACGTCTTTTCCAACCTAAATGATTCAATGAGTTCTGTGCCAGTGCTGTAGTCAAGTAAATCAATATGAAAGCAAAACTCATTCATTCAAACTACTGACAGAGTGGTAGTTAAAATTGAATACCATCACATGAAGAGCCAGCTCCTTTATACAGGGGCAGATTATCTGGCGTGCATATAAATAATGCTTATGCTAGTGGGACACTTAAAGTTAAGCAGAGTACCATGTAAATCAGCCTCTCTAGTGATGCTAACAGCAATTTAAAACAACTTTGTGAATTCAGACGTCTGAATGTGTCTTTTTTCAAATAGATACACAAGAGTGAGTGCCTGAAGGACACAGTAGGGAGATTGAAATAATTTGTGTCAATTGTTGAAAGTGGATTTTCAGAAATATACTCTTTTGAGGATGATGTCCTTCATTCACCTAAAATCTTTCTGAACTGCTGTGTGTATGGTACTGGTATTACAGAGATGAGTACCTTGGCACTCCTGAGTTGCTGAGCTGTTCTGGGTTTATTGATACGGATCCTAGAGGTCTAAAGGAGGATGCAAACAGGTTCTAAATCTTGGTGTAAGAAGGCAGCTGATTCCCCAGCAAGTACAGAGATTGGTCTTTGCCGTATTTGTAAGCACAGCAGGGCACGTTCATGCTGATCACTGCAGGAGTCTGACATTTGTACAGTTCAGAGCTCCAAACTGAAAAAAGTTTCGTATTTTAATGGAGTCAGATGGGTGTCTCCCGTGAGATGATCAGAGCCCTTATTTCAGCTGTCTAAAATACTTAATGTAAACAGTCCTAAAATCAACTAATCTCACTTCCTGTAAACAAAAGACTATGTAATTCTTTTCTCAGAAAATGGATTAAAGAGCACTTTTATTACAGTGCCTTATATCATTGCAAAGGCTTCAAAATGTCCATCCTTTTCTCTGTAAAATACACCCATAACATTTCAAGGTTGACAGTACCCAAGTTCAGCTTCTAATCGTTGGGCCAGTTACATCTTTATCTGAAACACTTCTCCTTTATGTCTTCCCCATATTCCACTGTCAGCTACCTGTGTACACCTTGATAAGTGGCTTCTCAGTGTTTTTTTCAATAGTGAGTAGACAGAAGACTCAAGAAGTGTAAGTCAAAAAGCTGTCTTTTTAGGTCCTCAGTTATTCTGTGGTCCTGACATTTCTTTTTCCTTCTTGCAACATGGATGATCTGGGCATTGTTCGCTTAGTGGTTTTATGGATGCTGGATTATGTAGTACAGCAAAAACAAATTCCTTAGTTCGTACTCGATTCTGTCTCTACATGGATTAGTTGCACATTCACCCTTCCTTTTGCGGCAGTGTGTGGGACCAGCCAGCAGGGTGTCATCTGCCTTTGTGCTACTTCCCATGACCATCTCCAATACTGCCTAGATTTTTGTTTCCCACTGACTTGTTTTGGTACACTTAAACACAGTGGGGTTTGGAGTTGCTATGATTGAGCTTCATGTTGCAGTAAACTGTAGATTACGGTAACTTTAGGTTACAGTAAATTGTCCTTGGGGTTTTTCAGAATTCAGAAGTTGTGTAACTTGCCAGCTCTACCACAGTATGTTTTAGCTTGTGTTGAGACATTCCAAAAGTGAAATACTAAACCATTCTGGACCAAAAAACTAACTCTTAAGGTAAAATGCACATGTCATCCGTTTTCTTTTATGTCTTCTGCATTAAGCTTTGAAATGTGTCAAAGTAAACTTTTAATCCATTTTGATGGACTTTATTAATTCCATGTGATTTATGCTGTTGTTTAAATACTTTGCCATAGGGTACAAAATCAGAAACCTTAAAAAAATAGTCCAAGTATGTTAAATCAAGGCAAACAAGATAAGGTTCAGGACCCATAATCTTTACATGTGTATGAAGTGTTTGGCAAAATACTTTGTTAAAGTATGATGTCTGGCACAATACACTGTTAGCCTATAAGTCTGTGTGGAAGTAGACCACATTTATTTATGCTATTATTAATGCCTAAAACTGACATCTGGCTTACCAGTCATTAGCCCCAGGTTATTTTTTCAAGTACTGAAATCAGGTTGGCTGTTTGCCAAGCGTAAGGAATTTCCTCAGTTTTTCGGGAGTCATTAACTAAAGGTTAGTATTTTTTAAGTTCTTCTAATATGAGTAAGGACTGAAAAATATAAGAAATTAATTTAGGCTGGGAAGTGAAATCAGTTCAGAAAGAAGGAGTGGCTGGTTGAGATTAAAATTTAGTAAAGCCCAAAGGAGACTGATAAAGTAAAGCTTAGTTGAGGGCATATGTCTCACTTTGTTAATTCAGTCTGTAGTTCAGGATCACTTTAAGTTTCTAACTGACATAAAGCTCTTGTATTGCATTATCTATAAGTCAGTCTTTTTCCTCTTTCTGTTTCTCTCAGAGATTCCCATTTCTTGCTGGTATTCAATGACCTACCCTCACTTCTAAGCTATTACAGCAATGAGTTGCTGAGAGTTATGAAGCCTAGAGTTCTTAGGTAGCTCTGCACAGTCATGCATGTATTTTTAATTCTACCATAGCAGAATATTGGTTTTCACCCAGTATTATCACTGAAAGAAGCTGAGAAGGATGACTAGCACACTTGATAAATACCAGTCTCTCACTTGCAGTGTTAAAAAATGCATTATATATTGAGCATTCATTACTGATATATAATATCAGAAAAATATGGAAATAAAATGGGGGCAGGGAAAAAATTTGTCTACCAAAGAACTTCGCTTAAAGTTTCTCTCTTTCTCTCAGGCTCCTTATACCTGGAAATGCTATGAATCTCTGTACCAAATTTACCAGAATTTGGTTTTGCAGATTGCAAAGCTTTTCTGTGACAGATAGAAACAAATGTGAAAATGTTGGAAAGTTTTATACCTGGAAAAAAACCTCAGCATAATACTCTCTGATGTCTGGAACAATCACTGCATTTTAGAATTTAGGAAAGTAGGACTGTTTTTAGAGAATTCCAGTTTCAAGAAGGATGGTAATGGGTAGTGACCCACAATGTGTAATGTTACACAATAAATGTGATAGTGGTCATTAATAAAAAAAATCTCTTGAGAACTTATTGTAGGTTTGGCCACTACTGGTATTTTTGTTCTTACAATATAGAAATCTGTTAATTCAATGTTGTAAATATTATTAGTTTAGGACAATGGGATAGGACCATAATTCTGTGTCATATATTTGGCAAATAGAAAGCAAAAAATTATTTTTATAATTTTAAGAAACAGAAAGCAAGCTCCTGGAAAGCTTTATGCTGGATTCACTGTGTTTAATAAAATCTGAAAAATGAGACAAAGTAAACATATGCTGCTTACATTTTTAGTTGGCTCTGAATGAGGCAGCATCACTAGTCTGTTGAAGGATACCATGGAAATACAAAATAATCTGGAGGGTAATGGACAGTTCTAAATGGGTTTTAAATGTAGATAAACATTACATAATGCATTCCAGGCATATGGCCTTATATGTAAGCATTGTTGCTGCAGAAAGGGAGATAATATTGTTTAAGCTCTTCAAGCCTCACCACTCCTCCTTCAAGTTATTTTTCATACATAAATAGATAGAAATCTGACCATAGTATTGCTGAAAGGGGAGCTGCTTGTAAGAAGCCTCTGGCTTTGTGTTTATAATTTTTGAGTGTAGTTAATATGATGTGTTCCTGTTTACTTACCCAGTGAAACACAGAAAAGAAAGCTATCAGTAGTGATACCAGCTGTCCCACAGGCTGGAAAGCTTAGGCTGCTTTAAAAATCAGACCCTGGTAGGCAGCTTCTCACAGCACCAGGTTTTCAGTCAGGCATCAGTCCCCCAGCCCTCACTCACTGATGACAAAGACTGGTATCTATGAGGTATCTATAGGGACTCCACATGCTGCTATGTGGTACCAAGACTCTCCATGAGCTATAGCTACAGATTTCTTTTTAATGTAAGTACAGTTTGATTCCTGCCACAGATACAGCTTAATCTGAAGCCCGTCTTCACTGAATTTACCACCTCTGCGCATTCATTAGCAAAGGGGTAGATTGCCCCTCTAAATATTAATTGATTTTGGTAAATACTTTTAACTTTTATATTCATTTGAAAGCTTTCAAGCACGTGTTTGAGACGTCATGTGGAATATTAATGGTAGTCTTGATACTTTCCAGGAGAAATACACATAAAACCGCACAGCAATTCAAAAGTTACTAGCGTGTATTAGGTATTACAGTTTCTGAGAATTAATTTCTACAGAGAACCTCCTATTCACCTTAAATAAAAAAATCATTAAAGGTCCTTTGCTATGGATTAGAACCTGAATGTACCATTGCAAAGCAGGTTACTTATCTTTCTGTACTGTTTTGGAATCTGTGGATTGCTGCCTTCTTTCCTGCATAATTTCTATTTTGCTACTGAAACTTGAGATCGATCCTTCCTGGAAAAAACCTACCGCAGTCTTTTTCTTGGCTGGGGAGAGGAAAGGAGACTTTTTTTTCAAGTTGTGCTTTCAAGAGTTCTCATAAAGATCTCTTGTCATAGCAAAGGACATAGAGTTCCCTGGAGGAAAAAAACAGCTCTCAAGTAGATGGTGGTCATTCAGATGTGGGTCATTTTGATGTGATATATCATAGACTTAAATTTCTATGAGTAACTGCTGATAGCAAACAAAACTTGGAGACCTTACAGTGACAAATACACCCCCAAAATGAAAGGTAAAGAAAGCTTTCCAAAACTGTGTGAAACATAAATGGAGCAAATGGATTCTATTTCTGCTTTGATAGTTCTCCTTTACAAACATTATCATTCGAAATTAACATATTTCTCCATAGTTTCTGATACTAATAGTCTGATGGTGTGGGGGTCAGTTCAAGGCAGAATAAAACAAGTACAGGCAAAATGTAGTATAAAGCAGCAGTAATTGTAAGCAAGTCATTTGGAAAAAGTACAAGCAGATCAAATGTAGAAGTCAGAATTAAACAGGAAAATAAATAGCAACAGAAAGATTGTTTGAGTCTGACACTTAGAAGTAAGTGTGCAAGAAGTTAAAAAATTATCTAACTATGCAGTTGCAAATGGAAGTGATAAAGTACACATTGCTGAAGTTAGCCAGTAAAGCATCCAAATGCCAAGGTGATAAATGGCAAACAATTGCACATAGCAAAGAGCCTGCATTCCCAGGCAGGGCACAGAGCTGCTGTTCTGTGCAGAAGGATCAGCTCTGCCACCTTCTCCTGTTCTTGTCACTTTTGTCACTGCTAATCAATGCTGAAGAAGCTGTCAGGAAGGTGTCTCAGCACGGGCATGTACACACATTTCTGTCTGGCTGTCGAAGGCCTGCTCAGGAGCATAATCATGTCCTTGTGCCTTGCCCTCCTGTGCTGGTTAGTTCCTCTTGCTGCATCGTCTCTCAGCACTGAGGCCCTGCTCCTGTGTGTCACTGCTAGGACATGCCTTGGCAGTGCTCCCTCCTGTTCTGGTCTGCTGGAACTCCTCACTGAGAGTACAAAAGCGGCAGAATAGCAGGAAGTGTGAGCTGAAAAAAGAGGTGTGAGATAAGGCAGCCAAGGAAAGCTGTGCTCAATTACCTTCTGTTCCTTTGGCTTCTTCCTGTTGTGACCTGCTCTGCCCAGCTTCATGTGACAGAGTTACACCAGCTTCTTATTCGTGTCACCATTTAATTACTTGACTAATTGATACTGTACATTTCAACAGAATGTCTGTTTTGTTTCTTGGATATAATAATATAGAAAATTCATAGGCATCAATAAATAAATGCATTATCCTGGCAGTATGTTTTCCTGGTGTTGGTCATTTAGTATATTAGCTTTTAAAATGTGTGTTGTAGCAGTAGCAATACTATTAGACTATTTTTATATGTGAGTAGTCTGGTTGTTCTTTCATCACAAAAAGATGACCACTGTCTAGTTTATCTATGAGCAGACTACATTATTGTCTCACGAAACAATGTCCCAGTGCTGGGATTGCTTCATTAAGTTTATGCTACATAGACATAATTATGCAGGAGCTAAGAATAGCTCATCTAATTGAAAATAATGATTATAGAGAGAGAACGGGTTTGATTACTGTTACTAAGCAAGCACATACCGTGCACCCATTCATGAACTGCACAGAACACATATGGGATTATATGGTGTATTTGTTTTTGTTAACAGTTTCTTTCCCCCATCCTGAGTACAAACCGAAGGTGTTACAATTCATTTGCTCATTATCTTTTTTCTCACAGACCTAGGGGGACCTGCAAGAAGGCAGCATAAGTTAATATTTATCCAGTAAATTATGACAAGCTAAGCTTTGAAAGAACATTCAGCATTTATCCCCACACACGTTTTAGGGAGGATGTAACTTAAATAAATCTTCTTCAGGCACCACAGATGAAACTGTCTATGTGGTTTTTTTATGTCTGTGTTTATACTAGTACCCTACGGGATTAAACATCCTTTTAGAAATGCAAAATCTGCCATACTGTTAATCTCTTGATGCTCGTTCTGGTTAATGCTAACATTTAATTCTTCCTTTGTCTAAAACACATAGAACCCTTCTTTATTTCTTGAAAATAAAGCTGAATTTTTACAGTGAAGTTGTTAGAAGTTTTCATTTATTTAATTGTTATTCATTACTATTACCAGGCACGTGGGATAAAGTTTGGTGCTATTGTTGTCCTGTTAACTAATTCTTTTCTTACTTCTGTGTCAGTTTTGTACTAGAATGTTACGAGAAAAATGATGAGATCGTGAAATTTAATGTATTTGGTTTAGAAATGTTATTATTATCTTTAGAGTCTCAAAATATTCTGCTGGTTTGCCATGTTTAGCTTCCCTCTGTTCTAATGAGCCATTTCATAGCTCTAGGCTATGTGTTAATGCTGTAGAGGCACAGAGAGATCACGGCCATCAGGAATTTTTAAACAGATGACTGTTTGGAAAATGAAGTGGTGAGGGAAGATGGGACAAACAGTGATGCAAACCTGCAGTAACACAACTACCAGTTTGCAGTCTGGAATCGGAGGCCTTTGGACAAGCTGTTCTTGAGGCTTTTTGAGGAAAAAAGTGGAAGCAGAGTGCAGATTACTTTACCAAAGTCTTCCATACTGTTGTCTTGACTTTAGAAAAGTTGCCTTTTCAGGTTGTTTTTGGATTTGAAATTCAGCGAGGTACAAGAATTTAGTATGGTTATGTCCCCATTTCTACAAATGCCTACTGAAGTGTTAAACACATTTTCCAGGCTGTTCCTTACCAACATGATCTGATTGTGAAAAACATTTCCTATTTTTTGGGCCAATATACTTGAATTTTGGCCTCCTGAAATTTTTACATTGCACCCAGCATTGACCCAGCATCAACTTTGAAATGTGGTAAAGGTAGTAGCATTCCTCAGTCCCTTTGACCACATGTCCTGAAATCCCAGAGCCCCAAAACTCCCTATTTAGGAGTCAGTGTGGTGGCCCAGTCTGACCTTCTGTATACATTCAGGTAACATGTAAATAAATCCTAAATCCTGTGTTCCTGTCAGATACTATTCTTTCCTTCTTTTTAGAAATTTCAGTTATAAGCTCGGGCTGTAAATTGTGTTCCTGCAAGTAAGTGTGATCCAAGGATGAACAGGACTGAAGAGCTGGGAGGAATAGTGATTTGATCCTGAAACACTTTGCTGATTTGCAGTTACTCACAACAGGTTGCCCTAAGAGTTCACTATTCAGGATAGTGTATGATAGCTGAGGTCCTTTGTTCTCATGTGCTTAATGCAACTGATAAAGACTCCTCTGCATATAAACTGTTTTCTACTTTGTACAGAACTGCACATGCAAGAGCTAAAGCTGATGCTGCGGATCAGGCTGCTCAGGCTGCTCGCCAGGAATGTGATATTGCAAGAGCAGTTGCCAGAGAACTTTCACCAAATTTCTACCAACCAGGTAATTGTAGATTGGGGTTTTGTGTGCCTATTTGTTTTATTGCAGTGAAAAGATTTTGTGTTAAGTTAAAGGGTTGATTCCATCTTGAATGTTGTCATTTATACAGAAATAAGTCGTGTACGTCATGGAGAGTGTACATTGCTCAAGATTTTATTTTCAATTTTTAATAATTTGGTGACTATTTCTTTGTATGAAAACAGTTGTGTGTTGAAAAGCATATAACTTTGCCTCAGATTAATAGTTTATTCAGGACGGTGTCAAAGACAGACTTCAGCCATCATAAATCATCAGAAATTTGGATTAATTCTATAATGTGTTTATTCATGGAAAGATCTATAGCTTTTTTACTGTCCAGTAAAATTCCTGACAGTCTTGGTTAGCTAAGGTCTGAATTTTGGAGAATGCTTTACCATGAGACATACATAACCTGTAAAGGAATCTTCATCTGTTATGCTTGGGGTGCTCTGTAGAGCATTAGTCCCATATTCGCGATAGCATAGAATTAAGTCTGTCTTACTTATGTCAGCATTGCAGCCCATTTTCATCTGTCACAGGGTTTAGAAAGTTGCTCTAAGAAGAAGCAAATCTGGTTTTGCTTTGTTTTTCTGCTGTCTTTCCGTGAGGCTGATATTTCTGTGTACTGCTCTTTAGCTTAAAATTGGATAGATAAAATGGAACTCCATTTGCCAATTTAATGTCTTTTCATGTCTGCCCTTTCTTTCACCTGTCAAATTGAGTTGAGTCATATCTTGTTATTACTTTTCAAGGATCTGCCTGTACTCGTATGCTAATACAGATGATAGCTCTGAGATTCCTTTTTCTTACTGTTGTTTTCTGCTTATCCCTTGTTTCAGACACAGACTTATTTATTCTTAAATATCCTTGTTTCAGACACAAACTTACTTATCCTAAATGTACCCATATAGTGAATGCAGGCTATCGTGACCCACAAAAGCAAAGAACAACATTATTCTGTAATAATCTCACCAATTTACTTCAATTTTTAGTTCAAGTGGCCGCTATATATAACTTGTTACTAAATCTTTACTGTCACTTACGTTATAGAATACTTGTTTTTTTCTTTATTCCTAAGTATTTGGTTGTAGAGAATGTGTTTTGGGATTGCAGGGATTGGGGCACTCTTTTTGTATTCATTTAGTGCCTAAGTCAAGGGTTGTTCACCTGATTGGAATTTTCATTCCCTTTATCAGTCTTGCAGACTTTCTTTGTACACATCCTGATATAAATTCATCTTTCTTGAACATGGCAGTCCAGAACTGTAGGCAAAACTCAACTATTTCCAGTTGTAAGACTTTACTAGCTTTAAAACAGCATAAATATATACTTTTCACTGTTGGGAATTACCTCAGTATTACCTCTCCTGTGGATTTATATTATTGGCCCATACTTACTGCTGTCGTATTCAAGTCTTTCTCTTTTTTTATTATTTCATTCTCCACCAGCTGAACAAATCCCAATTTACAGCAGCAGGTCATCTTGCCGTTCATAAGTTAGGAAGTCATAACCTTTGCCATGCAAAGAATTGAAGCATTTGGAAAAGAAGTATTTTAAAGCTGCCAAACCCTTCAAATAAAAAAATTACTAGAGTAGTCAAATGAAAATCCCAACATCTGACAGTGTGAAATTTGACACCCAAGATATCACCCAGATCAATAATTTCTCTGATCGTGCCACAGGAATTGAAGTAGCATTGCTGACAAATCAGCTGAGATATGGGAGAGTTGTGGGAACTTACTTTCCTCTCATTTGAAACTTTTATTCCATTTTCAGAAGATGAGAGTTTGTATCCCTTCTCCAAGTGTAGCTGGCTATGCGTGGAATGACATAGCAAAGCATTTCTCAGTTTACTTACTCTGTCCTCTGTGTGGAAACGTGTCTCAGTTAGCTAGCTCCTAGCAAAAGATTTTCTGGAGCCTAAATTTTGAATTCTGTAATTGTTCCCAAAATAGCCAAATACAGCATATTTGTACACACCTGAAAAAAAAAAATTCTATTCCCGTTGCATAAACAACTTCTAAATCCCAAGACGTTAACTAAATTTCAGTTATCCCAAATAAGCTTCTGCAAACCACCAGGTTCACGCATAATTGTGATGATTTCAAGTACTGTCATGTCTAAGATGTTTTCCAGTCTCAGTGTACGTGATGCCTTTTTCAGATACACTTTTTCTGTGTGGTACTACTTGTACACATACTTGTTTGTTTTTGCATTTCCCAAGAGTCATGCCAAGAGTAACTGGACAGTGTTACTGTTAGCCTTTGTCATTTATGGTAATAAAATAGATAAATATTTCTAAGTATTTACATTGACTCACACAAACAGCAGTAAATATCTGCTTTTCAAATAACATTTTTCATGTATTTGAATGAAAAGAAGGTAACTGTTACTGCTTCCTAATAGCAACTTCTTTGTTTTCTTCTGTTGCTTGAGCTTTTTATTTTTACAGTATCTGTAAGTGCTGCTAAAAGGTATTGATAAGTGTTCTGTCTCATTCTCTGAAATTATAGCTAAGTGAAAGCTTTCCATTATACTAAATTGTCTTGAAAATAGGTTATGATGAGAAAGTGTAATTTTTCTCTTATTTCTTTAACTGCTTAGTATGGTAGGCAAGCATGCTGTCAGCAGTAAATATATGTCGCATATCAACAAGCCTCTTGAAACAGAGACAAAAAGAAGAGAAATACAAATACCTCTCTGTAAATAACAGAAGCATTCTTTCTGTCTTAATGAGTGATCTCTGTATTACTTGTAGCCTAAAACCATTTCAATGTTTGAAAACCTTTTGATAAAGCTCTTAAATTTCAGATTCTTAAAAAACAACTTTCCGGGCCATATAGCCTGGCATTACACCAAAATTGTAATTACAGTGAATATTCATCATTCATTGTACCATGGCAGTTCATACTTCCCAAATACCTTCTCTCATGTTTCACCTTTATGTTCATTAAGGCATTCATCAGAAGCTGCCAAGAGGCAGCTTGTTATAGTGTAGTCTCCTTTTAAATTACATTATAAATAACTTTATAATGTAGTTTAAAAGGAGAATAAAAGGAGAACAAAGCAGTAGGAAGTAAAGTAGCATCCAGCAGGCAAGAGTAATAATGAGGTACCGTAGAAATCTTGAGATTCAGGTCTCCCAGTGATTGATTGCCTTAGTATTTGCATATAAGGAAAGCCAAGTATGATTGAAAAGGTCAGAGCCATGGTGTAAGGACTTGAAAGGTTGCAGGGAGCTGTTTTCCCTGAGTTTATTCACACTGTTTTCAGGCAAGACCCTGCTTCTGCTTTTGCTGTAGCAGATATTTGGCTAATGATTAATAATTATGAGGATATGTATCTTTGCAGAGTCCTACCCACAAAGCTCTACATTTCACAGATTTAACAAATGTTGTACTCTTTATAGAGGCCATACTTTACAGGCCTTTTATCAACAAATAAAACAAATCTTGAGAAATCCCAGCTCTGACCTGTTTGTTTCCTCCAGGCATCACTAAACTTGTGGATGTGTCAAAAGAGAGCATACCAGGACAGGAAACAAATGAAACCTGAGTCATAGCCTCATTCAAGGGAGTCATCCAGGGACAGTTTGAGATTTGTCTTTGCTTAGAGAAAAAAATAAGTGCTGTTTTGTGTCTCTTGTTAAAACCTAGAGAAGAACAAATGACTGATGGGAATAATGTATCAAAGGTGTAACAGAAGAGAAGGGGTTTTGACGCTCAGTAAAATGGGGGAATATTGTTCTAGTCTTGCCCAAGGTTAGTGGATGCTTTGACTGACACATTCATTCTAAATTCCACAGACCGTCTTTAGGATGTGGTCTTGTAAACACACTGTCAGAAGGTAAACTGAAGTATGGACTTGCACAGACTGGACATCCAAGCCATAATTGTCTGTGTGCATATATATCCTGCAGTAAATGGATACTGCTCTTTCATTCAGTTTGAATGAATAACATTTGATTAAATGAAAGAAGGGTAAAACTACTTTGCTGCAGGGTAAGAGCAGTCTGGGCACTTTACCACAGAGCAGTTAAGGTCTGGAAATTCAGATCTGATTTGTTTTCTGGCAGATTATTTGTCAGGCCAGCCAGCTGCCAGATGAACATACGTGGGTCACCAAACAATTCATCCAGCCTTTGACCTTCTAAACAAGGCATCAGAGAAATCAAGGAGCGGTTTATAAATTAAAGCTGTCTAAATTTAGAGATGGACAGAATTTTTTACATGAAATATATGAGCAAAGACTTTCTAATGATAAGAATAATAATTTGGCAGGTTTTACTAGTATTTTTTTACTATAACATTTGGTTGCTGTAAAGTATCAGTATTAACATGCTGAACATTACTAGTTTCAGAAATAAGCATTTTAAGTTTATTACAAGGCAATTTGTAACAGCCTCTAATGCCTTAAAGAGCGACTGTGGTTTATGTTCTCTTTTGACCAGTGATAGATGTCTGTAGTTTAAGAAAAAAAACATCCTTCCCATCTTCCTTCTCTCTGCCATTGCCACGTCCTGGAGTTCTCAAAAAGCAAACTCCATATGGACAGGAAAGAGAGATTTCTGGCTGATGCTAATTAACTGGAATGTCCTGGCTAAATGCACGTGGGCCAGACCAGATAGTTTTATTTAAAAAGCCAATTACAATGAGCATTTTGTCTGATTAAAGTTACCAGCCATGCCATCAGTTTGTGCCTTAAAGCATATGGAAGCTCACTTGTTATTCTTAGTCATCCAAGAGCCTGTTCATTTTTTGAATTTATTCTGCATAAGGCTTCATCAACCTCACAGATCTGTTATTCGGTTTCTTGCTATGCCGTTGTTTCTCTACGGTTTATTGCTTCTGTCCTCTTTCTTCCGAACTCTGGAGAAGCAAGAGCCTATAGACATATCCTAATGCACTTTTGTTGTATCCAATAATCAAAGAAATAAGCTGCATTAGAAGAAAAGGTGTCCGTTTCAAGCTTTATTCTTGTTCTCCCCTTTCCTTTTATAACTCTTGTTATACCAGTCTTCACAACTTGACTTCCAGATTTATCACCTGTCTCACCAAGCCCTGGGTACAGATGCCCCCACCCTTCCACATCTTTCCACTTGCCCAGTGTGAGGGCCGTCCAGCTTGCTGGGAGTCTGCATCCATCCTGCCACACTGCCAAGCACACCTGCTGGCTCAACCCACTCCACAGTGTTCCTGTAATGCATCTGGGACAGGAGAGCATGCTTCGGAGAAGGCGGAGCAAACAGAGTTGGCGAAGGCGTAGCCTTGGTTCTTCAGGATGCTTTCTCAATCTCTCCAAGATACTTTTGAGTCACGTAATCAAATGATATGCTTAGGAAAAAATATGCCTAATTAGTTTTGAGCAAATTAACTTTTAAAACTAATAACAGAGAACCAGTTTCCTGTAGAGAGATAAAGCTGTTACAATCACTGTAATTTTCACAGACTTGCATTAAGTAGTGAGCTAGTTAATTTGCATCCAGATTAAATTCATGGTTGCTTAGTAAAGGCTGCAGGATCTGACTATGAAACTAGTTAGAAGCCTGGACTAACTTCAGTGCTGTCTCAGCTGTGTTGCTATCTTGAAGTAACTTCTCAAATTCTAGCCTAGGTGTACATATCTAATCTGGCACTATGGGAATGTTAATTACAGGTGTCGTCTGAGAGAAGGAGGTCAGTGCTTCCGTTCTTCTGTTAAAAATCATTCATTTGCTCCGAAAAAGAACCATTCCTTCCAGGACACTGTTGGCCTGCTCCAGTGAATTTCTATATTGGTCTGTCATGGTGTCCAGCCAAGGACAAGATGAAGTAGGGTCTATCACATGGGAGTATTATCACAGTGTCAAAATTTCCATTATAAATCCTATTTATAACCGCGTCATAAATATTTGTTCCATGTTGAAATTCAGCTAACAAAGAACTGAGAACTTGCCTTACAGTGCTAATTTTCAGTGGAGTATGGTGATCTATTTTGAAAGGATTTTATTATACTAGTGAAGGTTTAAATCATGTTTAAAAGGTTAGGTTTCTCCTGTTACACTTTCAACATGTGATGTGGACCATTAGAGAAAAATAATCTTTGCAGCTGCATTCTGTGTTTGTCAAGGCCACAGAAATAGATGGCTAATATACATGGCTTTTTATTCCAAGAAAGTCTGCAAAATTTAAGACTTACTTAAAAGTAGAGAGACTCTAGGGAGATATACAAAAAAGAAAAATCTAGTTCGTATTATAGACCTGAATAATGTAGAATAATGTTCAGTATGATGTAGAAGACTATGCTGAGAATTTGGAGGAGATGAAGATTTCTGCCTATTGGTTTAGTAATAGTTATTCATCCAGATCATCGTCTGAACAGGAGTAAAACTTGGAACTGAAACACAGCCAGCATGGAATTGATAGGTTTTGTATAGTGCCATTAAACAGGATGAAGATTGTAAAAGAAAGGTAGAGAGACCAAGAACAAAATAATCGGAGGTTATTTTCCTTGAAAGTATAGTTTAAAAATTGAAGAAAAATAAAGGTGAATTAAAGGGATAAATCATAGATGTTAACAGAGGAGAATTGTTCCAGAAGAGGAGAATGGTCATCTGTGTCAAAGGAGGGTAAGAGTAATACTGATACTGAAACGTGACTAAGAAAATTGCAGAGGCTCCTCAAAAAGTATCAGATGAAGAGCAGAAAGTATTTTGTCAGAGGCAAAAGAAGAATATGGGAAGATTTGGAGAAGAGGAGCAGTAAATGGATATTGCAAACTTAGACTTTAGAAATGAAAACCTAGAGCACTGATGTGAAAGGGAGGAAATGGTTGTGTGGGAGGTCAGAATGGTAAGTGGCATGATGAGTGGGGTTTCTCTTAAAATACAAAAGATCAAGAACATATTGGAAAGAAGCCAGATTTGGATGAAAAACCAAGCAGCTCACATACCCTAGTTTTACCAGAATTAAATTGATTGTTGTATTTCTCCAGTTCTGGTATTTGTAGTGCAGCAGTCACTTCAGGTTCTTACGCTTTATAATGAATTTCAATGCTAGATACAAGAAATTAATTTTGCTGAAAGTATGGTGCAGCTTAATGAGTACTGTTTTTGAAAAATACTGGATTAACCCTCAACCCTCCAGAAAATTCATAAAGCCATATATTTCAAAAGCAGTACATTTTGAGTCTCTTTATTTTACTCCTGATTTTGCATCTTTCAAGTTCCTAATTTCAAGTGTTTTTTTCTATAAACACAAGGGGATTAAGGAGACTTCTAAAAAAATTAATTCCAACATTATCATATAGTCATTAATCCCTTAGAAATATCTGGAGTTTTAATTAAAGGCAGTAATGCATCTCTAGATCTGTAGAATCAGTGGAGTCTGAAACTGTCTGGTTATTTCCATGTTATTTTGTTTATCTATATCTATGCCTATATATTCAAAAGTAATGTTGGTTGTTTGGTGACATACATGTGTTTTGTGTCTTCCCAGTACTGAGCCTTATTGGAACATGTTCCATAGGCGTAAGAAGTGCTGACATCTACACCCCAAGCCCTGAATTCATATCCTAGGCTCTTCTTTTTTCTGTAGTGGAAGAACAGAAGGGTGTTCTGAGAAAAACAGGCACTGTCTCTTTATGAAATAAGGATTTTAAAAGAGGCAAAAGTTAGAAGGGCTTTGAGAAAAATTTCACTTGGTTATTGAATTTACTAAAAAACAGTTCTTAAGACAGGCTGACAGACTTGGCCAGTTGGAGAGCAAACATGAACCTGCTCCAGTTGAGGTCAGGTGCCAAACTCCCGTGGAGCAGGATGATAGCCATGCACTTGAAATATGATAGGAGAAGTGAAAGAAGTAGCTCATACCCTTCCAGGCTGTATATGCAGAAGCACGTTGTGGAGAATGGTCCCTTCTCTGCATGATCCCAGTGACACTGAGTCTGAAATACTGTGTAGAACTTTGGGGATCATCATGTCAGAAAGATGTGGACATGCTGGGAGAAATGTAAAGAAGTGTGAATTCTGAGTAAAGACAGCTATTATGCCACATTAACAGTCTCTCTGTGTATTTAAAATTCATCTTCTCAGAGAATATGCAGTTGCAATGAGAATAGGATTACAGCCTTTCACTTCTGCCCATCCTTTAGGAGCTTAAAGAGCACTACTTTTGCAGTTAACAGCTGCCCCAGTGCAGTTTGGATGAAGTAAAGTAGTCTCTTGGTTTTCTGTGGAAAAGCTAAAAATTTACCTTCTCAGATATCGCCTGTTAAACAGCCTGCAGGCTTAGAAGCATTCACGTAGATTATAATGCGTGTTTTATTTAGCTGGGATCATTCACATTAAATACAATGTGTGTATATTATCTACCCTGGAAGAATGAAGCCTGTCCTAGATACAGGAGTCATATGCATCACTATGTAATCTTGACAGATATTTTTTTGAAGTTCTGTCAGTATTCATCAACAGAAAGGTAGGGTAAGTAAAGCAAGCCATAATAAAGATTGCTGGTCATGAGCAATTTCTATGTCCGTAAGCTGATGTGCCAGTGAGGTGTTAGAGATAGTTGTGCAGCACTCATAGTGCTCTCCATGATGTAGGATAAATTTTTAAGATTTTTATGATGGTATTGAATCCAGAAGTATAAAGGCTTACATACTGCTATGCAGATACAGTTAGGAAATGTTGCCCTGTTTTGGAAATACCACGGCTACTTCAGTCACCTGCTAAAGCAGTAACAGAAATGGAGCAGAGGTTGGATATAGAGTCAGAATAAATTCATTGTTCATGGTGCTGACTCCAGGCAGTTTTTGGGATTCATTAGTGTAGTATTTCCTGACTTTAGATCTTTCAGTGTGTATATGTCTGCTCTATAATGATGCATTTGTAAACCTTTAGAGGAAGAAAATCTTATTTTTTAGAGTTCTTTTATCCTTAATGATTCTTTAGTTATTGGATAACACGAAAATGCAAATTACAAAAATACTGTTTAGGTTCTGCATGCAGGTGTGTTAATGGTAGGGTAACTTGAATTCCAGATTTGGAGGAACAGGCAGGGAGAGAAGTGGTAGTCTGGCTTTCATACAGGTAGAAATTGCATTAATATCTGTTTCATCATCCTTCTGCTAGACTCACGAGTTTGTGATGTTTGTGAATTGTTTGGCTGAAGTCCATTTCCTTTTCTGTTGCCATTGCTGTTGCTGGCAACTTGAGTGTGCTTGAGTAGACGTTTTGATATTTTCAAAAAGCACTGCGATAACATGGTGTCACGCTTTTCAGCAAATACCTGTGCGAAATGAAGAGACACCAGCACTAAAGTAGTCACACAGGTCACACCGAGAACTGTATTGTGCTGTGTAAATATCATAGCAGAGTAAACACAGAGGCATAAAAACTAGCCTTGGATTTGGCCAAAGTCTGTGTGTGTCTCTGCATGTGGGGCTAGTAAATAAGTAACTCAAGGCTTTTGATCTGAGTCTAGTCTGTATCAGGAAGCATTTGGTGGGGGTTTTGAGAAGGCTGCGTCACTTTCATTGATGTCAAAGTCAGGAATATAAAGCGTTGGCAGATATTTTAAAGATGGTAGATACATATTGTAGCAAAACTATGCAGAAGTTGTTTAGGATACTGCACAAAACTGTTTCCTGAGCAGGTATAAAGACAGTAGCAACCTTGATATGCAAAAATTTATGTTTAGGGTTCTTCTGAACAAGACAGTTCATAAGCAATTTCTACCAGTGAATACTTTCTGTAGGTCCTTATCTTGACTTAGCAGGAAGGGAAGGTTGCATTTAAAGCTGCTTTGAAACCTGCTTGCATTCAGTGATGCTACTTTTTAAAGCTAGTCCTAGGTGGACTAGGAGTCCTCAGAGAGAGATGTGTATTCTGACTTTCACATCACTGAGTGATGATGTGGCTTTGTCAGGTTGTGGCAATAGTAAAATACCACATTATATTCTATCTCTGTCATGGTTTTCAGTCATGTTGGTAGTACGTGGTTTCAAAGACAGCAGGCTGCCAGATCAAATCAGAACACTTCCATAAAATACACACATGTAGGCATCAATCTCCATGACGTTCATGGATTTAGTGAGTAGCTGTTGGCACATGCTAGCTTCAGTCTTGCCTCCAGTCCAGTGAGAGAAGGAAGATTACCAGGAATACTGATTAAGGAAGCAGCAGTGCTAACAACAGATTGAGAAGCCCTGAAAGTGCAAGCTGGAGAAAACTTCAGCAAAGGGAAGGCATTTTCAAGGAGGGAATGTAAGAAATGAGGATTTGCAATTAAAAGTGAATTAAAGATTATATATAATAAAGGTTATATTTTGGAGTGGTTTTTGTGTTATGCAGAAAAATGCATTCCTCTCCCTCTTGTTTACATTGTAGTTTGCTTTCTTAGGCAGCCATGGTATTTCCATGCTGGTGGTATTAAGTCCAGGAAAAAAAAAAAAAAAGGATTTTAAGGCAACCAAATGGAATTTTAAAATTGATCCGGGAAATTTTTTTTATAGCTAGGGAAGCTGCTTAATAGCATTGAAAATGCTGATCATACCTCACCAAAATGCAGTTGCCATCAGAGGCTAAAAGTTAAATCAGCAATCCAGACTCGGGTTTCTTCTACATCTCACAAGGCAGTGTCAATAATCCCTTCAATTTCAATTCTTTTTTCTCTTTTGTGACATGCTTTATTTTTAAGCCTTAGCTAATGTGTTTTTTTATTCTGTAAAACGTTCTCAAGTACAGTTAAAGAGAGCCATTATTGCAGCTGGCATACCCAACTTCAGATGCAGCTGAGACAGGGCAGACGAGCCTACATATGTGTTTCTGAATTAAGGAATTATTAAGTAACTTACGTATGCATCACTAGGAGTAAGACATTTCTTACCTTGCTGCACATTGACCCAACCGTGAAGGAGCTGCACTATTCCATGCCCTATTGCTGGATCACTGCATCTGTCAGAAGGGTACTGCAGACACCTGGGGTGATAACCTCTTAAAATACCATTAGGAAGTCTTTCTCTACCAGGAGGGAGGTCAAACACTGGAACAGGCTTTTCTGGAGAGGTGGTTGATGCCCCAAGCCTGTCAAAGTTCCAGAGGCATTTGGACAATGCCCTTAATAACAGGCTTTAACTTTTGCCCAGATCTGAATTAGTCAGTGACTTGGATGAGATAATTGTTCTAAGTTGCTTTCGACTGAAATGTCCTGTTGTATTCTACTCATACCTAAGTCAGGCAGAAGTGTTTTCTCAGAGCCCTATGTCTCTTTAAGCACCTTGCCTTATATCCTTTCATTTCTCTGTGGAAATAATCCTTAGCCCTTAATTTCCAGCCCTATTCAGTCCCAGTTCAGTCTGCCAAACATTACTAAAACGGTAACCGTATCTCTGCTCCCAGTGAGTTCATCAACAGATTTTGCACATGGCATTGCACAGCCCTCCATTCAGTTGGGCTGAATTCAAGCCAGCAGCCTAGCACTTAAGAGGTTTTTTTTGTTCTCTGTTACCAGTAGAACTGTCATAAAATTAAGAACAAAACAGAGGAAGTACTAATGATATTAATTATAGTTCTTCCCCCTCCCTTCATATCTCCACAATGAAGAAATAATAATAAACCCTATCTTTCTAAAATTTACTGAATATAGTTATTTGCGCTTCCATAATGACTCACTGAATCACTTCTTTTAAGAGATTGATAATTGATTATTTATATTTCCTTCACCTACATTTAGCATCCTGAGGAATTCTTCTAAACTGGATGTCGTATCCTGAAAAATCCTGACATAAGGAAGAAAGATCCTATATTAATTTATCCTCTGATCGATTATTCGGCTTTTCAAAGTTTTATTAAGTTCATCAGAATAGCAAAGGAATCTTATTGTGAGAGCATACATATTGTTGCCAACAGTGACACGTAAGAAAACCATCAAAAACATCAGAAGATAAACGAAATTGTTTTCACTGGCTTATTTCATGAACAGTATATATCAACCTGCACTACCAACACTAAAGTATATGTTTTCCTTTTTTAGTACAGTTCATTTAAATACAGAAGTCTTAAGCTTTTGCTTCAACCATATCATTCTCTGGATTTGTATTAGGGTATAATCCTCAGTAAAAAACTTAACCATCATTTACTATTTCCTTCTGTCTTTGAATTTTGATTTGAAAAAGCTCTTGGCTTTTTCAGCAAGGTGGCATTTATGGTAGGCAACAAACTTAGAGCCAAAGTGCTGTGTGGGGTTTCGATTACTCAGGAGACTTATACTCCGTTCCTAGTTTTGAGGAAGGCTTTCTCTGCATGGTTAGCTTTGCCAAAGATTTACCAAAACTTTGGGCATGTTGATACTTTATTGACAGCTGAGCACTAAATTCAGAAAGGTTATTTGGATGAAACATATGCTTTGGGTCATGATTTCATTTTGGGTTAGCTTCCCCATCACTAAAATGGGCTATTGGTATGACCTTTAGTATTGTACTTACAGATTGTGAACTTTTCCAATCAGAAATTCTTGTCTGTTTTTGTAAAGTGTTTAGTAGTTTAGTAAAAAGGGGCGTCTAATCTTGGAAGGTTTGCATATAGACTGCAGTGTTCTGGTTGAGCAAGTAACTTTGATTGTGTCACCATTACCCCAACAGACAGTTGTTAAACATTACAGTGAAAGTGGAGCATCCTTCCACTAACAGTTCATACATGTAAACAAAATTAGGAAGTGAAGTATGTGCTTCACATTTGGAATTCATCTATGAGCACATCATACATTTTCTCATAATGATAAAATTATAATGTTGTTTCCTATTTGGGTTACTCTTCATAGCCCTGTCTATTTGTTAACTCTCTATGTAGTACTAAAGATAGGTTACATCACATAACGTGTATTTCAGTTGAAAAAAGCATAAATTAGCATATGTTTATCTAATAAGTACTTCTAATATACCTTGAAATTGAATCACATCACTCAGCATCAACAGTACTTTAAATATTATATTCTTAAAAGATTATGTTCTGGAGCCTGCATTAGTGGCATTACAATCTTTTTTTGCTTTCAATAGACTAATAAAATTGTAATATGAAGTGCTTATTTTTCCTGAATTGTAAGAATGGTAAGATATTTATAAAATCACTGATGAAATTGCATGTATGCCTTTTCCCTCAGTATCCTAGATGTATTCTGCCATCCCTCTTAAGCTTCAGATTTCATTCTGATCTGATGAGGCACAAGGTCTCTTCTTAGCCTTCTTGGGAAACAGTGGCTGCATTTACAGTGTCCTGCAAGATGACATTTTCAGATGCTCCTTGAGCCACAATCCTGCAACAGCCCTGTGCTGCCAATATGTGTGCCTCGCTAGGCCATGGGTGAAAGCATGTGGCTGTCACCTCTTTAAAAATGCTGTGGCAGAACCAGGGCATCCTTCTCTTCTCATTTACAGGGCTGGCCGTGCTGTCACATCGCTAACTGGAGCCCTTCCAGGAGGAAGGACATATTACACAAGAACTTCACAAGAAATTCTAGATTTAGAACAACCATGAGTGTGTGTCTTCAACCAAATCAAAGCTTTCCTCACCCCACAGCCATCAGTGAAATGCTGTTCGAGCAGACCATCGGATTGTGTGAGACTCTGTGCATACCTGGGACTCATCCACACAGTCCTTTGGCTTTCAGAGGCTGTTCCCCCTGAATACTGCCTAACTCACACTTTATGGTGCCATCTGGTTGCTGGCATCACAAAAGGTGTGCGAGCCAAAACCACCCCATGGCTGATCTTCATCAAGTAAAGGTGCACCAATTTTGATCCAATGGTAGCACAGCCAGCATGTCACCATAAGAAACACACAAGTTCATCTTACCTTTACTTGGCTAGATCACGCTTCTTGGTTCTGCCTTCAAGACCAGGTTCTCCTTAGGCACTCAGGTGTATCATGTCTGGATGTACTGGTTGATTGAACTGCAAACTGAAGAACCATAGCTCTGTGTTTATTTCCTGGTCAGATAATCCCCCTTTACCTTCTTGCCACCCTCAAGATCTATTTTCTTCCTCATTATGATCAGCCAGCTAAGAAATCTTACAGGAAAGGATGTTAGTGACTCTTTTTCCAAATTCCCTTGGCCCTTGTTTCTTTAAACTTGTGCTACAGATTGCTCTTATGATAACTCTTATCTTAAGGACTCCCTTACTCATGTCTGTAGTGTTAGATAATGTCTTTAACAAAGGGGACAAGGTAAATCCTGACAGCTTAGTCCTCAGAAGGGAGTGGGAGATGAATTCTTGCTGCTTGGAGTCTGTGGTTTGGACAGGTGCATAATCCGATTGTATTGGATACTATGAACAGACGTTTTAAAAGTATTTGGACAATCTCCAAAGCTAACTTGAGCATAGAGCCAAGAATTTCAGTGTTGGAAAGACTTACCTGACAAGACTGGAGGCAAGGGATGTATGTCTAATATCCATATGTGATGTACAGTGGGTGGGAGGGAGGGCTGCTGTGTTAAGGCAATGGCTGAATCTCTGGTCAAACACCGTCAGATGTTACTTGGATGTAGCATTCTCTGGTGGAGCTCATAGCATCCAATATTGCCAAATACCCAGTAAAAATGGGGCTTGTTAGCCTGTTGAAACTTAACTTCTCTGGGAAGCTCCAGATTATATTTTTGTTTTGCTTTAAGTTTTTTACTTTTCACTCCACTGCTCTCTTGGGGAGACATGGGCAGCTGAGACCATGGGCTCCCTTCTTTTTTCAGAAATTCCAACAGAGTTTGGCAGTCTCTTGACAAGAGGGATTTTCTCTGGCCAACTTTGAGAGGCTTTTAGTTGGTTGTAGGAAAGGATGGAGAGGGATGACATTGCTGAGGTAATTTCTGATGTAATTTTCTGATGTTTTCCTTACGAAAGAGTCTTCAGTTTGTCAAGTGCTGTCAGATATTAGTAAAAGTCAAATCTCTACATATATGAGGCAGTGCAGAGCTGTCACAGTATGTGAATTTTCAGAATTTAAGCAGCATTGCAAGACTGAAGAGATAGTATTCCAATTGGATGCTTTAACCACAGCGGTTGTAAAGAGCAGGCTAATGTGAATGTGGATCTGTCCATAATAAATAATCATTGCAATTTGACAGCTCCATGGCTTGGGCTTAAAGATTAGTCAGAGCTCTTTTAGCTGTCCTTTTCTCTTTACACCCCTAATTATATCTAATGTGAAAAGATATGAAAAAGAAAGTTTATGCATGTTAAACCCCTCAGCATTACCTTATGTATCTCTGCAAAGATGGAAGGAAATCCCCACCATGACGGAGAATTTTTTGAATGGCGATCATACCTGTAACTTTATCTATGGAAACCCTTAATTTGTGTTGTGCTGCCTTTCCCTTTTACTGGGAAGATTATAAAAAGCTGTGAATCAAGCCTCTAGTTCTCTCCCTCTGTGCAGGCTTAACTCCTCAAAACTTCCTTCTCAAATGTCATTTGAGAACAAATCCTGGTTTGCCTGTGTCTAGCCTTCTTTCTTAACAGCTCCCTATTTCCACCCCTGGTTTTCAGAGATGTCAAAAATGTTGTGATTTTCCTGCTCAAAAGACCTTGCATGCCGAGTAATTCTTCTTCTTAGCAATGCTTACTTACCAGATGACTCAGTAACTTCTAAAAGCTTCATGCTGCTCTTCCTTCCTCTCATCTTCGCACTGCGTAGTGATGCATATGCTTCTGGCATCTGTAAAAACACTGTATCTGCCTAGCACAGTTAGAGCCTCCTTTAAACTCAGAAGCAGAAAAATGTGTTCAGACATTCTTCTCTGGGCACAGAATTTCTCTATGACATAAAGCACAGATAAGGTTCGCTCAGAGAAGAGTAAAAAAATCAAAGGAAAGTTGTGGTTCTAGCAATGATAGAAGTGGAGAAACAGTTGCAATATATTTTTCAGAAGCCATTTTTGAAAATACCCGAAAGGTTGTTGGCAGTTCTCTGTTCACAGAACTCCCCAGCTTCTGACTTCTCAGGGAAACTGATCCTGGAATCTCAGATGTGATCTCTAGGAAGTAAAACAGAAAACACTGCCTGCAATACATACAGATTTCAGCAATTTTGTTTCTTCAGCAGTGTTTGCTCAAGTCTTACCCATTAAACAATTAAATCTGACAACCAAAGCTTGGAGCAGAGCACGTCAGCCAGTTTGTGTTTATGTTAACAGCTGTATAGACATACACTCTGGTAAGTGAGTCCTAGTAGTGAATGTGCATGTGTTTGTTCAGCTACAATTTGGGGAGAGGATGTTCTTCACACTTGCTGTTCTGTGAGTATTTTCCTGGTGAATGTAAGAGAATTTGTATTCCTGCCTTCTAAGTAGGAATTGTATTACTGACTAGAGTGCTTAACCTGGGTCTTCACATGGAAATGATTGGATCTGGAAGACAAAGCCAGCACGTGAGAGCTCAAGGCAGGCATATGTGTGTATCAGACAAGCTGACATTCACCCAAAGGGGAAAAAAAGTAATTCAAGCACTTTTTCCTGTAGCTTATAAGAACAGAAGAGACATTTCATTCTTATGGTTAATTACTTACATATCAAATAGGTACTCTGATCATAAGAAGTCAAATCGATTAGGGTAATGAAGCAAAATGTACCTCAAAATATTCCTCTCAGAAAAGGAATGATAGGTGATGTAAGGTTAGTCAGTCTTCCGTCACTCAGACTTCACTCAGGAACAATTTGCATCCTGTGGCCCTTTGCAAAGCTGAAGATGTAGAGTGACTGAGCCAAGTTAATAAGTAGTCCCAACAATTATCCAAAAACTACAGTAACTCCAGTGACTGAGCAATTTGGAGTAAATCACTATGGATATCAATGAACTGTTGGTAACATACACTCCCACCTGCATTTTAGCAAGGCAGTGCAGTCTGATATCCCAATGCAATAGTTTGACTGTGAATTTTGTTTTGATCTTAATATTTCTATCACACTGTTTTTCAGGCCCTGATTATATCAAACAAAAATTTCAAGAAGGAATGGATGCAAAAGAAAAATCTGAAGAAAAAGGTCAGGAGAAACCACCCACCCCAAAAGAGTCACCTCACTTTTATCGAAAAGGTACTACACCCCCTCGAACCCCAGAAGCAAGTCCAAGGAATAGTCCTCCTCTTTCTTCTGAGACTTCTCCTTCAAAACAACTGAAAAGGCAAAGCTCCGCTTCTGGGGCAAGACTCAGTCAAGAAAAAAAGCTTATAGCCACTGAGAATATAACACCCACAACTAACAAGCCTTTATATTCAAAAGCACCAGTGAAGGAGGAAGCAGCTGGGAAACACCAGCCAAAGTTTTCAGCCCAGCACAATCCCAGCAGCACAGAGAATGGGGAGCTGCATGGTCACTACCATGGCTATTATGTAAAAATGAATCCAACAGTGCTTCCACAGGAGCTCAGGGAAGAAGATGAATATGCCAACCCTTCACCATCAACACTTGCACGGATACCACCCTCTCAGAAGCCCAGTCCTGCTAGATCTGGGGGTAAGCCAGATGCCAAAGAAAACAAACCTGACATAAAAATTAAGAAACCAGAATTTGCTGCACCAAAGAACCCAGCTAATAATGAGTCACATTCAGCAATGGAGAAAGAAGTAGGAAACAGCTCGGTAAGTACTGCAAGAAACCTTTTCACTTTCACTGCCCTTTTGCTTCCGAGTGCTGAGCTTTGCAACCTAAGCACAGGCAAAGCTCACTTCTGTCAAATCTTCATCTGGATACAGTCTGCTAGCTAAAACCCACTACACCAGACTGGAGTTAGGAAAAAATATTCCAGTCCTTTAAATTATCTTTTTTGTAAACTGGGAGGGGACAGCTGGTAGCCAGATACTGACAGACTTCTGAACCATGAGACCCTATGGCATCCTTAAACACAAAAGTGTGCTATGTGTGTATTAGGTTATGTATGTATATACAAATAAGTGTGGTTTGCATGTGTGTACATACATACCTGCAGTTACACGTGTACATATATATGTATATATTCCCACCCCAAAAAAAAAATTCCTAGTGTTGCACTTCTGTACATAATTGGCCAGTACAGGGAGTTAGACACACACTCTTCCCCAAAGGTCTGCTTTGGATTACCGTTGGAGACAGGATGCTGGCCTGTGGTCTGACCCAGTCCAGACAACCTCCCAATTTCATCTTCTTCTCCGTGTTGATTGTGGCCTCTACAAACAGGCAATTTGAACCAAAATGCATACTGTTTTAAAATGCGTACATCTAACAATGCTTACATTTTACAGTGATGCGAAAAATTTTACTTTTCATCAGGAAATGGAGTTTTAAAACTATCCTTTCACATCAGTGTGAATCTTAATTTCGTTATTATTTAAAAATAATAAAATTATCAATAGCTATGCAGAAAAGGAGTGATGACTAGTAGCATTTCTATTCCATGGTAGAAGAAAAAGCCAGAGTGTGAAATTCAGAATCTCTGATGATGATTCTGCAATTTTTGGACCAAGAGAAACTCAGGAAAGCATTAACTGTAGATCCTAAAATTAATCTTTAGCAAATGAAGAGGTCTAGATAATTGTCCTAATATTTCTCTTTTATGAGCATTGTTTCTTTGTGTCATTTTTGGTGGTACTCTACAAAAAAAATAGTGTGTTACTACTGATGGGATAAAGAGAATGACCCATTTAGAGAGATCCAGATAGCCTAGTACTGACTGCAGGCAAAGCACTTGAATAATTAACACCAGATTTCATTAGTAAAGAATTTAGAAATAAAGAGGGGGAGGAATTTCCAACCAACATGAATTGTAAATTGTCTTGTCAAACAAGTTTGACATCTTCAGGTGTGACAGATGAATCATATCTTCAGTCAAGAAGGTCACTTGATTTGCTTTTACATGGTCATGTATTCTGACAAGGAAACCAGAGTAATGCTAAGGCTAAATGTCGCATTAAAAGAATTTTTTAAAACTGACTGATGGTTCTCAAGAAGTAATTAGAAAATCATCAGTTATTTGATATTATTCTGGTGAGGTCATTCTTACATTAATTCTGTTACTCTATTCACATTCTTATTAATGACATACAAGAGGTCATAAAAATATTGCCCATGAAGTTTATAGAAGATGCAGAGACCAGGAGAGTGGTCTGTAATGAAGGCAAATACAAGCTCATGCAAATAAGCTGCTAAGAAGGCTGCAAGTATAATTACTGATGGGCAGCACAGCAAAATATAATATTGTATATGAAAGACAGTTAACAGAACCTGGCCATGCAGGATCAGAACTGGAAAAGGTTGGTGGATCAGGAGCAAGAGAGGCAACTGAACATGAGCTCCCAGTCTGCTGTTGTTCAGAGATGTTAATATAATCCTTAGATTTATCAACAGAAAAGATTAAGCAAGAGTACATGGGAGTCTGTTCTGTCTGATTTTGGCACGGGTGCAACCACTTCTGGGATAAAATAGTGTCCGTAAATCAGGGATTTAAAATGAAAAAAACCTTGAGGGGAAGTCCCACAAAGAGCTGCAAGAATGATTAAAACATATCTTACAATGAAAGATTCAAGGTAAAAAAAACCCTGACATACTAAACCACTTTGTGTAAGTGTGCTTTATAAAACAGTTTCCCAGGCTAACAAGCAAATGTGTAAGAAGATCCAACAGCCAGAAAGATTCAGATAAAAGTCTTGGTTTAAGTAGATTTTAATGATCTTAATTAAATGTGCCATCAGTTTTCAGATGCCGGGGTTTTGGAGCCATCACTGGATAGTTTGATAATGAACATTTTGCCAAGATGGTATTTTCTAGTTCTGCAGGAAGCTTTTATTCTGTTTTGTGCGGATCAAAGTAGATGTTCACAGAGGTTTTGTAATCTGCAAATCTGTATTACAGCTGATATCAGCCGTTTAACCTTTCAAATCTCACAGATATGACTCCTATGTAGGGTAACACAAAGCTGACAGGCTTGTAAATGTTGAGTGAGCATGTACAAATTTTAGGCTGAATTGGAATTGTTTTTCAGCTCTGGTGAAAATAAGTGACTAGAAATAGTCCTTATTTTTCCTTCATTCCAAATAATATTTTGGAGCTGAGGGAGGCTTCACCTTAAGAAGTAGGGTACCTGAACAGCAGTTTATTGACCTTCTAGAATAATCAGGCTAAGGACCATGAACCTACAGCCTGTTATCACAAAAGGTGTAAAAGTGATGAGATATTGTGCATTAGCTACTGTTTGTTCACTGATATTGCAGGTCATCTGGGAACTCTACTCTAGGTCCGTCTACTTCATTTGGAGCACCTTAATTGCATTATTCTTATTACCAGCATTCCAATATGGAAGGAAGGTAGATTTTAGGAATTCATTTTTACTATAACAGTATCTTAAGATGTATGTAGATGTTTGTGGGTGTTTTTCAAAGATGTCTTCTATGTGTCTTCTCTAAATTTGCCCTTATAGGCTAAATTTCCTACATACTTATTTCTTCAAAATGTTGAGAGTAAAAATACTAAACTAATTAAAGCAAAAAAGAGTAGCTTATCGGCCTAGCAGTCTGAGGGAGAAACAGTACAGAATGACTATTAACTTTGCTTGGATACTTTTAATTTTTAGTATCACCTTTCAGCTTCAGAAAAACAGTAGCCTGTTCTGCAGTGCTCCTGAACTGAGCTCAACAGTGTGTTGGAATTATGCAGTGACTAAGCCAAGAGTGCACAGTTACTGAGGAGCAGCCAGATTAATAGAATCATGGAATAGTTTGGGTTGGAAGGGACCTTAAAAGATCATCTAGTTTCAACTCTCCTGCCGTGGGCAGGGACGCCTTCCACTAGACTAGGTTGTTCAGAGCCCCATTCAGCCTGGTCTTGAACATTTTCAGGGATGAGGCATCCACAGCTTCTCTGGGCAATCTGTGCCGGTGCCTCACCATCATCACAGTAAAGAATTTCTTCCTAATATCTAATCTAAACTTACTCTCTTTTAGTTTAAATCCATTCTCCCTTTTCTTAATTAAAGTACTTCTCCTTATCCCAGGAGCTTCTGAATGTTGAGAGACTTCAGAATCCTGGAGTTGCATTGAGGAAGTATTCTATTTTAGTAAGAAACTGCAATTGCTTTTTAGTCATTCTGACAAATTATTTTGTTATGCTTTGAAAGTAAGTCTACCTTAGATCCTCCATAAAAGTTCTAAAATGTATTTGTTAAAGAATATAATAAGAAAAGAACTCTCACTCTCATGAAAAGAGAATGATAAAACTTGGGTTTGGAATGCAAAAAATCAATCTATTAACATTTATTGAGCACGTTTCATTAGATATCTGAAAGTGCTGTATAAAATTGTGCTGTGCTTCTTCTAGGTTTCCAGTGATAAGGCATTAAGAACACAGATACAGAAGGGAAGATTTTCAATTCTTCCTTCCATGTGTCTAAATGAAAGCCATTTCTCATACCTGAATGAAACATCAACTTTAATTTGGATTAAAGAACTTTAAAGGACTTATTTGCAGCAAAGTTTGTAGTAGCTGTTTAAGGAATCAAATTCATATTTCATACTTTCTGTGAATGTGCCACATCCTTAAAAACATCTTTTGAGCACAAAAAGTTAGTTATAGGAACAGTCTTGTTTCTCTAGATATCCCCATTTCTGGCATTACACTTGAAAACTATCAGCACAAACTTCTTATGTCACACATATAAGTGTGTTTCTCTGTGTACTTACTCCCTGTTGTTCAAAAAATCGAAGTTTGAAATCATTCCAGAACTCAGAAGAAAGAGTCACAGTTTTATCAAGGTGAAATCATGCATAAAGCACAATGAGGAAGTTGTGAGTTCATCAGCTGCTCAAAAATAGCAGTTTGCAGGCATTACCTGTCATTTTTAAGAGATAAATCACCCCTCTTTCACCAAGAACTAGGCTCCTTTACATTACCTTACATTTCCCACAGTGTGTTCACAGAGACACTTGACTGTAAACCAGTACTGTTGTTTCTAACTGGTCATTAGCAGCCTCTAGCCCCAGTTTCAGCTTGCAGGCTGCTGTCCCACCTTGAGCATGAGCTGATTGGATATTCTCTTGGATTTGAGTGAAAAATAGGATTTACTTCACAAAACACTATTGTGGGGTACATTTATGAATACTTTTTTTTTTTTTTTTGCCTAATATGTGTCTATGTGCTGCCCTAGGACAAGTACAAGCCCAGGCATAAGTGGTTTTTGTAAATTGTAATTTTTTTCATTTGGCAGGTAAAGATTTTTAAACACACAGTGTTTAGCCTGGTTTTTACCTGAATGTTACCCAGTGATGATAATCCCGTCTTTTTGTTCAATTCTCATCTCTTTGTTCACTTAACATCCATTTAGTAAGGGCTGTAAATACCATGGTGTTAGAAAAATAGAACAGTATTTGCCTGATCCTAAATAAAACCTCTGGGCAAGAACTTTATGCTAAATTTAATGGGCATTCCTAATGCAATGAAATTACAACCCTAGTCTTTCTACTTCCTGGCACTACATTTTAGGAAAATAACTTTCTTCCCCAGATGGAAACTAATCATATGGTTGTATTTTGAACTACATAAATATCTAACTTAGGAGAAGCTGAAAGGGTAAATTTAAGCAGGACTGAAGGTTTTCTACTACAGCTTCTTTAGTGCACCTGTTCTAGTCACTCTTGGACTGTTCAAACTAACTTTGGCCTTTGCTATTTTAAGCCCTTGCAGGACACTAAAGTCTTACTTGTGGTATTTGCCTTAAAGCATTAAATGCTTATTTCATAGGTGTCTACAAAACAGGTGGTAGGTAGTTCATTGCATAATAACTGTGTGCTCCATAAATCCCATTTGATCATTTTTTAGTGTATCAGGAAATCCTGCTTTGGGCTGAAAGGTGTAGTTATCAGAAGGTGAAACACAATGCAAATAGCAGGCCAAAGAATATGAGCTTTACTTCTTTGTATAAAGCACAGACTCATTAGCATAAAGAGATAACATTTTTCTGTGATCTTCATGTAAAATCAGCAGCCCATTTCTTAAGGTATCACTTGCTTCTGTCCTTGTAAATGAGACTTCTTGATTCAGAGCATAGCCCCTGGGGTTTTTAGCCTAAGTTATCTAATGTTATTGTGGTGAGATTGTAATACCTAACCTGACTGACACATGCCTCAAAAGAGAAGTCCCCTTCCCCTCCAACAAGCTTGATTCCATGAGACTGTGCACTATGATACCAAGCTGCCATTAGAGCTGCAGTCCCACTCTGGCAGTCAGCAAAAATCTGTCTTGCAGCTACCAAGATGCTGTTCCATGATGTATTTCAGGTAATGAACAAGTTCTTGGCTCCTATGAAGACACCATAGGTTCCAATTTTTTTTTTCAGTTGCAATAAATCAATATGATTTTCATAGATGTTATTTTCAAATATGCAAAGTACTAGATGGCGAAATCCTAAAGATTTTTAATGATACTTGGCAATGATCTTCACAGTTCCTTGGAATTTCTGGTGCAGTATAACTGTAAAATCTTCAGGTGGGATTCCAGCCTATAAAGGAACCATTGACCTGCTTTGAATCACGTGGGCAGTCCCCATTAGAATCATAGGATTATGGAGCCATATAATGTTTGACGTTGGAAGGGACATTTAAAGACCATCTGGTTCCAATCCCTGTGCCATGGACAGAGACACCTTCCACTAGACCAGGTTGCTCAAAACCCCGTCCAACACTTCCAGTGATGGGGCATCCACAGCTTCTCTGGGCAACCTGTTCCAGTGCCTAACACCAGAAGGAAAGATGTTGATCCCACGTCTTAGTGGAAGTTAGTAGTGTAATGAAATCACACTTCCTGTAGAAAGCAAGGCTGCTCACGGTGCTGTGGTAACCGTATCTGGAGCTGTGCTTTCCTTTTATGCCTGTTCTCTGCCCCCGACTGTCTCGTATGCTTTGGCACATGGTGAGTCACTTCCACTAAGGAGGAAGCAACATGGTTCCACTTCTGTTCTGTGACCTGATGGTTGAAACATACCACTGGTAAGTGGGAGCTTGTTATTCAAAATCACTTTGACTGGGGTGTCATTAAACCTGGTCTTCGATTTCTTAGTGAATATTTTAGACATTCTGCCATTAAGCAAAATGTGGATGCTACTGCCAATACCATTACCCCTCTGGCAGCGTTTAATTGGCATTTTGATAATCTCAGTCATTGTTTGAACTTGAACACCTGGTTCTCAGCATGTGAACAGACACCTCTGAGTTGGAGCAAAGGGAACTTGGTGGCTGTTATGGGTAGAGGCGCTGATGGGGTTTAGACTCACCAGAGATTTAAGCGGTACCTGACATAACGTATTTTGTGACTTACTCAAAAACTTAGCAGCCCGCATCTGGCTTGCTATCTGAGCTACTGTGTAAAGGTGTATTCTGGTAGAAGGTGTTTAACAAGACTGTTTCAGGAGAGCATGGGATATAATAATGACACAAGTACTATTCCATAGCTTCCCAGTTACACTGTTGCAGCAAATTACTAATAGCAAGTTCTTACACCTTAGCCTTCCAGAAATTATAGCTAATGTTAGCATTATGATGTCGTGAACCATAATGAACTTCTGCAAAGCATGCCTCATGTGAAAAGTGAAAACAATGTATCATTTCTGATGAAATATATACCTTCTTATGCGAGCCAGTGATTCTTGTGTAGCTCAGAAGATAGTTTTCTGCACATACTTTCTGGTGGGCTTTGTGATTTGTGATTTAGGAAGGTATTGTCTGAATGAAAAGTTTCTCTGTTGCTGCTTACAGTGCAACCCTAAAATAAAAGAGTGTACAAATCTTTGTAAAATTACGTTGTAATAAACCAAGTATGTTAAGAGCTGAACAGAAATGAGAATTTTCATCTGTTGGGACATATTTTCAAATTGATCATTACAAAGCATCCATTTTAAAAGAAAAATATCCAAAATTGCTAAAAATAATTAAAAACTGTTCTCTGGCTTTACAGAAAGACTGGAATTGTGTAATGATTTAAATTTTCTAACCAATTTTAGCTCTATCTAGGAATGGAAGGAGTTTTTTTGACTTTTCTTCAGTACATAGGTCTGTAAGATAAGTGTCGAGTAAATCAAAACAAGTTTAATTTTGCAGCTGTAAAATGAGTTTTAATCTGTAAGGAAACAGGTTTGTTAGTGCAATGGTAAGTAAATTTTCTTTTCCACTTGAGTTATCAAAAAAGTGTATTCTTTTCATAAAGCATCTTTGTTATGTCCATTTTGAAATGGGTTTGAACTGGAGAAGGAACCTGCTGTAAGGATGAAGAGCAACACCCTGGCTTCCCTAAAGTAGTTCACATTCTTTGTTTTGCTTTATTTTAAGATGACATTGTTTTTGTGTTGATGGGTTTGTTTTCATTTGTTTATGCAGTTGTATTTGTCAGGCAGCCTAATCTCAGTGTGGTTAAGTGAATAATATACTCTCACCTATATTTATCCAGCTCATTTTCACACAGTTGTTATTTATCTCACCTGAATATCAAGGACAGTGTCTGTGTTTCAGCAGCAGGCTCTATTTCCTTCAGAGCAAGGTGAAAACCTATAGAAATTGTGAAGTCGGGTCTTGTTCATTGCTGTGCATATGTGGGAAGTTGCATTAATTCTGATATCTTTATTTTCTTTTCAGGGTCCTAACTCAGTCATGATCGCCCTGGTAATGCTGTTGAATATTGGTTTAGCCATTCTTTTTGTCCATTTTCTAACTTGATTGGAATTAGGAAAGGTAAGAAAGGTCTTGTTTTCATATTAAAATCACCATATCTGCCCCACCTTAAATGATAAAGATTTAATTTCTTCACATACTTTTAATGTTCCCCACTTTAATTTTAGCTATGCCTGAATGTGATTCAACATAGTTATTTAATATTGTAACTGTTTTGACCCTTCAGTGAAGTCATGACAACTAGTGGTGTTAGCCCACAGTTCTCTGCAGTTGTGTCATCAGCCTTTTAAATGGCACCTGTCATACTCAGACACAGGGAAGGAGGCTTGGAATTAGGATGGGACGCAAGAGAGATGAAACTTGGAAAATTCAGCCAGGGGCCCAGATCAGTTTCTCTGCTGGTGGCTCGTGGCTTTGGGGTCCTCTGAAAGCTGAAGCAAGCAGCCATGTTGGAAAACAAACAAAATAATCTGCTGAAGCAGCCCCGCCAGTGAAGTGCGTTGGCTTCTCCATCTGTTCCAGCAGAGTGTGACTAAACTGGAAATGTACGGAGCTGCACTTTTTGTTGATGGAAGTTAACAGCTGCCTTACTATTTTACCGTCTGATGTTTTTAGTGGGGAGATGGGAAAACGACTGCCAGAGGAATGTGGTCAGAGGATTCTGTTGCTGTGGAAGTGATTCCAGCGTTCACTCCTATCTCATTAGAAGAAATAGTTAGCAACATCAGTCACCAGTCTTATTCCATTACCTGCTGCTTTTAACATCTCCTGCAGTGTTCTGGGAGATCGAATTTCATTTGCCTGTGCATGATTCTGTTCATTTGTTGTTTATGAAATTTGATGTATAGCCATAAGTAGTGTTTAGTCCAACCTGGAGAAGGCTGCCAGTTCTGCCTAGCAGCAGAAGCAGAAAATCAAATATATTTTCCTAGTCCAAGGATAAAATTCTTAAATTCATTTTCTTAAACCTGAAGAGTAATTTTGCATTAAGGTTCAGTAAATAATATACCATTACTGCAAAACTTAAAGATACTAATATCTTCCTTAAAATGCTCAAATACCTATGCCAATACCAAGCAAAATTTTTTATAATAAAAAAGTAAGAATCTTACATTGGTATAAGCACATTCTAAACAGGAGATAGAATATCAAAATAAGCCAAGAAAGGTGAGATACAGGGTTTGCATGTTGACTTTTTTTTCTTTTTTTCTTAATCTGGTGCTGTGGTAATTGGTGATTTGAATTACTGTGATTCAACACTGAGGTATTTTGACAGCAGTTAAATAAAGTCTTGTCTGGGTGCACATTAATGCCAATGACAGTTAAGCTAGCTAATGCTCATAAATCATAATTTTAAAATGCTAGATTTGTGTTGAATACATTCAGGTAGAGCATTTAAAAATGTTAAGTGTTTATCAATTTGATGCCTTCAGTGTCTTTAAAATCCATTTATAATTTTACCTCAGCATTAAAAAAGCCTCAAAATTTTTCATTTGGAAAGTTTGTCTTA
This sequence comes from Falcunculus frontatus, assembly GCA_013398115.1. Lineage (NCBI taxonomy): Eukaryota > Metazoa > Chordata > Aves > Passeriformes > Falcunculus > Falcunculus frontatus. The sequence goes on from VZRV01002667.1 coordinate 1,496,295, forward strand.
AGTAGTTTTATAGCCCTTTGTTCAAACGATGTGATCACGTTTCTTTTCTTGTGCCATTATACTGTAATTATTGTACCCTATATTAATCAAATGCATGCTTATTTATTGAAGATATGTGGTGTGATCATTTGGCAAGCAAACATTTTAGTTTAAAGCTGCAAAAAGCGAAGGGCTTGTATTACGGTTTATTTTATCTCTATTAGAAAATCTTTCATACAGTATAGTTTTTGAACCTGTTTGTAAACTTTCTAAGTTTTTGCATGGTTTAATGGGCAACATTCTTACAAAATACATTAGCTATTTTTTGATGCAGCATCGTAACGTACCGTAGGTATGGGTTGAATATTGTGCAGTGAAGCAGCTCCGAGCAGGGCAGTAACACCGTGGTGTTTTTTACAGAAGTATGTTGAGAATCCTGTGTTTTGACCAGTGTGGATAAAGAAGAAAGCAGAAAGAGAGCAAATGAAAATAAAACTTGTATATTTATTTTTTAAAAATAAACAAAGTTTAAATTGTGTTTTAAATTTAGGAAAGTAATTTTTAAATAAGAACAAAATTTTAAAAGTTACTGTGTAAGCCTTGAATTAATGGATGAAATGTTCCATCCCACCGTTAAATCACCCCCTGTCTCCTTACATGGAGAGGTAATTTTGTAACTGACATATTTAATTCTTATTAAATGTTTATTTAAAATACTTTATGCTCTGGAAATAATGGGTAACAAAGCTTATGAAAAATGTTTATAAATTTAAGTAAGCATGTTAGTACCATTTATAAATATGTATGATTTATAAGCTTTTTTAAAACAAAGCTCAAACAAATTGTTGGTATTTTTCTAAAACGTGCACAGCTGTATTTTACATGAAAGGCTATTTATAATTGGTTGTTATACTGTACACTACATTTTGGACAGCACAATGAAGCCTGCCAATGTACTTAAAAATGTCATTTTGTCTATTTAAAGTTTCTTGCTGTCAAAGAATGAACTCTTTATCTATGAGTTTCTCTATTTATAATTCTTGACCCAAAATGTACAATGTACAGTTTTCACAACTGTATTTGCTCTAATAAAAATAAGTTGGTTATTAATAGAGTTTCAGACTACTTTTTCCTGTTTATGAATTACTTTGTTCACTCTCTGGAAGCAATTTTTCTAACTAATCAAATAAAAAGGAGTGAAGCAGGAAAATGGGTGAAATTCTTGTCCCTTTGAAATAATTGTGAGTTACTGTTTTCAACAAAAGTGATTCTGGGAAACAATTAAAAATAAATAATAAAAAAAAATTTCAAGCTTCCTTTTGTGTCTTCTTTTATCTTCCAATACAGGATTTTGTAACTTTATAAATTTAATATCTCAAATTGTGCTCCCACTACAAGATGGTTTGATCAATGTTGTTTTAATTGGTGAGTGACTGGTCAATTAACAGCTCTTCTTGTAAAGGAATTAATTTTTTTGGGCTTCACTGCTCCTCAGGGTCTTCAAAGGTTCAAAATTAGCGTGATGTTTGTGGGCCAGTATTTACACAGAGAAAATTTGCCATTACAACTGTCTTAAAGCCACCACATTTGCTTAACTACTCCATCAGCTGAAAATTTTATTTTCCGTTATTCCAGTTCATACTTGTAGCCAGCTGTACTGAAATCCTAATGTTTAGTTGAAGAGGAGAGCAATTTTTATTAGTAATTCCTATTTAATGGAAATATATTTTAAGGAAGTAGTCATTACTGTCTTGTTCTTTAAAATAATTCTACCAGCATGAAGCTTAACTTTAGGAATTTTTATTTTCTGCACAATACCTGCTCCCTAAAGAAAATCTTTGGCTCTTTAAGGAGAGAAAAATTCGTTCTCAAGAAAAATAAACAAAAATAACTTTAATGCCAGAAAATTTTAAAGTCAGCTTCACTGAGATAAGTCTTCTCTGACATTTGTGATCCACAGTCGATACGTTCAGTAAGGAGAGTAAAGTGTCCATGAAATATTTCTTAAGGAGCATGAATGTGGTGATAGACTCAGGCATATAAAAATCTGAACAGCAACAAGCAGAAGATACGCACAGAAATAAGAGAAAAAAGTTCCCGTTATTTTAAAGTCATTTCCCATCCGAGATGTTTTTACCAGTGGTTTATATTACAAATGGTGTTACGTGGCCATGCCTCTGCTGTGCCTAAAGGAGCAGAACCCCATGGACACACAGTGCAACTTAATACTTCAAGATTTGCTCCAGCATGAAAAATTTTACCCCACTTCCAGCAAGGAAGGCTTTTCTCAGGTAGAGTAGTTTCTCCTGGCACAGTTGTGTGTTTGCCCACAGGTAAACAGTGAGCTCTGTCACCCTTGAGTGTGAGGCTTGGTTTCTTGGACAGTTCCATTTACCCAGTTAAACCACATGTACGGTGTACACAGAGAGACAGCAAGTGAACACGGGTGAGCTGCCACAGGCTGAAGAAAAGAATCATCTGTCATAGCTTTTAAGGTCTTGCTTTACTTAGTGTATATATATGTAAGTATATATCTTAGTTTGCCTTTCCATCAGAAAAGCAATAAGGAACATAAAGAGTGAGGAATTGTTGGCATTTGCTTTCCAAAAGGAGGGGTTCACTTTGAAAGTAGAAATTTTGTGACATACGGCTACAACTTGCCCTTCAGATACAGAGGTATGTATCTTAAAAAAATCATTAATACAGCCTAGAGCTGGCTTTAAAAGAAGTAAACAACTCTTTATGAGAGTTAAATTAAAAACCTTGAAACAGTTATTTGCATAACTTTTAATGACATTCTGTGATTACATATTTATTAAATGCTCTGTTAAAATACACAGTATGAAAAGATTCTGACAATAATATAGATGCAAGGATAAAAGCCTGGAGAATTCAGCATATACTGAGCCTCACTAAAATCCTTAGTTGTTATTAATAAAACATGGTTGTGAGTTGTATCTAAATGGTTTTACTCATAGCTCATTTGAACCATTTAGTCAAGGGAGACGGTTCTACAGGCCATTCTCCTATGGAAATGTAATTCAGTAAACAAAGCAAATTAAGAGAAGGGAGATTAAATAAGCCTTTCAAATGAAGTAGTGTTCTCATTCTGTGATTTAATATTCACAGAAACAGCAAAAAATAGATGTTAAGTCTGAGCAAGAAGCTGTGTATGCCAACATGCTGTAGCTGAGCCATCTACAGTGTCTGTCTCTGTTTTTTTCTGCTGGACACAGAAACTTCAAACTAAGAGACATTACACCTCCTACCATTGTAGGAGGTAAATATAATTTCCATACTCAACATCTATAATGTCAATGGCTATAAACTAGAAGGAAAAAAGCCACTTCATCGATCTGAACAGTTTATGTTGTGACCATGACTGTAACAGCAGAACAAATCCCTCACCCCGCTAAAACCAATAGCAAAAATAAAGCTGGTAGCAGAATTTGATAACAATGTCTCATGTTTCTTCCTTTCATTTGCTACAAAGACAGAATAGGGGGGAGAATAGGGAACAAAAATAGCTTTTTTTAACCCGATAATCTAAATTTCATCATGTCAGTGTGTGTTTGCTTCAGCTAGTGCTTTTCACACTATGGTAGGACTGGTTATCTAGGAGATTTTAGGTGCAAACTGGCAGTATAATGAATGTCATTTCTTCAAGAAGGCTTTGAATTCTTCTCAGTAATGAAAAAAACCAGGATTTCCCTTACCTCCAGTGAAAACAGGTTTGGTGGTACTTTTCCTGTGCCGTCACTGTTTTTCTAATTATCTTTTGTCCTTCACTGCCCACCCACCTTCCAGTTTTGACAAATTCAACTTGCTCAGTTTTGCCCTGAATGTGGACATTGCCCCAAGACTTCGGCCACTTACTCCAGGAACCTGTGTTTTCTGTGGGGCACTTGTTCAGTGTATTTAGCTCTCTGTGGCTGTGGAGCCCACCTCTCCTGCAGTTTGCCCCACAGCACATTGCACGTGTCAAAGCACAGTTCTCATTGGGTCCATTCTCTGCATACTGTCAATGCTGGTTTATGCAACTGTATTATAATTTCAAATCTACTCTCATTGTCTCCAGTGTCAGGACAGTGATTTAAATACAGTGTGTGGGAATGGAAAAGAAAAGAAAAATCCTGAAAGTCATGCCATACACAGAGATTTCTGATGGCTCTTTGGAGTTTGTAGAAACCAAGGTAGTGGTAACATTATTGAGAAGAAAATCTGGTATCAGCTGGGTTGGGAACTCCTCTACAAATGCCCACGTTAAGATTGTGAAAAAGATTGGCCATGCAGCTGAAGCTGATTCTCAAATCAGAAGAGCAAGGAGTCTTGAGGGTTGTGATTTACGGGGACGGTGCAGTATGATGATTTCTGGACCTGCTATAGATACACGCAGATTGTGGACTGGATAAAATGCATCCTGTGTTGGAAGTCTGGGGCTGCTCTCCTGCCTGAGCTTTCATATGTCTTCCTCCATGTTATATACTGATTAATCAGGCAGCTCTGTGGAAGTTGGGGCACATACATTTAGACAAGGACTAGATTTTACGTTCATAAGTGCCTTCAATAATAATTAAGTAAAGAGCAACAGATGGTAGAGAGGTAAATCATAGGCTTTAAGCCACGGGGTTTGAACTTTGCTCTTTTTTAATGTTGATTTTTCCAGCCTGGAAGAAAATACAGAATATAGTCGGAGAGTAGAATTTCAGGTGTTGTCTTTCACAATAATAGGTATGTTAATCCACAACAGTACCTGAATTCCTCTGAGATCGATACATTAATTTGAGAGAGAGACGTGTCTTTCTCAACTTTACAGACTGGTTCACTGAATAGCAGCTTAACAGTGACACTGTATTAGACCACAAAAGACAGACTTTGACCAAGAGTTTTGAGAATGGCTGCCTATATTTGCATATCTTCATCTGCACTTAATGATCTAAATTTAAAAATTTCCTAACACCCAATGGTTATTATTTAGAGACATTGCCAGGGAGGGATCAGATATTACACTGAAAACTGCGTTCTATGAAAATGTTAAATCTGGCCTACAAATGTGCCAAAGTTTGAAAGCATTTAGATTTGGGGTTTGAATCAGTCATTGGAGCTACAGGCTCTGATTTTGGGATTTCGGTCAAAATCCAAATCTAGGTCTGATTCCAAAGGTATACAAGTGAAACACTTGAACCAGGAGTGCTGTTAAGGAAGAGGCTGGGGGGAGAGGGAATTACTTAAAACCAGGCTGCTGTAACTCTGGGTTAATTAAACCGTTACATTCTGTACTTCTGGAACAGTGTCATTAACTTTATTTAACATTGCAATTTTACTATATTCAGGACATGTTCCACAGAATACCTCAGAAAGTATCATCATTCAAGCTAATGGTGCTTAATTACTTACCCAATTTTAGCTGCAAAGTACTTTTATCATGTAATACCACCAAGTCTTTAAAAATATTGTAAACTGCCTTCCATTTTATTACGACAGCTCCGTTCTAGATTTTGTTTAGGCCAGCGATGAGAAAGTCACTAAGGGAGGGGATCAGCTACCATGGAAACAGTGAAGACAGAAGAGCACCAGCAGCATTTCACAGGAGCTAGGACTAAAAAAGACATTCTGCGAAGAGAAGGTAATTGAAAGACATTTACATCACAGCGGATGGCTTCCGTGCGTTCCTGCCGTACCAAGACAACACATTCCTGGCATAGGCTGCAGCAAGCCTCCACATGCACCAGTGACACACAGCAGAACAGGCATTGTCAGAAGGATTGGAAATTAATCTTTAGGAACAAGGAGGTACAGACATGTTGAAATCTAAAAGAGAAGAAAGAGGAAAGCATGGGGAAAAGGAAGGAAGGTGAAAGCACGAGGAGCCTATATGTGTTAAAAGGGAGGGGAAGAGATTGTTTATAGGGAACAAAGGAAATAGGCAATATTGGACAGAAGAAAGTGGCATTTGTTAGATAGGAGTATGAATGGTATAGAAGACTAAGAAGTAACCATCCTCAGTACTCAAACAGCTGCTCTAGAAAGCTGCATTCCAAGCCCACGGGGATTAAGAAAAAAACAGATGGATTTAAATTGCATGAAAATCGAGATCCAAGTTAGGCATAAAGAAAAATTCTCTTATTTTAAGAATAATATCTTTGAATTAGATTACTACAGGAATGAGAAGATTTAATATGTTTACTCTGAACAAGATTACAGATTGCAAGATTGCTGAATGTCCCTTAATGGCTTATTTTCTGTGATTCTATGATAATTATTATGGAATGTGAAAATGAGACAGAGGTGGTGGGATGGGAAGAACACAGGACAGGAGAACGAGTTCTTCTTTACTTACAAAAGAAAGTTAAATGAGGGTGTACTGCAGGAATAAAGTAGGAGGATATTTGGACAAGGCAGATGAGAGGAACAAGAAAACGTGAGCCATAGAGTGAAGAAGAGTGTCAGGGGGTTGACAGAAGGCACACAAGAGTGAAGGGAATAAATGGGCAAAACCCACAAATGCAGGGTTGCAATGCAGGAAGGAGTACAGGCAAGAAGTGGGCTGGGAAGCCTTAGGCAGTCCTGCAAGAACAGCACATTGAAGCACAGCAAAGATGGCTTAGGAGACAAAGACAAAGCAACGCCAAGGAAGCACCAGGTGTTCAGCAACACCACAGGTGTCCATCCCCATCATTTTCTCAGCTGAAGATACTCAATGCACTTTGATACAATTTTTAAATTGGGGGAATATTTGAAGTTATCAGGAGGCCTCCTTTTAATAATTAAATGTTTAGGGAAACATCTGTGTCCAAAACCTTCAAAAAACAACAGCTTGCTGTTAACAGCAGGCTGGCTTGAGTTCCACTGAAAAGAGTCAGTTATGCAGACATGGTAGCAGTACATTTTATTAACTCCTTGTGTAAAATTTCTCCAAGAAAAATACTTTATACGACAGGAGTTTCCTGCTGTTCATAAAGATGGGATAAACCAACCAAACAAAAAATATAACCACTGCGTAATCGTATTAGCTCCCCATTTGAAAAGAACCTTAAAGCAGATTTACAGTTTTATGTCTCCAAGCATCTCCTCAGAGTACGGAAATGTTGTTGGTATTTACAGTGATTCTCTGCTGTACCAAGTGTTGCATATGCTCTATAGACTGCGGTGTTGTGAGTCACGCAAGAAATTACATAACATTTGGAAATACATTCAGTCATCTGCTTGCTACAGAAATACTGCTAACAGATTCTTCACTCTCTTTTATCTCAACAGTCTTTATCACCCTTGTTAAATGTTATTTTCATGCAACTTCCTCAAGGGGAGATGACTCAGCCGGGGAGTAAACTATAATGCTCCATTGACACCAATGGCCATATGTGCTGGTAATCAGGTACTGCCATCCCTCCTCCTTGACAAAGCTGTCTGTTGCATTGGGGTTTAATTGCATCCAGAGTGCTATTCCATACTACATACTAGTGCAGATGTCACCAGGAACAGGATGAGAACATAACCAGTGAAAGGCACGATCAGTAATGCAGCCCTCCTTCCAAACAAATAGCAGTTCTCCAAACCATCAGCGTTGCCTCCTGACCATACATCTTTTGGCCTGTCTCCTGCCTGGCCATGCTGAGAGGAAAGATGGGCTTTTCCCTAAAGGTGAACAAATGCAGGATCAAGGACAGTTTTTAGCAGCAGAGCCCTTCCAGTAAACAAGACGTCACTCAATCTCCTCTGATATACCTGAGTGCTAATTAGTTTATGCCAGGTCCTCGAAAGGCTGTGTGGGCACCTGCACACCTTAGAGGATTTAGGGCTTCATCCAAGCCCCACTTCTTTCATAGAAGGTGGGGTCGGGTAGCAGAGGGTTGGAGTTTGTTGGGTTTTTGCACACACACACACACACATGCGCATGCACTTGTTGGCTGGTGTCCATCCTTCTCAGGCAATAAGAAACAGCAGTTTTACTGTTTTCTGCTACTAATTGGTCATTTCTCCCTGTCAAGCAACCTGAAGGTAGCAGAGACATTTCAGAGACTCAGTGTGGACGTGTGAGCTTCATCCTTTACCCAGGAGACTGAGCACTTCTATAGTCCATTGCTGCCAGCTAGATAAAAATATGTGATACATAGAGCATATAGCCAGCTGTAAAGTCTATCGTTAATGCTTCTGGCCACTTTTACAAACTTCTTTTTAAAATATTTTAAGCATTAAGGTGGGGTTTTTGGTTGCATAAATTGCAGGTCTTTAGTGATTGGCATAAAAAATGTCAATCACTGGCTTTGGCTGCTAGAAATAGGGACTGCTAAGCGTTCAGATAGGTGAGATGTCATCTTGTGAAGAAAAAAAGCAGAAAGAAACATATTTTCTATTCACCTTATGACTAGTAGCTAATTGGCTGACATTTCAAAACCCTGTGTTCACACATCTCACATTCTTCACACTAAATGAGAGAGATTGAAAACACTGAAGAAAATATATTTTCAGGCATAGGAAGAAGCATAATTTGAATTTATTTTGGATGGAAATGAAAAGTGCTTTTTGGTTAAATTTATGAGTCAGAGAACCTCAAAGCCCATTTGTGTACAGTGGTATTATGTACACAGGGGCCAAGCCTGCGTCTCGAAGGCCGGCGAGAAGGGATGCACACAAACACCCTACTGAAGACACCCTCTATGTGGGCACAAGGCTTCTTTCAGTTCACTCTTTGGACAGCATTCCAGCTGCCAGCCAGCTGTAGGTACGAGCTTTAGGGCAGAGGACTGGCGATGTGAACTATGGCTGGGAAGCTGGAGGTGGTGGAGCGCTCTGGGCTCAGCCAGAGGCCCCCTGACACCTCCACTTGCCCCACCGGCAGTGGGTCTGGAGCACTCCCTGTATCCTGGAGAGGGCAGTGGTGAATGATGGTGCCTACAGGAGACCTGCACACGTGCCTGGCTCCCACAGCCCCCCCAGAGCTCGGTGCTTGCAGCGTGCCGTTAATGGTTTGAATGTCACAGCAGGAGCCGGCTGTTGCATCTAGGCACCTACGGGATATTTTCAGTATTCCAGATATGCCTCTGTCAAAGCCCTGTTGAAACACTGCGAAAATACTGATGGCAGAGTAAAATAAATTGGAAAGAGAGCAGAAAAAGTTGCCACTTGCAAGACACAAACAGAAACAAGAGGCGCTTCCGTCCTTACAGATCGTGCACATGACTCGGGAATAAGGCTGGCAGCCAAAACTGCCCGATTGTGCCTATCGAGTGTCCCTGTGTTGGGAGGGAATGTCCTGAGGAGCTGGCTGGCCACTGACATTTGGAAAATGAATGAATTGTGCTTGCCAGGTGCTTGAGAACAACATTTGGCATGAAATAGCTGGCATGACATGAGTTTGCAGGCAGTGTTTTATTTCCTATTCTTCTAGACCTTCCCATTGTATCAGGGGACTAAACAGGAGCCCGTTTCAGAGCACATCAAATATTCCGAGGGATAGTTACAGATATATTTGCAGTATATTAATTTTATTAACATATTTAACTAGAGTGGGATTGCATATGGAATATTATCCCAAATAATAACAGCAGTGGAGACCTGAAATGGATCTGGAATGCATGCTGTGGAGACACTGGGAAAATCTGGGAAAAGTCAAGGTAAGAAAATGTGAAAATGACTCTGTTATTTCCAGAATTTATGAAAAAGATGAACGAATTTTGCAGACCTGAGCTACCACTGTTGTTTATAGACCTGCTTTAACTAGGAATGGGGTAAGCCCTGCTCTCTGCCGCCCTTAATTTTTCCTTTTTGCGTTTTGTTTTTCTTTTCAAATGCCACTCCAACTAACTTTAATACTCACCATAGCAGAGGTAACCGAAGTCAAGCACAGGAGCAGATCTGATAGAGCAGTCTGTCACACATTGCTCCAGAACAAACTTTGAGTCCTTAGTGATCTGTGTGTCTCAAAGGAGACACTTTGTTCCTGGAAGCCACAGGTGCTGCCTGTGGCACATCTACAGTAGAGAGACCATTTTAACCTACCTTTGTTACATTACTCAAGTCACATAAGGTAGATAGTTAATTTACTAATTCAGTGGTAATGGTGATTAACCCATACCTTTTATAAACTGTAGAAAATTCAATGGCAATAAACAAGGTTACTGTATAGCTGGAGAGGAGCTCTTATAAGCTGATTTGCTTTCTTACGAGAAAAATTACTTGCTCTTGAAAGAATCTTGACTGGCGACTTTGGATGACTGATGCAAGTAGAAAAGCCAGGCCAGAAACATGAGCTACTTATTTCCTCCTGACATGCTGTCTCACCTGAGTTTTTTCAGATTCTTCAGAGATTCACTCAATTTGGCCCTTTGGTCTTTAAAACAAAGGTGAATCAGCAATCTGAATTTTACAAATACATTTTATTAATGAGTATGTAATAGTTCCCACTCCACACTGATTTTCCTTTTTAACACTGATAAGCGAATTTCAGTCAGGACACAGGTGCAAGATGTGCTGCGCTGTCACAGCTCCAGAGAGAGGCAGCAGAAGGGTGAGATATTGAACATTCACACCATCCAGCCCAGGAGACTTCAGAGGTCTAAATTGTCATCTTGCTTTCAAATTAGTGATTTAAAATCTACGAATGGTAGTCTTAACCTTAGCCTTTCCTTCTTCTCCCTCTGGCTCACCAGTAAATCTCTGATATTACTGAAATGTACTGTTTGTTTAAGGACAGAGAGATGCTGCACCTTGTTTCTCTTTGGCTTCACAAGCATGATTCTTGTCAGGATTGTATGATTTCAAAATTAATACCACCCACTGGAAAAGTTCAGGCAGACCAACACATTAGGTGATTTACCTTCTCCCACTGACAAATTTACTGTTTTTATCAGGAAATTTAACCTTTATACCATGTGAACAAAATCAGAATATCACAAATACATAAATAATTACTTGGAAACTAATAAAAAGATAGGTGATCATTTATTACATTAATTTAATTGCATTAAGGATGTAATTAACATCTGCTTAATTATCGAGTTATTGCAACGAATGAGTAAATAAACATTCATCCAAATGCAGGAACACTGTCTTTTCAGGAGGAAGGAACATATGCAGGACAATCTTCTCAATCAAGATGAAACAATGAAACAAAATTAATCTATCTTTCATTAAATTTTTTTAGCACCTTTGTAAGATAAATCCTCAGTAAATCTGCTTCTAAACATTCAGTGAAATTCAAGTAAAGCTTTGCAGAATCCAAGGCTCTGGGCATATTACAGAATTTTAGAGTTGGAAGGGACCTCTGGGGTTCATCTAGTCCAAGCCCCCTGCTAAGGCAGGGTCACCTGGAGCAGGTGATACAGGAACTTGTCCAGGTGGGTTTTGAATGTCTCCAGAGAGGGAGACTCCATGACCTCCCTGGGCAGCCTGTTCCAGTGCTCTGCCACCCCCAATGTAAAGAAGTTCTTCCTCATGCTGAGGTCGAATTTCTTGTGTTTTAGTTTATTAAACTCATCCTGTCACTGGCCACCACTGAAAACACTCTGGCACCATCCTCTTGACAGCTGCCTTTGAGGTATTTATATGTCTTGACAAGATCCCCTCTCAGTCTTCTCTTCTGCAGACTAAGCAGACCCAGCTCCTGCAGTCTCTCCTCATAAGAGGGATGCTCCAGTCCCCTTTGGCCTCTGCTGGACCCTCTCCAGTGGCTCCTTGTCTTTCTTGTACTGAGGAGCCCATATGCTGTGGTAAACTTTGGGATGCTCATCCTTGACATAGAAACTGAAGCCTTTCTGCTAACAAATTTGAGACAGCATTTGCAAAGGGACCCGCACTTCACTGAGAGCTGTGAGCTTTTACGTGACGTGTGCCAGACCTTCAGTAATTGGTAGTCAAGGTGCAATACTGCTCCAGCACCTCAAAGCACTGGAGTTTGCACAGCATATCCCACGCTCAGGAGCACTCTCTGCTTGCAGCTTCCATCCTTGGCACTTTAAATCACTCTGTGAGCCCTGCCACCTGCTCTGAAGCTGAGCCAAGAGGCTCCTGCTTCCAGCACTCACTGCACAGTAACAGAACAAGCCCACCCAAGCAATGGAACCAAAGGGTTCCTTAACCTCCATGGAGGGAAGGGGGCACAATGGGCAGCTTTGGCCAGCAACCTCAGGCCAGCTAAGATCAGCAGCTGTGACAGCAACCAAAACTGCATGAAACCCCTGCCCAGAAGGTCTCACACCACAGCTCCTCTGCCTCCACCCTGCAGGGGGTTGTCCACGCCATCCATGGCAGTCAAGGGGGAGACCCCATCAAGCACACAGCTGTGCTTCAGCCTTTAAATGAAGACTTCATGCTGAGACTCCCTCCAGCTGAGACAAGCTAAAGCTATCAAAACCAAACTTCAGACCCTTCATTTTAGTCACTCATAGGACATCCTGACCTGTGCTCCCTGCCAGCATAGCTAGAGGGCTCTGGGCAGGTCTGGTCTGTGGTTATATTTACAAATAGCTGTGCTCTTCCATGGTCATGTTGCTGAGACCTTCAAGTTTGTTTCATGTAGCCAGTGCTCATGTATTTTCCATAGTATTTTGAAACTGCCTGGCATCAGAATTCATACTATTTATAGTTTTCTGTGCAACTTAATATTTACTTCAATCTCCAATAGGGGTGCTTACTGTAAATGTCAGTGGATTACTTACTATGGCAAATTAATTAGTTATGTAATTATTCTCTTTTTAGGGAGGAGAGGCTGTTAATACTTGTTGGATTACTAGAGCATTACGAACCCTTTGAAGTTCTTCAGTATTTTGGAATATTTAGTTCAGGACATGCAACTTTAAAGCAACAGTGCAAATAATATCCCAGAGCCCAGGCATAAAGAGAATTATTTTGTTTAACTCAGGTATTAACAGTACTTTGTCTCAAATGAACATTTCATTTGTGCTAAATTACAATGAAATTCCAGTTGAAGCATATAAGATGAGAACATTTAATGAATTTATTGATGAATGCTATTATGGTGACTATCTGCTGGGTTAATAATGATAGGACAACTGAAATAAGGTATCACCAGCTGTTACCAACCAGCTAAACAAGAGTAATTTTTTCTCTTTGTGCCCTGAAATAAATTTTTAAAAGAGAAGGATGAATACTGAAAGACAGAAATCCACATTAGTTTGTACTTTAACTCCCTTTGATGTTTTTGGAGTGTAGTTACTTTTATTTATTTGAACAGGACAAATACATATGCAAACTAATGATTGCTAGAAAATGCATAACTTACAAAAGGGTGCAGTTCCCTTGGCATATGACAGGCTACATTCTCACAGCCAGCACCACGATTAAAAAAAGCATGTAAAACTAGCAACAAGAACCTGGGTGCTTGCTAAGCTGGCACACACACAATGGATTTTCAGGTACAGAGGGCTGGGGTTTTGTATTTGACAACGGGGAGACCTCACTGACAATTTTGTCACTATTGGAGGCCCTGCTGAGCAGCCATATGTGCAGTGCAGTAGTAGAGGCAAGTTCTCTGGGATGGGACAAGATGGGACTGACTTAATACTTTTATTTTGTACAGTATATTCTTCACTTGTAGTGCTCACAAATAAATAATGTGTGTTTCTTTGTTGTCATCACTTAGCATCTATTTGGAGGTGCAGACTTTTTCTTTCCAGTGTAATTTTACTTTATCCCTTTCCAGCTGAGAAACAAAGGATTCATGTTTTTGTTCCCACAGCGCCAGTCCACCCTACTTGTAAAAACACCTCAAGATCCAGGAGGATGGGAAGCTGTCAGGAAACAGCCCAAAACCTCTTCTACTGCAAAGCGAGGCTGAGCTGGAGAAAACACATCTGCAGGAGCTGTCCCCAGTGGGATGGCTGGGGCAGACCTAAGGCCCAGCCCAGAAGAGCACGCAAGCAGGAAATGAGGGAAACAGATGGAGCCCTGAGACAGTGGGAGGGGAGGGTGCAAATCTGGTGAGCTAAGCAAACGGGCACCATTGTTCCCAAACCCAAGAAGCTCTTCTACCGGAAAGATTACAGATTGAAATTAGCTTCCAAGCTCTTTGGTGTCCTGAAATCACTGCACTCTGGGGTCCCATTGAGGGATCTGGAGGCAGGAGGGTATTTTTGCCGTAATATTTATCTGTCTGAAAAAAATATACTTAGCATATACAAAACAGCCTATAGGAGCTCCCAGCTGGGGCCAGACATGTCTCTCTGGTGGATCCCCTGCCCGCAGCTCCCCAGTTCCCTGTGAGGGTGCTGTACAGCAAATGTCCAGAAGCAGACTCTGGTCCCATTTGAGGACTTGTTTGATTTGAATTCAGTGTTTCTGCAGGCATAGAAGGAACGTGAAGAGTATCTTCCAGCTGAGGCCCTACAGGATGACACAAAATATATACTAGAGCTGTAAGTTCACTTCTTGTAATTTCTGACTCTTGGTTCTGCTTGTTCAGAGTCATTGCTGTGCGGTTACATCAGCATCAAGACAGCTATAGTAGGAAGGAAAAAAATAATTGGCACTGTCTGGTTGCATTCTGGTTTGCATGTATTCAGCAAAATAGCTATCTAGTACTGGGAATAATTAGTGAATTTAAATCACTATTTCGATTATCATTACTTCATTGATACTCTTTGTTAACTTCAAGGCATCCTGAGGGTCAGGCACAGTGTAGCACTGTTCAGGAAAATGAGCAAACCACAGGCAGCTCTGTTAAGCCAATTTTTCATCTCAAGGCTATTAAGGACTTCAGAGAAGTGGCATCCCCATTACTGAGATGAGAAATTGGATCATCAGCTGATCTGGATGATGTGATTGGACACGGTCTCTTCTTCTCATAGCAAGTCTGCATTTATCTATGAAAAGCGAATCCTAAGAGATCTGCAAATTAACAATAAAAGCTTTAGAGCCTATAACAACACTGTGAGTACTTGGACTAAGTTTATCATGCAAAAAAAAAAAGGCCCAAGTTTATCATTCTAAGACTAAATTATATATTCTACATTCTGGATTTTTAAATATACCTGAATAGGTTTGAGTAGTCCTGCCAATGACTACAGAAGTGTTAAAGTACAGGCTCTTTTCTGGTGTCTGTGGGTTATATGGTTCTGACACAATTTAAAATGAGATATGCAAAAACTATGTCACATATGTATTCAGTAGGAAGGAAGCACATAGCTCATGCTGCTAGCAGAAGAGAGAAAGGATATCAGCCCATTTTAAATATAATATTTAGCAAATTGTTTCCAATGAAAGCAAAAATTGCAAAGAACCACTTTGCAACAGTTACATACATTTTCAGTCCCTTCAAGACTTACAGAACCATTCCTCTTGATTGTATAGACAGTAATTGACATCCTAAGACCAGAGGAATCTAAAAACCCTTGTAATTTTGACCATTTCATCAAGAAGGTATTTACATTTAAGTTACCGTCTATTTGATCGCCTTCTAAATGAGTGTCAGCTAATCAATCTGAACATAATTTAGAAAGATCTTCAGGATCATCTCAAAAACTACAATCTCTCTGCACATTTAATTATTTTAGAAGCCATATGTATTGGCGTGAAGTAAATAAAAGAACCGCTATATGAATAAAATAGAGAATTTTAATTCTAGCCATAGAAATGACTGGGTCCTAAGTGAACTCTCCCTGATTACATGGTTCACCCATGGCAGATGGTATTGTCGCAAAGAATTATGAGGTTTGTAGTTTGAACTCTCCTGCAAATCCCTCTAGGATGGAACATAATTAGAATTCCAGCCAGCACAGGTGCCTTTACCCTCAGCTCCCACTTACAAACACAGAGATTAGTGCTGGGAACCCAGGACAGGTTCAGCTGAAAGCTACTATCTCTGACCTCATCAAAGTGATGCCATCAGGGTGCTTCACAGAAAACCAGTTTGCAAAGGATCTCTCTGGTAAGCTCAGGAAGTTCATGCCCATTTCTCGCAGCTACAACCACACTGCACCAGCAGGACCTACTCTGCTTCCAGGGCGTCTGCTCAGCCTGGTCCCAAACCTCCCCAGGGACACAAAGTCCCCTACTTCAGTTGGCACACTGTGCAGAAAGTCTACATGGAAAAAAAAATGTTTGTAATGTCTAAACTCGTTAATGTTCACACATTTCAGATGAGATTGCTTTAAATTCACTGGAATGAGCACCCAAGCAGAGTAAGTTTCAGAAAAGTCATGACCAGTCCAAGATGAAAGATGGTTTAAATACATCCTTATAAGCAGGCCTGTGCTAAAGATGGGTGAAAAAGCCCTGTCTTATGATGATGCTTTTCAGCAGGTCCAGTAAGAAGGAGGTTCTTGTTGAAAGGTCACTTGTACTATCTCTTCTGTACCTTGTGACAGAGCATCTGATAAAGAAATCTTGCAAACCATTGGTCAAGATTTATTCTGGGCTTGCGATTTGAGAATTTTACTTTCCTCTGAGATGTTCAACTTCTGAACATTTTCTTTCTATATTCCTTCCGCATAATGTAAAAATCAAGCTACTTAATAAAATATATCAGATCTGCATGTCTTACTTGGAATGAAAGTACTGCTTAGGAAGAAAGGGGAGCAGATGCTGAAGATAAAAAAATCTCAATCCCTCCAAGCTGAAGTCTGGCAGTTGTCATCAATATAGATCTCATGATGCTGCTCCCAAAAATGGAGAATACACGTTAGCCGAAATTTTTCTGTACGTAACAGTAGTGTTATTCTTGCAGCAGTTTTGACTTAATGTGATATTTGGTGCTTTCTGACAAGGATTGTTACGTAGGATGCTGTGAGCTTTCAATCTGTTGATGCAATGCTTTCTGGAAGTGGGTGTATTTAAGTGGTAAGTGTAAGGGATAGACAAACAGAGGCAGAAACCTGAATAAATCCATCTCATAATTGGGCAGTGCTGCGTGCCCACTGGGGAGTCTTTTTGTACCCCCAAATCCCAGGCATGCTCTTTCCACAAAATGTGGAGTGTTGCTACCATTGTTGTTTAAGCCCAGCCGGCAACTAAGCCTCACACTGCCACTCGTTCACACCCCCACCAGCAGGATCAAGGAAAGGATCAGAAGAGTAAAAGTAGCAAAAATCTTGTGGGTTGAGATAAAGACAGTTTAATAGGTAAAGCAAAAGCCTCGCACACAAGCAAAGCAAAACAAGGAATTAATTTACATCTTCCCACAGGCAGGCAGGTGTTCAACCACCTCCAGGAAAGCAGAGCTCCATCACACATAATGGTGACTTGGGAAGACAAATACCATCACTCCCAATGTCTCTCTTCCCTTCTTTCTTCCCCCATCTCCATATGCTGAGCATGATGCCATATGGTGAGGAACGTCCCTTTGGTCAGTCGGGGTCAGCTGTTCTGGCTCTGCCCCCTCCCAGCTCCTCGTGCACCCCCAGTCTCATTGCTGGTGGGATGGGGTCAGGAGTAGAAAAGGCCTTGGCTCTGTGTAAGACCTGCTCAGCAATAACAAAAACATCCCTGTGCTATCAGCACTGTTTCCAGCACAAATCTAAAACACAGCCCCATAACAGCTACTGTGAAGAAAGTTAACTCTACTTCAGCCAAACTCAGCTCAGTCTCTTTATAACTGACCTGGAATCAAATGTGCAGTCCTTGTTCAACTGCACACTTGGGGACACAAGCAGTTAATCACCAAACATCCACAAGGAATCGAAATCCTGGTATTGCCAGGCTTTGAAAGTTGTGTTGCTGAGCCAGATTAACAATCTGAGTTGGGCAGCCCATAAACATGCTCCTGCTTTAGAGCACTGGGATCAGAGCTGCAGGTCACTTCAGTGCTCAGGGACGCTGGCTCGTGTGGGGGTTGGCAGGATCATAGAATGGGATTTTCATAGCTCTCTTGAAATAACCCGAAGGTAAGACCCACCAAACAAAAAGGAATAGAGAATGAATCCTGTTTGGGAAAGTAAATCAATGTGAGATTGATTTCCCAGTGCAAACTACCAGCTTCCTACAGAAGTCTACATTACTGGCTTTCTGGAAGCTAACAGGGGCAATTCAACAGGAATGGGAGCTCCTTCTCAAACTAATTCCAAAAGGCACAATGTGCTTATCTTTGAATCCCAAAAATGAGAGAAGAGTGGGAACAGCTTTGGTTTGGGCTTGAGGGGAAGTATGAGGAATTAGGTAGAAAAGCAGTACCTTGCCTCTCAAGGTCTGGTCAGTGGCCTACTACGCCATAGCCCAAGCAGCTGAGGCCAAGTAAGGTGTCAGTCATCCTTCCATAGACACAAAGGAGAAGAGAGAGGATTCTCCATCAGGCATCTCATTCTAAGAGTTCAAAACACTTTTTTCTGGATGAAGTGAAACATTCTCTGGATGCATTTCTAACATTAATTTGTACTTAAATTCACTTAATCTCTCTGAAAATGTCCATCCACAGTGAAATACAAACCATGGCTTTCTCCTGACTACAGAGGTTGAAAAAACCACAGCATTTAAAATCATGGAATCACAGAATCACAGAATATGCTGAGTTGGAAGGCACCCACCAGGATCATCGAGTCCAACTCCTGGCCCCACACAGGGCACCTCAGGAGTCACACCGTGTGCCTGAGAGCATTGTCCAAACACTTCTTGAACTCTTAACTGGCTTGGTGCTGTGACCACTTCCCTGGGGAGCCTGTTCCAGTGCCCAACCACCCTCTAGTGAATAGCCTTTTCTGGTATCTAATCCAATCCTCCCCAAGCTCAGCTTCATGCCCTTTCCTCAAGCTCTGTCACTGGTCACAAGCATGAAGAGATTAATATTTGAGGATACAAATCCTCATCTTTAATTAGCATTGTAGGCACTTTTTTCCGGAGTTAAATATGAACTTCTAGGAGAAGTCTGTAGGAGAGCGGCTAATGAGCACGTTGGGGTGGTGGCCACTAATGGAGCAATTAGCACCTTGTTGTTGGGAGCTACCTGACCCTTGCCTGGAGACTGCTGGAGAAATCCAGCTGTCAAACCCCACATCAGCCTCTCAGGCTTTGGACTCCTGCCTTCCTTTTACGCTGCCTTTATGTCAACCATCCAGCTGTCAGCTCTCATTTTCCTATTGCAAGTCTTGGGGTATTTCATATTCACAGCTATTTCATTCATATCTGCTAGGACCAGACAGTGAGACTTAACTCCTGAAGCCTCTCAATTGCATTTTATTAAAAAAAAAAAAAAAAGGAAGGTGTTGGTCTCCTGTTGTTACAAAGAAAAGACAGAAGATATGGTATCTTCAAACTCAAAATGCAGAAAGAAAAAAGAAATCCATGATTGTAGTCTATTTCAAAATATCATCATT
The DNA here is from genome assembly GCA_013398115.1 of Falcunculus frontatus. Taxonomy (NCBI): domain Eukaryota; kingdom Metazoa; phylum Chordata; class Aves; order Passeriformes; genus Falcunculus; species Falcunculus frontatus. Next base: position 1,515,533 of record VZRV01002667.1, read on the forward strand.
TAAATGTTCTGATTCATGCATTTTGAATGTCCAGGGCTGGCAACTCTATAATGTAAATACAGACTTTTAGCTCACAAGCTGTACATCTAAAAGGAAACCAGTTTAATCAGGTCAAGGAATACTTAATATGTTTCTTTAAAAATTGTGGAAACAGTGTCTCAGTTCATATTTTGCTGTCAGACCAACTCTGACATAAACAACAAGGAGGATAGCCTGTATTCAGCTTTCACCTCTTTATGCATTATGCTCATGTCTCATAACTTCTTACCAATAATTAAAATGCCAAATACTGTATTTATTTCTTAATCCCACCAGCTTATTGATTTTGAGGCTGAAGCAGAACTCCCACAGATGTGAGTAGGACAAGCAAAAACCAAAATGATTTTACAACTGGGCTCAAGTGTTTAAATACACCCTTTCCTTTTTTCTTTTAAAGAGGGCTGTAATCTGTCTTGAGAAAGATTGTGATCCACTTCAGATACTAAAAGCCCTTACCTCTTTATCCCAAAAGAGACATTTTTTTCTGTAATACAATTTTCCCAAACATTGAAATAAACTGGTACTTAATCTGGAGATTTCAGAGTCAATATGCTTACAAAATCAGATTTCTAATAACATTTCAAAGGACTTTACTTCGGTTCTCTCTCTTCAGAGCTTGTGAGCTTCTGAATGCATGAATGTCCTGCACTTTATTTACATCCCCAGCACTATATAACAGAGTTCTGCATCTTGGCAATAATAGTAATGAAAACAAGCCTGTCTCTCAATAGTGCTTCCAAGACCCTTGGTAATCTGCATATGTTTTGCATCACCACTGGGTCCTGAGCTGACACTCTGCAAGATCACAGCAGCTTCCCAAAAATCTCTTTCTAGTAGAGTATGCAAGTTTGATGCATGGATATAATTGAACTTCCTTTTCCCCATGTGCATGTTTTGCCCTTGTCAGCACTGAATACCATCTGCCTTTCTTGACATGTTACTGTGACGTCTGGAGATCTCACTGTGGCTCTTCACAATCAATTCCTTTAGAATATTCTAGATAATTTTCTAATTTTTGTGAACATTTTCACTGTTACTCTCTCAATTTTCTTGTAAATATAAGAGTATACTGAGATCCTAGTGATGTTCCACCAGTCAGTAGCCTTCAGTGTTTAAACTGGTTGTGTACATAATCTCTGCATCCCAATTCTCATCACTTCCTTACAAATAAACTGCTAAAGTTGTGGTGCTCTCTTTGGTCTGCCCATCAATTTCCCAAATCCATGGTAACTGGTATACTGGGTTTCCATGGCAAGGTTTTGGTAGGAGGGGGAGCCACAGGGATGGCTTCTATGAAAAGCTGCCGGAAGTTTTCCTGATGTCCAACAGAGCCAATGGCAGCTGGCTCAGGACAGATCTGCTGCCAGCCAACCTTGAGCCCCCCAGCAACTGTGTTAGCACCACTGGGGAACAGATTAGAGGTGAGGAAATGCTATTGCACAGAAGCAGTTGCAGCAAGAGAAGAGAGGAGTGAGAACGTGAGAGGAGCAGCAACTGCAGACACCAAGGTCAGTGCAGAAGGAGGGGGAGGAGGTGAATGAGGTGCTTCAGGCACCAGAGCTGAGATTCCTCTGCAGCCCATGGTGAGGCAGCTGTGCCCCTGCAGCCCATGGAGGACCATGGGGATGCAGAGATCCTCCTGAAGCTCATGAAGGATCCCACACTGAAGCAGGGTGATGCCTGAGAGGAGGCTGTGACCCTGTGGGAAACCCACTCTGGAGCAGGCTCCTGGCATGACCTGTGGCCCCATGGAGACAGCAGTCCACTCTGAAACAGTTTTGCTGGGGAGACTTGTCACCTCATGGGAAGGACTCCTGCTGCAGAAATTGGTGGAGGACTGTCTCCTGTGGGAGGGACCCCACACTGTTGCAGAGGAGGAGTATGAGAAGTCCCCCCTGAGGAGCAGCAGGGACAATGTGGGATGAATTGTGTCTGTAAGCTCCATTCCCCATCCTCCTGCAACACTGGGGGAGAGACTGTAGAGGTTTTGTAAGAAAAGTTAAGCCTGTGAAGAAGGGGTCGAGGTGTTTTAAGATTTAGTTTTATTTCTCAGTTTTCTACTCTGATTTCATTGGTAATAAATATGTTAATTTCCCCTTGTGGAGTGTTTTGCCCATTTCAGTAGTTGGTGAGTGATCTCTCCCTGTCCTTATCTTGACATTTTCATTTTCTTTCCCCTGCTCAGCTGAGAAGGGGAGTGGAACAGTGGCTGTGGTGGGCACATGCTGTCCAGCCATGGTCAACCCACTACAACTGGTGAAATTTTGAAACTGAGAAGAGCATAAGGCCAGGAAGCAGATGGGGGTGTTGCTCAAAATTTCAGGATTTTTTCTGCTCACAAAAAATACTTTTGTAATCTGTCTCATTCATGTGCATGAGCTAGCAAATGCTTCTGTTTAGATATTATCACCAGTATCCAGAGTTCACAGAGAGACGTGAGACAGCTCTCCCTGTATTTATGGCAAGACTTAAAGAGAAAAATGTTGGAATTTCCTTTACCACAAGGCTCATAACGTTAACAAGCCCAAGATCTCACTGAGCATATGTGAGTTTTTTAACTTGCTGTCCACAGAGAGCTCAAAGACTGTTGCCAAGGGGTCTGAAAGGTTTATTTTCAGTAGTGTTTACTCTGTGGAGCCTGAAGTCAACACTGGGAAATTTCAAGGGGATATAAACCTAAATACTATAGACCTATGGGCAGGCCCTTGTAAAGAATAAATCAGAAGACAGGTAGAATAAAGGCCTAGGGTTTCTATTCACCCTTAGAAATAATTAGAGGTAGCACTGAGCAGATAAATTTAGGTAGATAAGGAGAAACCTGTGGACTTCATTTTGCTGAAGACTCAGCTCTGGTGTTGCACTGCTCGAGCTGTCAGAAGCAGCCCTAGAGACAAGTAAATCCACGTGAGGGATAGAGCTTTTCTAGCAGAAGCTCAGAGGGTCAGTGGCAGAACTGAGAGGAGACATCACTCTTCCAATCTCCCTCTCAATACTTTCCAAGTCCTTCCTTTCCTGGGTTTTCCTGCAGTCTGGGAGTCTTGTTTTGCAAGGCAGCACACAGGAACCTAGCACATAGGAACCCAGGAGGCATCACTCTTGGAATAACCCATTGCTGAGCTTCAGCTGCTGCCTGATTGCTGAAAACTTACCTGGTCTGTTCACCAGCATCTTCCTGTCAACCACAGAGAAAACCAAGCAAAGAAGAAAAATAACTTTAAGTAAGAAAGGGGAGATGGAGAGGAGGACTAAGAATTTTTTTTTGTTTGGAGTAAGACAGCTATTCCTTGCCAACTGTTCTTTACAACCCATGAAAAATATAAAGTGACATGTAAGATGCAAAGGATTTCTAAAGTTACATTATGAGAAAGTACACTTCATTTATGCTGTGTCAGTTGGAATTGGAGTCTAGTCCTCCTCTTGAGCTGTGAAAGCATAAAAACCCAACCCCTAATTACTACATGCTGCCTCTGCCTCAAGAAATACCATGTGTTTTTGCAAAAATAATTGATAGTTTTCTCATTCGTGTAACTTAAGACTTCATCCAGTCGATGAATCAATTGTTCAATTAAGTTGTCTCTTGACTTCCCAAGCTTGTCAGCTGAGCAAAAACATGCTTAGCTTCTCCCCTGTTCACAGTCGGGGCTTACACATATTTTTGTTTCAGTATCAGGACATTTCTAACGCCTGGAGATACATGTTGTAGGAAGAAGGCTATGCTTTGCAGTTCACTTACTCCAGTGGACTCTGATTCCATCATATTATTCAGACAACTGGAAATCATTGATGAACTGAGTATATCAGATTAGCATTCTAATAAGCACATTTCTGTGCGAAAAAAATAAGCCAATGCTCTCTAGATAGGCTTTGAATATAGAAGAAAATGTGTTTCTGACAATTTAACATTATAGACTTGAGAAAAACCCTAGATTTAAACAAAGACTCTTTTAGAAGAGAAGAAAAATTGACCTTTCAGTCACTTCTGAATGTTACCAATATTTTACAAAGTAAACACTGTAATTTACCATTTATTAGAAGGTTTGGCTCATGGCCCACTAATCACAACAACCCAGCCATGAGCCTGACCTGTGTGACGTGGGACAGGCACAGGGCAGGCAGAAAAGCTGCGAGCAGGGAATGTGAGGCTGGAGCAGGTTCCAGGCACCGCTGTGTGAGAGAGTCCCACCCCCCTCCTCCAGCCCTGGCAGGACGAGTGCCCGGCATCCCTGTCCACCACGCCACTGGTCTGACCTCCTCAAAAGAGCTGGGTGACCAGTGGGTCCCCAAATTTTGATGCCACTCATTCACATGGGCTGACACCGAACTGAGTAGGGGCACAGAGAACACCTCGGGGGTCAAGACCCTTCTCTGCTTCACCCCATTCTCTCAGCAGAGAATCAACCAGCCATTTGTCTTTATGGCAGGATATTTTGCACAAGAGCTAACTGATGAGGACAAGAAGGAAGAGCTCAGCTGATGTAAATGTGCCTACTAAAACCAGCCCAGGATCTGGCTTGGAGCATCTTATCCTAATATTTTCTATCCGTCAGGAAAGAGGAGCTTTCTGTACTCATCACTTCCCAGCATGAGGAGAATTAATATTATTTAAACCAGTGCTGGTGTGCTGCTGAGCACTGGAGATGCCAAGAGAAGAAGGAAGACTCCTCGGGGCAGCACAGTTTGGATAAAGTCCTGCTCACCCTACTGCCGGAGTGGCGGAGATTCTTAATTATTTTGTGGAATTGCTGTTTGCAAACAACTGGAGGGAGATCCTGAACAATTTCATAAGGGTACAAGGTACAACAGAAGCCAGTGCCCTATATAGAATAAACAAAGCACTTCCCATTGTCTGTCCTCCTTCTTCATGCATGGATCACACTCCATGCAAATTAGAAATAAAGGGAGAACAAAGAATACATTCAATATCAAGTTTTGTGCATCAAAGTAACTCTATTTTAAGCTTTTTCCAAATATCAAAAGATGCCCATATGGCACAAAAACCACCTAAAAATGGTACAGAAAAATGAGAATCATATTCACTGCAGCAAAATAATGGTAGCAGTTGAGAAACTAACAGATGTCTATGGCTCAGTATTTTGAAATTTGTTGCCACGCCACAGTGACATTTACAGTATGGTAACAATAATCCTATAATTGTATCAACTTTAATTATTTTTATTTTTATAATTTGTAATGTATACAATCTTACCAAAAGAGTTTTGATACATACCTGCTAAATACTTTTTAACAAATACCAAATTACATGTCTTTTAAAAAAGCACCAAAAAAACCTAGTATATGTGATTCAAAAACACACAGTGAAACTTTTCTAGAAAGGAAATATAGGAAGCCAGTGATTCATCACGGAGATGATGAGTCTGCCATAACAGCAGTACCATGGCAGTGTTGCCAGATCGCCTCTTTATCTGAAGCTCTAAATTCTGGGCTCTCTCTCTTTTTTTTTTCCCCTAAGATACCAACTCTTTCACTGACAAATTCAGATACACATTTCTGAATAGCACTGCTTGCCTCTGCAGCCATTTACTGAAGAAAGATTTTAAAAACATTTGTATAAAATAGGTATTGCTATTCTTCTGTTTTAAACACTGAACTAATCAGCTATATACCTTTCTCTAGCCCAAACCCTTTAATCTACAATCTTTTTTTCAACTATTTATAAAGTCCTGCTTTCAATATGGCCACTAATATCGTAGGTTATTTTAAAACAAAGCCAAGCATTAGCTGGATCTGTTCAGTAATTATAATTGTTGAATAATTTTTCGAAGATATCTAAAGAAGTCATCTTTTTACATACACACATCATTCTAAGTTAGGCTATTCCATCTGTACATTTGTCTCCTAGACTAGCCATCCTCTAATCACATATTATTATTCCATTATTCTGTCACCTCAGGCTTTCCAAATCATCAACTCAGCTTCTCTTGCAGAGATGAAGGCCTGTGGGGTTTGGAGTTGCTCACTTCATGCAAAACAAGAGAGACTTCTGAACAGCAGAGGTAGTCAGAACATGACAAAGGATGTAAATCATCATTATGCACTGAACTTACATTTTGCTATATCTATGCAGATCTGTTTCCAAACACACTGAGTACCTCCCCCTTTCACCAATTTTACCAACACTTGTGAAAAAAAAGGTTTTTTAAAACTAGACTATTTTCTGAAGGACTTGTGGATATGAAGAGATGCTGGTTTGATTTATTGGAGAGTTGATGTTGGTTTCTATAACATTTTCCAAACAGACACCATTTTGGCTGCAGATTTAATTTATACTGGCTTTTTATTTGCATTCAAATAAATGCATTTAGATTGCTAAATTCAAACTCCTCAATTTAAGAGCCATTTCAGCCATTTCAGCATGGCCTGAACTCCCAAACCCCTTCATTCACAGGTATATTCTTGAGCAGAAGAAGTGGCAAATGCAAAAGCAGCAGCAACCCAAGTTCCCTGGCAGAACAGCGGCACAAGGACACAGGGTTTCATATCTCCCTCTTCTCCAATGCTCCTTTTCACAGGCTGCTCCCAATTGCTGCCAAGCCCTAGGGAGTCTAACACCCCAGCTACAGCCAGGACATCACATTTTCCATCTAGCTGCTAAATCTGACGTGGCAGTAATCTTCTGAACCCACTTACCTTTCCCCATCCAGCTGCTTTCTGCACAATGGGGAAGTGTTTGAACCACAATTCCCCTTTTTGCACAAGGACTTGATGTCCATCGTGCTGGGACTTTAATTGGTGGTGGGTAAGATCTTCATAAAAGTTTTCTCTGGGTACCTGCATGTTTATTACCAACTTGTTGTAGAAACACAACAGAGACCTTTCAGCACCCTATAGCTGTCCCACTCTGACAAAAAAGCCCAGGCTGTGTACCATGTTTTTATTAACTGTTCTTATTCATAATTATTCCTGCAAAGCTTTTTTAAAAGGAGGATAAAACATTCTCTGCCACTTCCTCCTCTTCTTCCTTGAGCTCACACATCCTTTTTTTCTCTAAGTTATGCTGGCAGGCTGATGAAAGGTCAGCTTTGCACTGCCATCAAAGTATCCTGATGCAGAAGGGAACCTGAGGTCACTCCCGCCTTCAAGAAGCGCTGCCAGCTTCCTGACCGCTCGCAGCGGGAATGGCATCACCCACAGTGACATATTATTGTTATTATCATCCTCTTACCACCACCACTTGCAGATTAAACTCTGAGCCTGGCCAGGGCTCCGGGTGTGTAAAACCTGGCTATGTTACTGCTCGTGCTCAAGTCCGGCTGATCCTGCTTCCCACCGCCTCCACACCACCGCCAGTTATAGGGGTCCTCGTGGTGCCAGAGCAAGGATCCCCCTCCTTGGGACAGCATAATCACATCTGACATCTGACAGCCAGAGAAGGAGTGGGCAGGGGAGAAAGCAAAGGGAAAGCTCTGTCTTCTCGTCCCAGCTGGCAATCTCAGGCATTCAAAACAAAGCAGGACAAAGAGCCTGAAAGCTATGGGCAGCATCTGATGAAGAGGTTGTTAATTCTGAAGAAGGTAATACAATTGGTAATGGTCTGTTTATGGCATTATAGGTTCTTTTTGAGAAAGGGTATAAAGAAGAAAAAATGTGTCAGAAGGGATATCAACGGCCAGTCAGAGGAAAAGCTAGGGAAATACGGCAGCTGGTGATAAACAAATAACCACCTTGAAAAATGCAACACATGCAACAAGAGGGAAGTTTCCCCTATTTCAGCCCCTTCTAACAAGCGGTGTCACTTAAAGCTCCCTCTATGTCCTAATACAAATCTCTTCTGTCTGCACATTTGTTATTTAGCTGCCTTAAATTCAAAAAGAAAATAGAAAAAAAATAGAAAACATTATTTTCAACCCTGATTTATGCCTTTGAAATATGCAGGAACTCTATCACAGAATTTTTCCATGCTCATTAATGCCAGCACACATTTGCTCTTCCAGAGAGGGAATACTAAGAGCTCCTCGTGACCCAGGCTGCTTTCCACAGGCTCCCGTGAAACAACAGGAGGCGAAGGGCCCCCGGGCGCTGCCATCCCCTTGCAAGGACTATCAGTTTGCATTAGTCACAACAAACCTCCTCCCATCACCCAGCTTTCTCAGGGTCCTTTGCTTGGGAACAGTTGCTGGGCTGAGGCTTCTCTGCTCTTATCTTTTTGGATTGCAAAACAAAGGAAATTACAGGTGACTGACAGGCAGTACCACACTCTGTGTGGTTTGGGGTTTTTTTGTAAGAGATTGTTTGTCCTCTGGAACAGCAGCCATCAAGCTTTAGACCACAAATCCCAGACACATGGAGGGCAATTTCTAAATCTGAAAGGCAGGCATAAAAGCTTCATTATGAGAAGTGGAGTTGTTTTCTAATTTCCTGACCTTGAAAGCTATTTCTCAAGAGTCTGCAGGGAGTACAGCTTAAAACTTCATGTCTGATACTTTAAAACTGACATTTTAAAAAACTGTGGGTGTTTGGTTGTTGGGTTTCTTTTTTGGGTTTTTTTTTTTTTTTCATATAAAACAAGAGAAGGGGAAAGGGTAGTAAGGAAAACATCCATATATATTTTCTAAGAGGTGCCTCTTCCAAAAGTAAATTTTGCTGCTTGTGTGTTTAAAAGCACTCATTTGGGCCATTTTGAGATCTTTCCAGAGCACAGAGCTTCTAGAGCTGATTCTTGAGCTTATCATCTTTGCCCACCTTCTCAGGCCTGTGCTTCCTATTTAGTTTATTCCAAAGCCTATTATTTCCACAAGCAAAATTATTTTGCTGGGGTGGATGCAGACACACTGAGAGGGCTGGTCATATGTCAGTCCACATTAGTTAACACCCATTCCTGTAAATTCTAACTTATCTAACAGATACTAACATTTGTTATTGATTGTATTTAAATTTAAGATAAAGAAAACTGTGCTATGTTATAAATCAGGATTTATTATCTCATTTACCATTGATTATATGATTTATATATTATTGATTATATCAGTTACTATTATATCATTACCAGTAAAACCAAAACATATTCCTAACAGTGGTTTCAGAAACAGTACAGAGTGACAAGAAAGACAAAATGTGAGGTTTTGTTTGAGGTGTGATTTTTTTGTTGTTTTTACCCAAAAAATGAGCTCTAGGAAGATGATATCTCCTTCTCCAAGACAGTAATGGTGTTTCAGTCTATTCTGTGAGATGATCACCTTATCAACTCTGAAGTGTATATATTTGTGTATATGTGTCAAAGGAAATACCTTAAAATCCATACATACTGTATTCTCATATTAATTCAAAGCACTTACATTTTGACAGGTTGGCATCTTGCCAGAAGAAGTCTGAACAACTGAGTTAATGATAGCCAGGTAAACACAAACAGCAGCAAAAAACACAACAGAGACCCCACTGGGCAATGAAGAGGGGGGTGCATGGGAAAGAAGGGGTTAAACATTCCAAGTTCATAGTAATTTCTGTTGAGTAGAATCACAGAATGGTTGGGGTTGGAATGGACCTTAAATTTCATCAAGTTCCAACCCTCCCGCCATGGGCAGGGACACTTTCCACTAGACCAGGTTGCTCAGAGCCCCATCCTGTGTGGCCTTGAACACTCCCAGGGATGGGGCATCCACAACTTCTCTGGACAACCTGTTCCAGTGCTTCACCACCCTCAAGTAGAGGATTTCCTCCTACTATTCTAAACCAAACCTGCCCTCTTTCAGTTTAATGCTATTGTCCTTTGTCCTGTCACTACACTGCCCAATAAAAAGTACCTCCACGTATTTCCTGCAGATCGTCTATAAGAAATGGAAGGTTGCTACAGGACTGCCCTGGAACATATATTTATAAAGTACATATTTTTATATACACAAATTTATAAAGTATTTATTTCCTTTACAACATACTTCATAAAATAACTATTTTGTAAAGTAATTACCTTTACATATCTACCCAAGTCGGGAAAAGGCACTGAGGGAAAGGCAGAGAAAGAGGAGGAGGAAGCACATTATAAGGCAGTCTAGGCTCTATTGCACAATATTTGCAGCTTCAGACAAGTGAAGCCAACATATAGATAGCACAGGAGGACAAAATCTGAGCAGCAGAGCCTTGGCAGCATCAAATCACCACTGACAGCTGTGGTTAACACTCGTTCTTGTGCCTACCTGAGTGGTTATTTCAATTTGCAGCAGCAGTCATCAAGTTGTTTTGATTTGCAAGTTGCTTCTATGTGCCCAGTGGTTTGGTTATGGTTTCCAGTCTCACAGACTGGAACCTTCCCACACCAGTCCCACTTCTGGCAGTTGCCTTTGGCTGACCTCTTGGAGGGAGACCAGCCATGGACCACAGGCTGAGGCCTGGGTAAGTCACCAGACATGGAGAAGGGTAGGATGGGCATCTGTTAAGGAGTAGGAAAAGTACGTTAATTCACACATAATGTTGCTAAATTGCTCATTACTACCATGAAAATAGGTGTATTTCCTGCATTGATTTCAGTGGAAGAAGGCCTCAATTCCTATAGCACTAACATTTCTAGCTAACTGTGATTTTATCCAGTAATCATATCTATTCCCAAAACTCCTTGTCCAAACAATGGGACTGCCAGGACAAGAATGTGTCTGTTGGCCATCTCTCTCCACACAATTAATGAACCATTACTTGTGGTATGACTCATGGCACAGAAGGATCACATGAGCTGGGATTAATATGATCTATTTTGCCCTATTTCCTGCTTCTGTCATGTTATGTTATGCTTGCTGTATTACCTTTATTTACACTTTAAGGATGATAAATTAAATTAATCAGGGCACTACAGTGACAACTCCCGAGGAAATACAGGCTGTTTTTATGTGAGTGGATGGCTTAACTGCTGGCTTAAATGTCATCCAAATTCTCCATTTGTTATTCACTGGATAGGGTATGTAAGAATATGGTGTAAGGAAAATCACTGATACAGTCAGACCACAGCATGTGAAGTTATCCATCACCTCAATGTCCTCCTCCACCTGAAGCCACTCATTTTCTCATTGTCCAGGCTGGGTGGAAACTCCCCTCCCAACATGTGTGGAGCCCAGCACAGCCCAGTTCTCCCCCAGAGCTGCAGCTCCTGATCAGTAACAGGAACAATACACTTGCCCTCACAGCCCATCAAGAAACACAGTCCTATTTACTTTGTATAAAAATACCTTCTTTTGAATATCTGTAAGCAAACAAAGCAGCTGCCTGCAGAGGGATAGCCAGAACACCTCGACACACTCATCCAGCACCTGCAGCAGGAGCTTTGTGCCTCCTGTGCTCTGGGGGCACAGCAATATCCAGCCTTGCTTCTGAAATCCTTCACCCAAACCTCCACATGCTCTGGGAGCTGTAGTATCATAATAGTGATAGTGGGAAAAACTGTGAGCTTGCAGTTTGGAAGCTCATCTTACTGACACTTTATCCTTTCTGTACAGCCAACGGGGACGAATTTGCTGCACTCTTCATGAACACTTTCTTCCACCATCTCCTCCAGCTGCAGAGTTATTACCAGCCATTCTTTTCTGTTCCATTACCATTACATTCTTTCTGTTCCAAGGAAACTGGACAAACTGGCCAAAACTGGGGGTTTTTCCATGTCTTGCCCAAGTCTATGATTGTGGAAGTCTAAAATCTCACTAAATCATATTGCTCAGTTCTTCAGCATGAAACTTTCTCTGCCTGTAGCTCAGTAGCAATGCTGGAAATGATCTGCTGTCGGTCTTACAAGTTGATATAAAATCAGTTGTCGTCCTCCTTGCAAAGCCATTTCTCTAAGATCCAGGCCTTTCATGTGTTTATCAGGTCCATGTTTAACTTCCGTCAGCCACCTGGATCTTAGAGAAATGGCTTTGCATTAAGACACCAGGTACCTAAACAGCTTATTTTCTAAGAGAGAAACTTTTCGCTCAGCTAAGCAGGACAAACTGCAACAAAGAGGTCTTTGGTGTCTGAATCTCTTGAGCACTTTCATCAACTTTCTTCTCAGTGCAGTTCCTGGTTCTGAGCCCTACTGTGACAGAGCCCATGTACCCAGCACCCATCTCCCCACAGAAAAGCCAGTCTTCAGGGCACATCAGAGCCCATGGAACACCCGGGGTACAGGGGATCCTCTATTCCAGCTTCTCCACGTATCCTTGAAAAGGGGCTCTGGCAGCCTGCTAGCAGTCAGTGCTGCGCTGCTTCTCTTTCATTCACAAAGCACAACTCACTGCAGTGTGGCTTCTCCCAGTCATTGGGAATAACTGGCTTTGAAAAACATGTATGTGCCAAATCCTGAGAGATTGTTTTCCACTGACTCCATCTTCAACTGGCCAGATTAAATTTAACTTTAAGGAGAAGGGACCTAAGTAATCAAGGTCTCCTACACAATGACCACTTATATGCAAGTTCTCACATAAATCTTGTGTGATTCCCTGTGGTCTGGGTGAGTCTGTAAGTGTGGAAGGTGTGGACAGGCCGAGATGGCAGTCCTGGGGTAACAGGAGATGGCCTGCTCAGCTAGAGAGGGCATCTCAGTAAGACCATCATTTATTTTAGAAAGGGAAATTAGTATTACACACAATTAAAGAACTAAAGGAGGTAGCACCACAGAGAGCCATATCAAGTAGCAAAAACCTTGTTCAAGTATGCTGACCTCTGTAGCTAAGCCCATTTTGTCAGGGCTGGACAGTGCATTTCCCATCCCATTGCGGTTCCCACACAACAAGCCCTGCCCTTGATATATCCTATCCCCAGATCAATAACCACTGGCACCAGCTTGCTCTGGCTTCTCCAAAGCTGCTTTGCAGGAATCCATCCCTGATGCAGTAGCGCATATTGCTGCCTTCATTACTTTCTCCCACCACATAAATCTGCACTGCCTTAATTACCTTCGTCTGTGACCTGATATTAAGGGATTCATAGGAGGCCACCAAGCTCCCTAGGCTCAGGAGCACCAGAGGGAGCAGGACATTCACCCTCGGAAGGTATCAGGCTCTCATGTATCTGATGAAGTCACAGAGAAAATGAAAGAGTGAGTTTGCTTTTCAGGAAGGCTTTTAAAAGATCCCCTTCTTCTGTTGTGCTCGAAATCCCTTTTTCCTTTTTCTTTTCCCATCAGAGATAAACATCCCATCTCCTTTGAGTCACCTTTTGCAATTGTACTGATTGCCCAATTCTAGCTCACAGAACTGGTATTGCTCAAACAAATAGCATGCCAGGGCTTTCTTAATTCACTTGGAACTGGATTTAAGTCCTTATTCGTCTATACACTGGAGATATTTTTCAAGCAAAAATCTAGCACTAAGTACCTTGATCCTATGATGCAACAGCTTGATAAATATAAATCTTAAATATACTTATTTTTTCCCCAGGATCAAGAAAATAATTTATGAGACTATTTTTAGACTTTGCAAATTGTTGGGGGTTTTTTTGGATGTTTCCCTGCATGTTCAGATCACTATGGTTTTTATCCTTATTGAAGTAACATTTCCTCTTTTAGATTTTTTCCAGTGCATAAAGTTTTATTCATATGTTTATAAATTTGTATTTATACAAATATATTTATGTTATTATTCATGTGTTCATTTTACACTCAGCTTAATCCTTTCCATATATGCTTATATTCTTTGCTAACTTGAGAGCAAAAAGGAGGAGCTTTCTATGCCTTGTCTGGGTTATGAAGACTAAGAAAAACCTCTTCTTAAATTATTACATTTTTTCCACATTTTGAGATATTTCAAAGATTTTTTTACCCGAGCATAATTTTTTTGTGTTTTTTAAAAGATTCTTAACTATTATTGGAATTTTAGGAATTATAGGACCAACTCTGAAACAGTGAAGAATATTGATAATTTAACTGCCACTTTAAATTGCTTCCAATATATAGAAACAAATTTAATACCTGTAAATTAAAAAACTCTTTCTAAAATTAAAGATGTGGTGGTTTAATATTTTCTTGTTCTGCAAATACATCACTTTCTATATACGTCTAGAATTCACCTATAAACATATTTCTGTAAGAATTTTAGTATTGCCTCTGTCTTTCCTGTGGGATTTATTGCAGTTCATACACTGCAAGATGAACATATACCCAGACAGTTGTATTTTGAATTATCTGCAGGCCAATTACTCTGCGGACTTACATTCTCAGAGACCCGGGTCAAATTCTGCTTTACCGTTGGATTTACTTCTCTGGTTGAGCTGTTTGTCAGGTTTGATAATCCTATTAATAAAGGATTAAGGAAATAAGGATTAAAGACACTAGGTGTGTTCAAAATACAAACAAACAAATAAATTCCTTAGAAATAAGAAAAATAAAATAATTTTAAAGACCAGAAAAGCCGATTTATTTCTCTAGAGTTGAAGGCAATCGCTGACTCCATATGGTATCAGAATTTCTGAGATTTTCAATACTGCCTAAAAATACTCCATGCAAATGCTCATTTGTACAACACTGATGCAAGGACAGATGGAAATCACAGTCCCAGTGCTACTCTTCCCTCCACAAGGTCTGGGAGAAGCTTACATTTCACTCCTGAGTCTTGCTTGGATTTCATGCCAGAGGGTAAGGCATGGTGTGCAGATGAGGAAGAGAGTTCTGTTCCAGAGCACCCATGTCAGGAACATCCCCCCCAAGCCTGGCAGAGGGCACAGAGACCTCTCGAGGCTCTCACCGGGCAGGGTGAGGGTGACATCTGAGCATCAGACGTCAGCACACCCCAGCACTCGCTGCCCACCTACAGAACCTCTCCTTCTGCCCCCAGGAAGTGTCCACAGCTAGTCCACGGGGGGAAGGTCTGGGATTGCAGAACTTCATCTTTTTTCCTTCAAGCCTGGGCACAGCCACCCTCTGAGCTTTGCATACCTGGATGTCAAGAGGTTCCTCAAGCCAACCAAGGCCCCTCATGTTTCCTTCTCTCCTATAGGGGTGATTCCTTCTGACCTGACTGAGCTTTCAGGTTTTGGTTGTGTTACATGAGACTTTGATATTTTGGATTGATGTTTCAAAACCAATCACTGCATATTCCTGCATAAAATAAACTTCTGTTGAAGGTGTCTATATATGACAGTTAATCACAACTAAAGGCATTGTTCTTTTTACTGTTCACTAAACGTGATAGTAGAAGGGATCTGTTCAGTCCCGGGATGTCACAGACAACCACATCAGCTGAGGGAACTAGCATTCATATTTCAATTCCTAAACTGTTTGGAAGAGTATTACAGAACATGATTTCTCCAGCATATAGGAGTGTGGGGAAAATACTGGAAAACTAAGTTCATCAAGAAGGAGTGCAAGCATTGGTTATAATTCACCAGAAACAAACTGCATGCCTTAGGAGCAGGAACACTGAGGGAACTTCATGTACTGCCCTGAGAGAGACATGGAACAAAGCATGGAGTGGCACAGAGGTGTTGTGGTCATGCTCTGTTTGAAAACAATGCAGCTAAAAGGAACTGAGCCAGAGAAATAACCCGAACGGTGACTGAAAGCTGAACTTTGTTCCATTGGCTCGAAAATACATACTCTGTCATATGCTAATTAAGTAAAACCTGTATATGCTTTCCATGTATGACTAAAGTCATCCAAACTCCACCTAAACATGAAATCACATCAACTGTAATTTTATATTTTCCCATCCCTTAAAAAAAAAAAATATATATATATATACATGTAGTTTTAGTGGAAAGGGAGGTTGGAGATTTCATCTTGGTATCCCAGGGTCGTTAACTATGGCTGCACCCATCTCCTCCCTCATAAGGACATCCATTGGGTAAGACTGAAGCAGTCACCTATACTGCTTGCTTCCTTGGGAAATTCAGAAAGCAAGCTCATGGTGTGATCATGCCTTTAGCACTGTGGAGTCATCTCTCAATTTAATACATTTTTTGGTGGCTGTATTATTCACATTTTGTATATTCACACATGTTTCTGCAGACAGTGTCTTTATCACTGACAATCCAATAAAAAACTGCATTTCTGTTTCTCAATAAGTTATTTTGCACCTGCCCATGAGAGGTGTTGAACGTGACCAGACTTCTAATCCAGCTGGGAGAGTTCATGTGGCATGACCAGCCCTACAATGTATGGCACTACTTGTGAATCCGTAATCATGGTAGTTCTCAGAGGATGTGACTGGACTTACAGAGCCAGCTGACTCTGCACTTCTGTTGCTTAGTGCTCAGAATCTAAGCCCAGCCACTCCCAGCCCTTCTGATATCTGAGGACCAGCTGGAATGCAAGGGGGTTTATTTTCCGCCAAATCTTTCTCTTAATACAACAGAAAAATTTGCCTAACTCTTAACACGACAAGTAGCTGTAGAGTTGCAAGCCTAGTCATGGCACACTGATTTTTAAAATTTATTTTTTCTTTTTTAAAAAATTAGGGACCTATCTTTAAATCCTTGAACAATGCCAAAACAACCAAATGCAACATGAGAGTGTAACCCTTGTACCAGGAGCTGATGCAAAGGCATCCGCTAGGCCCAGGCCCTGAATTAACAAACAAGCCTGAATATTTAAGTCTGGTACTATGGAAGCTGCTTATACATAGGAAGAAAGACCTGTTATTAAAGAACTTTACTGAACTGTGTCACTTTGTAACAAAGGTGTTTTTCATTCAAGAGTTAAGAATGACAGAAGAATGATAGAAAATTTTGGTCCTATATAAAACTGATAGGGAAGTCAGTCAGATGACAAATTCTCATGGCTGTGAAGTTTCCCAGGTAGTTCCTTTATAACAGCAGATGTGGAGGTACCGAAGGACTGAAAAAATCCAATATACATCAAAAGTTTCATACATGAGTTACTGGAGATCCACGGTGGTTCAGTACTAAGCAATGTTTGCTGTGGAGGACGTTGACACAGGGAAAAGCTGGTCAGTCTAATGCCAAAGCAATGTTTTTCCTTCGTTACTCATCATAAGAGAGGTGTGTGCTATTGCCCACTGAGCCCCAGAGAGGAAAAAAATCTAGATAACGTGGGAACTGAAGATGTGCTAATGTTCTAGCTCCCCCAAATTCCTTGGAGTGTCTCGTCTGAGTGCCTGGATACTCAGGGTGCCCATCAACCTACCTCACCACCTGCATCTGAGCGACATGGAGATACTGAAAACATCCACATAAATACTCGAACTTAGTTTTGGCACAAAACTTTGGCAACGTGAAATCAACAGTCTGACAAAGGGAGAGCAAGGGGACAGGAAAAGATAAAACACATTGCCTACCTCAGAAGCATTGCTGTCTTTTGTTAATATCTTTAATGGCACATTTGAGTGACCAAGCCAGGTGAAACTGTGGCCAGACTGGGAATAAATATAGTGGCAATGAGTGATCCCACAGCAGGAGAAAGGGGAAGGAAGGAAGGAAGAAAAGCAGCAAAATCGTGTTCCTTCTGGCCCAGAGGCTGGGGTAAGAGGTCTGCCTTTCTTAAGACAGCTTGTGTCAAAAAAATGCAGATTTAAATGAGAGGAAGTGTAATAATAAGCTTCCCCTTGATGCTGACTCAGGTGGGTCTGAGCCACTTCCAGCACCTTCAAAAATCCCCAGGTGTGAAGCTGCATTGTGCTGGTTCAATACCACAGGTAGAAAATCACTACAGAACCAACCAGTGAGTCTCTCTTACTGGACAGATTATGAACTTCCAGAGGTGGAACAGAGGAGCAGAGACATCACCTGAGAGAATACCAAAAGGGCTATAAAATGTAGTTCTCCCCATAACAGCAAGAATCTTTCTTACTTCCAACAACATGAATCAGCATGTGCAGCCCAGATGGTTCAATGTGGAGGGCTGCAATGCCTGAGAACAAATGAGAAAGGGAAGGAGGTATTTATCAGGAAGGAGGAAACCACAGCCTAGAATATCCAAGTCTTGTTCTTGGTAAAAGAGCCATCCAGCTCCCTGGCTAATGAGAACAGTCTTTCCCGCTTCCTGGGAAGGTGCAGTTATTTTGGATTCTTAACAGAGCAAAATAAAACCACACAGCCACAAAATATTGCAAACAGAAATGTCTTTTCTGCATCAGGGTTTACTGATTTTTTACATTCCTACTAACTACTTCATAATTCCTGAAGGAAAAAAAAAAAAGATGGAATCAAAGCAAAGCAAACTCTTCCTTTCCCAAAATAGGAGCTCTGTTTGATGATGCAGTAGCTCATCTGCATATGTTATTACTGCTAACAACAAAATTAACAAGCAGATATGAAGTACAAGAGAGAACTTAAACCAGCAAAAGCAGGAACATTCATTCTACTTTATCCTGGTACTGAGAAGTAGAATGAGATTATGCCTAGCAGAAAAAAAATGGTAGGAAAGGAATGGAAGAAAAGTTTTAATAAAGACTTTCTTGGGTCCTGTCCATTTTTTCAAGCTTGCCTGTGGTGAAAAGCATATTTTTCAAAGCTTCATAACACAATACTGCAAAGTGTGCCTGCTTTGCACTCTGTCTACAAGGCACCATTCTAGCCTCCAATGCTCTCACAGCAGGATATGGTAAACCAGTGCCTCAGCCACTCAGGCATTTGAAATAATAGTCAGGTCATCACAGAGCACATTTCCCCATAGAGCTTTACAATCACTTGAAGGTCTTAGGAAAAAATAAAATAATAACATAAACCAGCTGGCCTATTTCTGGGTCAGCACATATTCCTTGCTCCACCTTTTACCTGAACATCCTGTGCCCCTTCTGAAAGTTCCTTAATTAACCCTTACTTTATCTTACAACTATCAAATGTAAATTAATAGTCGTGTGGGGTCATCTTTCCAAGGTTACGCTGCATGGCATCCACCTGCTCCTGCCTGTCAGAATTAAATCGGGAGAGTGCTGAGTTGCTCCCTAATCTGCGTCATTTGAAGATACAGCTTTTCACCTATACAGCAAAGTGAAATCTTAATTTGGGCTTTATGATGGGAGTAACAAAATCCCAGGAGGGAAATACTCTCTCTACAAAATGTTGTTTTCAATTTAGGATGAAAAATAGGATGAATATCCACTTTGCTATTTTATAGCCTTTCTTAACCCTCCTTTTTTTTACACATGGTGGGTTTATTTTAAAACAGCTTTCATTAATAAGGAACAGGATTCCCTTAGCTGACCTTAGACATATGCAGCCTCACAGATGGGAAGGAAGGGTGCTTTAGGCTAAATAAGCAAGTGATGTATAGGGTGTAAACCGAGGAGAATTCATCTCCTGTTCTCCAGCAGCTCAGCCGTGAGTGGTAGCAGAGAGAGAGTTACCAGCACGATGCAGCAGCATCGCCGCTCTGTGAGGGAGGTTTGATCCCCCTGCAGTCACCGCACGCGGCAGGCACAGCCAGCCACATGTAAAGCATTTTCAAAACCATTAGAATTAGGCTGATGATTCCGTTGAAATAGATATGCCTTCTGTTTGCTTGGGAAAACTCCGAAGGCTAAATTTGCTGTTTGGAAATAGTGAAATTTGAGGCAGCTGCAGGTTTTTATTAACTGACTTCTTAGCCAGGAACTGTGTAACAGATTCAGTGTTATTACACGGTGGTAGATGGAGCAAACTGTATTTACACCCTCACCCCAACAGTAATCACCGTTAACAATTGAGGAAAATAAATGCTTCCGAGTGAATAATTTTAGTAAATATGACATTTCCTAGTATAAAATTTTACCCTTTGGGTCTGCAAAAAAGTTTAACATTTGAAATGAAATTGCTTCATATCTTCTCTTTCACTCTATTCAGGTTTTTAAACTTCTTTTTTATCAACTATAAAATAGAAAAGAAGAAACAAGGAAGAGAAAACAAAAAACAGTGGAAAAGGCTTAAAAGAAATCCTGTAATTTCAAAGATCTTATAATTGTATTTTTTTTCCACTTCCAGAACAACTTCTCTGTTAAAAAACAAGTACCCAATGTCTTGTAGACTGTCCTGCAGTATTTCCATAAGACATCTCCCTACATATAACAGTTTTATAAGCTGCAACCCTAACAAAGAATTTTAAGACTTCAAGAATCATCCAGTAAATCTGTGCTAACAGGCTACGTAAATTAATGTTTCCCAAAGTCCTTGATCTTGATGCCATCTATCTTAGAATCCTAGAATGGTTTGGGTTGGAAGGGACCTTAAACATCATGTAGTTCCAATCCCTCTGCCATGGGCAGGGACATCTTCCCCAAGACCAGGTTATTCAGAGCCCCTTCCAACCTGGTCTTATCTTGTACATGTTATCTATATTAATCCGAATAATAGTTATTCTTCCTAACCTGTAAAATCAGCTGGTTTAGCCTGTTAGCTCATTATAATATTCAAAATTAAAGGTATTTTGATTACTTCTTCCAGGTGACATTCTTAATGAAGGTGAAGTTGCTTAAAATTTTCTATCAAAATAAAAAGGTAAGAAGAATATATTGAGGAGAGTACTTGCAAGAACTACTTGAAGTCAAGCCAGTCAAACCTCAAAACAACCCAAAATAGTGCAATTTCTACATCATAGTAACTTCCCAGTTCCTTCCAACACACACCCACACAGCAAGTATGTTGTACTCCTTCAGTCACACTGATAACACTTCATCTGACCTCAGGAAAACCGAGCAATATCAGAACAGGTATTTATTTCCGTTGCTCCCTAATAGCTCCTGGTTGGAATTGAAGTTGTCTTTAGTAGGTAGATTAATATGCTTGTTGGCCAGAAATGGGACATTCAGTGAATCCATTGAGCCAAAAGACATCTGAATGTATGGCATTTTTAGTTTTCCATTGTTTTTTTAAGGCTGTTTATTTGGCTGAATTCAGCTACTGGTATATATCCATAAAACTAACTACCAGTAAATACTTTGTAAATCAAACAAAATTGTTAAAAAGGTCAGTATGCACACACACACACTCACACTCAGGTGCATACACAAAAATAAAGGATAATACATTTTTGTGCTTTGGGTTACACCAGCACCACATGTAACAGGATCTGGAGAAGATAAACTTCCTTAATCGGGGTACAACAAGAGTTATTTTAAGAAAGACAGGATGTCTAGAGGGGTCAGGCCTTGGACAAGACAAAGAGATCCTTTCTGCTTCTTTTCTTAGTGAAGAGGAGACAAGTTGGCTAGATTAAAAGAACTATGTCCTGTTGCAAGCTTGAAGAGGGCTCACAGCTCATGCCTCAGTTTCCAGCGAGGTGCTACTGATAAGGCTTCTGTGGGGCAAGGTGTGCTGTGTATTTCCATCAAGGCTCTTTGCTGGGCAGAATCACATCCACTATGCTCCATGTCCTGGGCATTATGCCGCTAATGGTGTTACCAGCTCGTTTGAGTAAGAGTAGAGTAAGAGTAAGAGTAGATTTTTTAAATGACAAGAAATGTGTCCATTTACGTCGTTTGTGGATGTAATTGGGCGCTGCAATCAAGTTATTGGCATATTAATATTACTCATGTCCCCATTCTCACCATGAAAATCCTGCAGATTGCAGTATTGGAAGGGCACCCTTCTTAGACTTCTCTGAGACTTCCCATCTGGGTGGTATTTCGCTGAGAAAACCAGTCATGAGCTGTCAGGGCAGCTGTTGCAATAGAACCGTGACGGAATAATGTTTGGTATTTCACGGCTAAATCTTTATTCTGTGCATCTTGGACAGCTTCTAAACCATTGCAGGTCTGCCCGTCTTTATCAAACACTGGTAGTGAGGAGGAAGGGGTAGGAATTTAGGCCCTACTACTCTGACTAGAAGATCCCAACCCTCACTTCTCTGTTAGGAACTTCATTCTGTTTTACATTTTACAACTTCTTTCTCATTTTGCATTTAGTGCAATGACGGCATTGTTCTTCAGTTTAAGTATTTCCTTCCCTCCCTGGCCTTTGCAGCCTTGAGACATTACTAGAAAGCAATTCATTTTTCTGGGCAAAGTAATGTATTTTTAGTATGTTCTAAAACATCGTTGATGTCATGGCAATTCTCTTTTCTGCAAGTATTATAATGTGAGTTCATAATACTTGATTATGTGTGGCCATGACAACAACAAGTCTGCGGGAGAGGTCTCACCAATGCCTTGCAGAGGGGTGTATATAGTGGAATGTACCCCTGTGGAGCTAATCGCTATGTAAATCTCTGCTGGAAGTGAAATAGTTGATGTATTTTGGTGTCCTAAATGACCTTTTTTTCTCCATTACACCTATAGATCCTTCTGACTATTTTTTAATCTGTAATTTTCAACAGATGAACTCCTGTCATATTACAAGAAAGTGCTGTTATTCTTCCCTAAACACATGAGCTAGCACTTTGTAGTGCTAAATCTAATCCTAGTTCTATTATTTATTTATCACAGTCATCCCTTTTTCATCTTGTAGGAATACTCTCTGTCCTAAAAACCATGTCATCAGCAAATTCCATTAGCAAACAAGTACTTTCTGTGACAAGATCATTAACGAACACATAAAACAGGACCGGCACCAGAGCTACAATCATGACCTCTTCCCAGTCTGACAGGGACCCTTCCAATACCATCCACAGTTGTCTCCCTGTAGGTGGTCCTTCAGCCCTTTTCTGCAGCTCAAACAACCTCTCCTGTGGTCCTGTACCAAAGGCATCAGTGCAGGCAGTAGGGGTTAGGTAGAACCCTATTTAGCCAAGGTTATCAAAGGTAGAGAGCTGGCTAAATTTCTT
The DNA here is from genome assembly GCA_013398115.1 of Falcunculus frontatus. Taxonomy (NCBI): domain Eukaryota; kingdom Metazoa; phylum Chordata; class Aves; order Passeriformes; genus Falcunculus; species Falcunculus frontatus. Next base: position 1,538,175 of record VZRV01002667.1, read on the forward strand.
CATGCCTCCAATACTGAATTTCAAACCTTTAGAATTTGCTTTCCTCCCTTTATTTAAAGACTCCCTTCAAAATGTCTTTTAAATCCTTGCATATGCTGAAGTCAGAGCAGCATACCCAGAGTAATCTAGGAGAGATCTATGAAAGAAAAAGTGTGGGGTTTCTGCTGGACTGGGGCTGCAGCCCCTTTGCAGCCCCATTTCAAAGAGATCTTTTACCAAGAGTAAGGGCTTCAGCTGTTTTCCAGTGACTTGGTAGAAAAACTGCCTGGACAGATTTATCAAACCTGCCTCATGGCTGCAACTACCATCTCAAGCACCTTGTAACTAGAAAAGTCACTCCTTTCATCCTGCCCTGAGGCAGGGAGCCCAGTGGGGCTCCTTGTGCCCTTTCTCCCTACCCTTCGGAAGGGCTAACATGGCACAGGTCCTCCCGAAGCTTTTTCTCAAGTCCACTGCTGCTGTAATGAAATTCCAAGTCTCCTCCATGCTGAAGTCTCTGAGTTCTTTTCCCCAGCTGACATCAAGGCATGTTGGTTCAGCAGAAGGTGTTTCTCTGTCATGTCCTCATGACTCACTGAAAACAAATACAAAAATGACATTTGGGTTTTTTTAGATCAAAGTCATATTGGTGAATAACGCTGGCATTCCATAAAAACTAAACCTCGTCAGTGCTAGTAATGTGTACTCTAGTCCATAGCTCAAAAGTTAAAGCTTTTAATCATAGTTCCCAAAAATCTGTATGTGCTATCATATTATACAGCTCCTCATAAGGTCAGAGTAGCAGCTCTGTAGTTACCCACACTTTTCTGTGTTCCTCAACTGCTCCCAGGACTATAACAACCACTTCTCACATCCCTTCTGTACTCCTTCATCTATCATTTAGATTGGTGCAGTATTCCCAAAGTTAAAGAGCCAACCTTTATCAAATTGTGGTTCATGTATGTGTGATGATTGCTACAGTGCATCAAGCTGCAAGCAGTGCCCGAAGAGCTGGATGCCTCCTCTGGTATATCATAAAGGAAAACATTGGAGCTGTTCCTATTGTCACCATCACTACTCCCAACAGCAGAAACCCAAAGTAAGTTTAAGAGCAACTGTGCTTAGGGAGCTATATAAATGCAGATTTGAGGTCTTTAAAGAAAAGAAACAAATATGTAAAGGTACTGTAAACTGCCTGCATTTACAGCATCTTACATTAACAATAATGGAACTGCTTTAAAAGCTAAGCTAGTTTTCATCATTTATGTCATTTGTTTCCTTTTTATGTTTCTCTGAACTTGAACAGTGACACCTCCATTTGTACTTCAATCAGCTCTGTTGTCAGGCAGCAAACCTATGTTGCAATTCTTGTGTTGGAAATACTTAGAGAGAACAATTTGAAATAAACTATTTAAACAAAAATCGAGAGAAAATCTTGAAAAAACCCTATCTTGAGGATTTGACAGACTAAATTTCTAAATTTTGCCTCAAAAACTGACACAATGTAACTTCCCTTGGATATTTAACAGATCTATAATGCTTGGATGCCTTTCTGCCTTTGCATAAAATACAAGCATGTAACTAAATTAACTCTTAATTTTTATTCATATTCCACCCTACACACAACAGCCAATTATAAAAGCAAAAACTGTGAAAGCTTATTTGTCTGGAGAACAGCTAGATTTGATTTTCTTCTCAAAACTGGAAGACTTCATGCACAGAGAGTAGCACAAGCTGTTAACCCCCACAATTTTTATGCAGTGCTGCAGCTCCACAGTAAAAACAACAGCCAGGAAATAAGCCATGTTGTTTTCCAGAATTCAGTCTAATCACAAGTTAACTTCAATGATTTGCATTTTCTGCCACTCCAAGCATTAACATCCCCAAAACCACCTTTGAAGAGAACAAGCAATGTCATCAAATTGCAAGTCATCTTATTAATGATCAAAAACATAACATGGAGATTAAATATCTCTGGATCTTTGAATTAATGACTTCTTGGAACAGCTCCGGACTCAGAATTTTCGGCATAATAATCCAGAATTTCTGCTGTTAAAAGGACAAAAATGAAAGGAGAAGGCAAACACACAGTTCTGTTCCTTGTCCTTTGCAAGAGCAGAACTGGTAGATTGTTTTGGAAAGGGGGGAATTATCTGGTCCCCTCAGAAAACCACTCAAACTCTTTCTTCTAGTGCAATAGAAAAACCGTATGAGAGCTTTTGCCTCAGCTGAATATCTCATGTTTTTTCCCTTAAAAAAGGATAGAAGATGTAAACATAAGGAAGTAGTCAGAGCTCCTGTACTCTTTGCTCAAGAAATGTCTACAGCTGCAGGGAAGCTGATTCAGGGTATCTCAACGAGTAACATTACCAAAAACCTGACTGCCACGGAAGGGCACTCAGAACTGTTGCCTCTAGGTGACCTTTGTGACTGAGATTGTGGAAATGGTAATACAGGTGCCTGTTGTGCTGGCAATGTGTTGCCTGGGAATTCATCATGGCATTAATTACACAGACCAGAAATGGGTCCAAAACATATGATTCAGAGTCAAAATTTAAGTCTCTCGCAGTTTGAAGAAGTTTAAATTAATGAATCTGAACTTCTCATCTCCATAGAATTACAGAAATAATTGCTGCCGAATGTCACCAAGGAAGTTAAAAAATGTATGAGTGTCAGATCAAAATATATGTAGCTTAAATTTAATACAAGTCTTCTTTTTGCTATGCTATATAATCAGACTGTACAAATGGCCACAGAGCACATTTATGTCTAAATCTGTCCTCACCTTCAGCCAAGTTTCAGTACAATGTCTTCCCAAAGCTGCAGCTTCGGAGAGAAGATATCTGGAGCAGCATGCTTTGTATGGCTCAAGAATTAAGTTTCTGATCCAAGTTCCTGTGATTATCAAATCCAGTCTCCACAATGTAGGGTAGTCAGTTTATATTGTAGTTCGAACATCTTTTTCTAACAATTCAAGAACACTTGCCTAAGTGAATATTTCTACTTTCAAATACAAAGTGCATAACATAGTATTATAGCAGTATTCAAGATGAGGGAGCACAAAAGGGAACCCAAACTGAACAACAGAAAAAATTACAATTTTTTAAATGACAACAAATCTCCATTAAGATTAGTTGTGCTGCTCCCTTTAAACTCCATTTAACTTTCAATTTTAAAAATGGCAATAAAATTGTTGCAGTAATAAAACCAACTTCATCCTTGCAATAAAACCAGAAGGTTTTTTCTGAGGTTGGCTGTGATCTACCCTAAAAAGAGATTTTCACCATCAACCCCAGAATGGACATTTGACTCCTATGAAAAGCTGGGGAAGTATAATCAGAGCAGCCTTCCTAGGCATAGGTACAGGATGCCACACATCAGGTATTTACTCAGTTAATCTGCAGTCTGAAACTAGAAAGAGGAGGAGGAAGAGAGAGGAGCCGTGGCACAGTATTGTCAGCTCTTGTTTCTACAATCCCTTTCCTCTCTCATTTCCTCAGAGCTGTAGGCCATGTCTACATGCAGAAGTCACATCAGCTTTACTGAAACTGAGATACTTAAGCTAACAACTTGCATGTGTGCAATCATGTTTCAAATTAATTACTGGCTCAACCCAAAGAGATATAAGTCAGTCTTAAAACCCACAGAAAGTTCTTCCTATCTTAATTGACACAAGATTTCAGCATTATTTAAACACTAAAATATTTCAAGACCTCAATCCTGCTATCTCTGAGAGACAGGGCAGGTAAGCTTAGCTCTGGGCAGGCTCTTTGCTCGGGTCAGGCAGTGAAAATCCAAATGCAAAAAGCATAGGTGGGAGGTTTCAGGGAAGTTGGATGTACTAAGCCAGTGGACCTGGTAGAGCAGAAGTTTATTTATAGCACAGTAGTAGCGCACATGCATTCCCTGAAATACAAATCCGGCTTGCATGAAGGCAAGAAATGGCATGTTTCCAAAGGTCTTTGGAAGAATGACAGACATGCTACAGTTAGAGTTTAGCTGCTGTTCGGCTGTTTGTCTTTTTCCATAACATATTTCCTAGCTCGTATTCATCTTTTTCTTAATAACTAGCTTCCTACTTGTTTGAGCTTGGAGAAGGAGGGGGCCTGGGGAAACAAAGGTATTCCTGGTGGCTGAAGGTTTGTGCAGATAACACAACCATTTTCCCTAGACAATGAAAATAACTGTACGGTATGAACTGGCACAGAGGTACTAGCATGGAAGCTGCTTTCCTTAATTAAGCATATAGCAAGGTGGATCAAATTTAAATTGGGGTAGGTGCCCTCAGACAGGCTGGCTTTGGGGTTGCCAGTGTCAGCTGCTGCCTCCAGGCTGGGATCAGCCTGCATCTTGCCAGTAGCAGCAGGTCACAGCCCCTGCTGCAACCATGGCTGCTTTGCTGTCTGTCTCTCTCCTTTGAAGGTCTCTTGCCTGCATATTGAGACATTTTTATACTCAGTGGCACTGACTCTGTGAGATATTGGACCAGGACAAGCAGTCTGAATGCCTTGCAAAACTGCAGCAGACTGTGGGTGGGTGCTAGCCAAGGAGTGAGGATGGGGAGGGTACAAATTCCCGATGATTAGCTGTGTCATTGGGACACACAGGGAACTGGCTGCTGATCCTACAGACGAAAGTTCATGTCCTAATTTGCTGCCTGGCTTTTGTCCTTCATCTGGACTATTTATGCACTTGGGGTGGCAGACGCTGTTACCCTGCACTCACAGCTCTCCCACACTGTCCCACAAACAAAGCTCTCAGAAAGACATGTGGGCTCTTGCCAAAAGCCTTTAAGCAGAGAACTGTGTGGGCCGGCCCTGGAGATTCATACAGATCAGCAGGTGCCTAAAGAGAGCACAGCACTGGCTGAAATTGATGGTGGCAAGGGTAGCAGGCACCTCCCTGCCACTGGGTCCTGCCAGCCCCAGGCAAGGGGTCACCAGTAACTCACCTGAAATCTGTGTAGCATTTCCTTCCCTTGCCTTTTAGGAGGCAGACAAGGGTTTCACAAGACATCATCTTGCTAAATAATTTTCTGGTTAATGCTTAGGCACCCTTTAGATTCAAAATAATGAATGTAAAAGATCAATGGGTGAATTATTGATCCTGTCAAAACTCTTTAAAGCTAATTATAGCACTGAATGCTAACTGAAGTGACTATTGGCTACCTACCAGTCAAAATAAGGTCACTGGTATGCTTACAAAAAACTCCCAAACAACTTTAAACCTGGCACTGTTATAGTATTCCACCTTATTTATTCCAAAGACAATTCACACCACCTGGATTGCTTGGGATGAGACAATGCTTTAGTACAAGGGCCTGCACCTAGATGGGGAGGATCCCAAGCACAAGCATGGTGGAGAATGGGTTGAGAGCAGCTCTGAGAAGAAGGATTTGGAGGTGTTGATTGATGAGAAGCTCAATATGACCCAGTGATGTGTGCTGGCAGCCCAGAAAGCCAACCAAAAGTACAGTGGCCAGCAGGTCAAAGGAGGTGATTCTGCCTCTCTCTGCCTTTATGAGTCCCCACCCGGAATGATGCGTCCAGCTCTGGGGTCCTCAATGTAATAAGGATGTGAGCCTGCTGGAGGGAGTCCAGAGGAGGGCACAAAAATTATCAGAGAGCTGGGGCACCTCTCCTATGAAGACAGACTGAGATACTTGAGACTGTTCAGCCTGGAGAGGTGAAGACTTCAGGGAGACCTTAGAGAAGCCTTCCAGTACCTAATGGGGACCTTCAAGAAAGCCAGAGAGGAACTTTGGACAAGGGTGTATAGTGACAGGAAAAGGGGGAATGGATCCAATCCAAACTAAAAGAGAGTAGGTTTAAATTAGATAATAGGAAGAAATTCTTTCCTATGAGGTGGTAAGGCACTGAAACAAGCTGTCCAGAGAAGTTGTGGATGCCCCATCCCTGGAAGTGTCCAAGGCCAGGCTGGGTGGAACTCTGAGCAAACTGGTCTAGTGTAAAGTGTCCCTGCCCAAGGCAGGGGTGTTGGAACTAGATGATCTTGAAGATCTCTTCCAACCCAAACCACTCTGTGATTTTATGAAGTACGAACTGTTGCCTCTGTCCTCTCTAGCAACAGAAAGCGTTGCCAGCATTTGTGTGCATCTCCAGCTAGGCAGAAACTCACTGTAAAACTCTGTGTGTGCTAGATACAGAGCACATTCCCACCTTGGAAAATAGAAGAGCTTTGAAATCACTTCAGAGTTTTTCCCTTATGTTTCCAGGGTCATTTCTCTTGCATTCATTAAAACTTTCTGAGACATAGTTGGGCAACTGGGTTTTCTGCAGCAAGGAAAGTAACAGTGTTTCACCTATAACTGAACTATGTGGACCCTATAATAATTTTTTATTTAATATCTGGATTTTTTTTAAAGCAATTGGTTTATCTAAGTCAAAGTTAAAACCCTATTATTTATCTCTCTTGCATTAACAAGCATGAAGTGTGTTTAAATATGTTAGTCTATCTCCTGAGGTCTCCTGGACAGGAAGAGTTTTCTCTTTCATATTTTTTCAGGAAACAGTTGTACTCATTTCAGATACAAATTATGCTGACACCTCTCGAAGTTTTCCGCAAAATGCAAGACGTTTGCCTTTTCCACTCTCAATAGAGTGGATTCTTCTTGCATGGGAGAGCTAAGTTCAGCCTCCAGATCTAACTAGAGGTCTCCGAGGACATGAACCAGGGCTATTCCTAGCAGCTGACCAAGCTCACTCTGTCTCTCAGTGTCGCAAACCAAGAAGTTCCACTGGTAAAATTTGTTTGGAACTACTATGCTCCCAGCAGTCCTTTTTACTTCTGTGAACTGTCATTTTCTAATAACAGACATTTCATTCAAAAATCCCAACCAGCTGCACTGTCATACCATTTATCAACACCCAATATGCTGGGATTTAACAACAGAACTCACCTTGTTGTTTGTTGGACACCTGCAGTTTAGGAGGCTGCTGTACTGTTGGGTACTATTCAAGGGGTATTCTGCTGTCTGCACCTGCAAGTAGGATGAGAGAGAAATTTGAGAAAAGATGATTGTGCTTTGGGGAAAAGGAGGAATTTGAGTAGAAAACTGAGAATCTGTCACAGGCAATGTAAAAAGAAAAGCTGAGAAGGCAGGATTTGGATGCCTTGTGGCTATCCAGATTACCTGAGCTAACCTTTTTAAAATGATGCATACTTTCATGCTGGGATTATTTCCCCTAACTTTACAGTAGATGTCCAAAGACATCTCTACTGTCAAAAGAAAGAAGAAGGCACTTCTCAGGCACAAATCACCTTTGGTTATATGGATATCCAAAACGCTTCAGAAGTAGCAGTCTCGTGTAGTTGTTTATTTCTCTCCATTGATTATTGCAGCATGGGCTGAGAGTTCAGATGAAGACACTGCAAATATCTGCAGTTTGACAAGAGGAATCTCATTCTGCTTGTGGCTGAATCACACACCATGTACCCATGAAAGAGTCTTTCAAATATAGGACAATCCAGAAAGCTCTATTTCAAAGATATTTCATGGATGAGTATGATTTTGGCTTCCTTACACTTTCTCTCCACCGAATTGGTCAGCAATATGAAAGAGGACAAGTACTTCTGAAGAATCAGACCCTTGATATGAAAAGAGAACGTTCTGGCAGGACACAGAGTGCCTAATATTCATGAACTGTTTTGGTTTTTTTTTCCTTTTTATTTAAATAGAGATTTCCTTGTAACTTGCTCAGATGGCATACTCAATGCCTCAGGCAAGCCTGTGCAGCTGCCTCTACAGCTTGCTAAGGACTTGGCAACATTACAAGTGTCATATTTTCTCACAGATAAATTGTTCTTGAATAACATTGCCTAAGTAATAGGATTTCCAGCAGTATCAGCTTTGCACACCTCCTTCCTTCTTTTCACCCTCCTTTTATTGTACAGACACGTTAACTCTGGCCACTGTACAGAAGCTCTTTTTACCCTTTAGTTCCTCCTGAGTCCCTCTTGCCATCTCCAAGGGAATGGATGGCATATGGGATCATGTTCCATAGTCCACTCTGGTGCCTTTTTTTTAGCACCTGCTTTAAAAATCCAGGGCCACAGTGCAATGGACAAAGTTTAGTTAGAGCCCACTGCAGTTGTTATACAGTAGGCTAGTGACTGAAAGGAACTGTTCTCACCCAGCTTTACCACTTCCAGGAACCCTTCTTGCGACTCCCAGGTCTTGTGAGGACTTGCTGAAGGAAAGGGGGTGGATTTTGTGCATGTGTGAGAAGTGTGGGTTTGCACATTCTAGGAAAGGAACCAACTTCGATGTACCAACAGAAATGCACCTATTTTTGTTTATCTAAATAAAATCTCTTATTTCACATTAAATATTTAATTTATATCCTCTCTTTTGTAGTGTTGAGAAGGGACAATACATAGCCATTTTTATCCTGAAGGAATTCTATTCTCCTAATTAAACTCTTTTCCTCTGTCCAAACAATTCCCCTGATGACACAAATTACACGTCATGAACGGCAGGAGATCAGACTGTGTGACCTCCTGGAGACCTTGGGAGTGGCACAGAGCAGGTTGTTACTAAACTGACAGACCATGCACCCAGCTCCCTGTCCCTAAAACTGGTTAAGCAGACTATTTCAAACTTGCATTATGAAAACAAGACTTAAAATCCACCACATCCTTGTCCACAGGTTGGCAGCCCCTCTCTGCCTCTGCAGCTGTTCCCCACTCCACATGCACCCAGGCTGAGCTACCCTGCTCAGAGCTGTGCCAGCAAAAGCTGCAGCTTCTATTAAACCAGAAGCATGACAATCTTCCTCGCTGGCTCTCAAAACCGAGCACTGAAAATCCTAAGGAACCCAGACACTGTGTTTGATCTCTTCTTTAAGATAAATTTTGAATAAATGGAAGTTGTCGGCTGCTGGATGGGAGAAGAAGGGTTTGTTGTCTTACCCACTCCTACAAGAAAAATGAACCCGAGCTTTGCCAGAAGAACCAACAGGGAGAGCAACACAAGCTCAGGCTAATATTTACAATATTTGCAGCACCGTGTCGTCCCTCTGAAGACAGCAAGATAACAGAGTGGATAAAATGCCAACATCTTCTGCAGATTTTTCTGTGTTCCTGCCCCTAACATTGTTCCCACTGATGGGGGATAAAGTGAGGGCAACAACCAGGGGAAATTTTAGGCAATGTTTAGTAACATGGCTGCAGCCCAAGTCACCATCCAGAATGTAATTCCACTCCTCTGAAGACTCAGCAGAGCTCATTGCAGCACATAAACAAGTTGCTCTGTTACCCTGAGGCGTGACAAATACCACTGTGAAGCTGCCTGGATGGAGAAGAAGGGATCCAGCATGAGATCCAAGCCCACATTCCTACCTGGGAAGGCTGAAGAAAAAAAAAACTATCTCAGCTTTCTACTAGATGCTGTCTTATCACAAGCAGAGCACGTATCCCATATCTGACCCTAGGGCACCAAGGCAGGACTTGAAACTGAATTCACTGTCACCAGCAATGTCTTTCTCTCTTCTTGCCTAGGCAGAATATGTTGAAGGTGCAAGCCAGGTGCTTCGGGGTCACTTCTCTGCAGTGCCATGGAAATTTTAGACAAATCATTTTTGGATATGTCTGTATTAAGAGGGTAGAGACACACAAAGCCTTTTCACTTTCTCTGAGGCCCCTCAAGGCCGGGAAGGAAAATCAATGGAGAAGCAAAGCAAATACTATCTGCCCTAAGTCCACAAGTGGATATCCTATGTGCACAGTTCTGCATCAATACTTTTGTATTTTTTCTAACCCCAGGCTGTCATATCCCTGCAGCACCATTCAAATTTGCCTATTTGGGGGGGAAAAAAAAAAAAAGCAAAACCACACCCAAGCTAGTCAAAAAAATAAACCCTTTGAAGTGCTTTAGGTGTTTTGGTAGGAAACAACAGTAAAGCCCCAGAGAAATATCTTGTATGGCACAATAACCAGTGAACTCTGCCTGAGCCTGTGCCACATTAAGGGCATGTGCCCTTAATGCTTTTAGAAAATCAATGAAACTTGTGCTCCTTAGCAACTCAAGGTTTTTATTTTTTTCCAGAAAGTGGAGAGACAAAACTCCCAAAAGGTATCAGCAGCATCCCAGCACAGAAGAGATGTAATTTGTCGGACCACAGCATTCCGAAATACTTCACAGCTGAAACTATATGGATTTGACAGAAACCGTGGCCAGTTAACACCTCATATTAGAATTTTACTCAAGAATAATTAATTGGCAGGATGTCCTTAGCCCAAAAAAAGCATATTTAACATTTCCTGAACCATAAATTTCACCATCTGCCATCTTGCGCTAACATGCTCCCTGCCTCTTGAGAAGACACAAAACCACGAGTGAAGATTTGAGTGTCTCTCTGACAACCAGAGTTCACAGCATCTGTCAGCTACACCATGTACCAGAACACAGCACACACGGACTACTCAAAGTCATACACTCAGTAGTCAATGCTTCTCTCAAACTATTTATAATTCCATCTCTTGGGGAGAGAAAACAACATATAAATTAATACAGGGTCAGATTCTGCCACAGAAATTCTTTGTCACGCCCCTAGTTTATTCCTAAGTTAAGGCCCTACTTGATTCAGATTTTATAAAACATAATGTAGAGAAAGCTACATGTTACTTGTAAGAAGCTCATGAGCTGAAGAAGCAGCTAAATTCACAGCAAGCCTCAACCTCCATGAATTATTCATTCAGCTTGGTTGCTCTATGTGATGGTCATCAGAAGAATTCTAATGGCCATTAAGTGTTCTCTTCAGTTACTTGCCGAAAAACCAAGCCTGTATACTCAGTTAAGATACTGTTGATTCGTCTTTGGGGACTCCCGTGCAGACTTTGGTCAGCAAATTGGCCTCAGTGAGTGCTTTGTGGAGGAGATACTAAAGTTCAGACCCAAATGATTTCTCTCCTTACCAAGACCATCACATCAACCTGTGTGTCCTGAACTCTGCTTCTGCCCAGGCTGTGCCACCCCCAGAAGCACCATACACGTGTGCACAGCAAGTCCATCACCTGTGGGATGAAGGGGACCCGCTGCCTCAGGGTTGCTCACAGTCAGTCATGTCTGGGGTGCTATAGACATGAAATGGGAAGTGATACTCAATAATTTGTCTAGGATTTCTGTGTGTAAAACAGCCCACGTGTAGTTACTCTTTCAGGAGCTCTGGACACACCAAAGGAAATCTGCTCCTCCTGAGCCCTGGGAAGATGCCTCAAAATGAGCCTATCTCTCCTGAGGGTAATGAAATGCACTTTTGTACTTCCCACTTGATCTCTGATGATCATTATGCAAATTATTTGTGACACTAGCAACAGGACAAAACCCAAAACTTAAAAGTATTGTCACTTAAACCTGTGACAAACCACAGCCACAGTTCTGAACAGCCTCGGGTTACCCAAGCCCACAGGGAAGGTTGTGCAGGGATGGCTTGCAGCAACACAAACCAAATGTCAGAACAGATCTCCCCCATGCCTTTTGTTATTCCTTGCTGGGACCACAAGGAGTACTTCCCCATTTCTCCTTTGCAAGCAGCTGAGAGCTGTTGTATCCACATATCACTTTTCCCTTGTCAGGCTGCTAATTGAAACTTAAAGACCCTCATTAGCCACTTCCCATGGACCTGCATGGTGGATTCATGCCATAGAAAGGAAAGGAAATTGACTAATGAAACCTGACAAGTCTCCCTGAGAAATCCTCCAGGATTTCTGACCTCAGCAGCTTGCTCTGTCAGAGGTAACTATCCCATGGCAGAGTCAGCAAAAGAGATGTGGCTCAGCTTCTGCAGGACTGTCAGGCCTCAAACAGACAGACCCTGAAGACCTCCACATGGCAAGTTTTGTTGCTATTCCTTTGCCACCTCCCTGCAGAATTGCTTTCACTTCTTTATCTACTTGCTTGTTCTTAAAATTGCCGCTTTCTCACTGGACTGTGTATTGCTGCTTCTTTTCTATGCTGTTTACTCATGTACAAAGAAACCGGATGTAATGGCCAACTTTCAGTATATTGTCTGGTTTTGCTACCAGGCTCTCTGCCAAATAATGACTGGATTTCTATAGTAACAGGCAATAAAACATAAGAGGAAAATGCAGGTGAATTCCACAATCACTTCCCCTCAACAGTGATGTTATTAAGAGCAAGATAAAGGTGCCAGACACAGAAGAGGTGTGGACTCGACATGCCTTTGATTTAAACCTGCAGTCTTGTGTAACAAGGCCACTAATCCCTTTTGCAGCTTAGGTTCCCTGAGTTCCCCCTCACACCCCATTTTAACCCGTTCCTGGGGTAGCTGTCACACAAACCCAGCCGCGACAGGGGAGGGAGCACCAATGCCCGCGCATCCCCACACACCAAAGTGAGCTGCTCCTCTTCTCCAGGAGTGGCACTTGGCCTCACACACAGAAGATGAGAGGCTGTCACAGCAACATGGAGCGTTTGGGTAATTGCTGGTTTTCTCAGCCGCATCAGGTGAAGGGAAACATTTGCCATTTCTTTGAGAAATCCCCAGCAATCAAAGCCGCTGACTGACAGCGCTCGAGGCGCTGCGGTGGAGTCGCTGCTCACCAGTGACTCCTGCTAATGGGCAAACAGTGACTGTAAGATTGCTGGGAAGCAGCTTTTCCAGAACACTTTCAGACAGTCTGAGTTTTTATCAAACATCAAATAATTGTAGAGCTTCTTTTTAAGAAAGGAAGGGAAGTTTTCCGCTGAAATTCACTGAGTGGCTTTAGAATTAGTGTATTGGCTCAGTAACTAGCCAGTGGTGTAGCCTTTTCCTTTGAAAACCCAGCCCCTTCATCTTCACTTTTGCTCATATAAAGCAAGCGAAGTCAGGCAAGGCAGCCAGGACTCATGTTGTGATTTGTAATCGTAGGACTGAGAATCTATTTTCATTGACTGGACAACAGACAGAAATGGTGACTCTGCAGCTGACTCCCAGGACAGCATGTAAGATATGCATGGCATGCTGTAAGCTTTGTAGTCTCCTTTGCAGAGGAAAATTCCCTAGATAAGGACAACGGTAGGGAAGCAAAGGAGGAACACACTGACAAATCTTACAGCAGCAGAAGTCCTCAGAAAAAGCTAAGATCTTCTCTTTTATGGATAGAAATAATTATCATAAGCTAAAACAAGAAAAAGAACAAACGTTTAAACATCTGAACTTGAGTAATTTGTTTAAAGTAAACCCTCACAAAGCACAAATGCAAACAACCTTACTTCACCCCAGTCTTTCTGGATCAAGACATGTCTCAGAGCAGATCTCCTAACACCTACAGAAATAGTGACAGACAAAGAAAAGGGAGAAACTTTAACTAGATTCTAGCTTAGGTGACTTGGAAAAGATTTTTCTTATCCTCAAAGGCCAGAACAGAGCTGGATTCCTTTAAAAATAAATAGAATTGTTTACTAAGAATTGTCTAAATCCCCAGCGATTTACAGGTAACTTATAGTGTATTGATCTCACATCTAAACTGAATAATTTTCAGTAATCAGAGAGACTCATAAGTTGAAGGAAAGAAAAGGACGGTTTTCTCTTCCTCTTACAGTTTCTTACTTCTTCCACACACCGAAATGTCATGTACTGTTTGGATATCTCAGTTTACAAGATAACATACTCAACAAATTCAACTTTATATCAGGACCTCATTAAACTTAAAGCAAAATGAAATGGGGCTCAATGCTCTTTATTCATACAGCATAAATTCTCTAATTCACCACTTTATTAATTCACAAATTCTCCAGCTCACAAGCTCTCTAGCTCACATGTTGATCTCGCCGTGCCTCAATGGCTGTTCCAGAACATGTTGGGGTGTGGCATCAGCTGTATGTTGGGCCAAAACCAGAGCTGGGTGGACAGTCTCCCTTGCCCCTTGCCACAGACCATACTCAGAGAAAAGCCAGTGCCTAGGTGAGGGGTGGAACTGTTAGTCCTCTTGCCTCGCTCAGGGAAAGATTTGGGCACTCACTTAAGCCTGAATCAGATAACAACTGGTGATTCATTCTTTCAACACATGGAAATATTTGGTAAACATAGATATAAAAATATATTACTAGCAAAACTAATAAAATACAGCACAATAGTACAACGGTCATAAGATGTAAGATGCAATATGCCACTTGCAGATGGTGCATATCTCATAAAAACACCACACCAATGATGTCCAGCAGTTGGTTCTACTTCTGTTACAATTCTGACAATGCAGCCAGTATCGTGTTTGATAGCAGTGGTCACCTGTTTTGGGCAAATAATAGCCATTTTGTATTTGGTGATAAAAGTTTTCAGCTCCTCAGTCTGAGAGCACACTGTGTCCTGTGTTGGCCCTAAGGGACCAGTGGGATCCATACTGTAGGCCAGTCTGACACCAGAACTGGTGTGAAGTTTGCATTATGGTCTGTGTTAAGCTGTCCACAGGTCTCTAATGACATTAGGTGTTTTAAGATTAAATTTTTACTTCTCATTACCCAACTCCAATTTGATTGCCAGTAAATTAAATTAATTTAGCCCAAGTTGTCTGTTTTGCCTACAACTGTAATTGCTGAGTGATCTCTTCCTGTCCTTATCACAGCCCGTGCGTTTTTCATTATCTTTTGTCTAGCTGAGGAGGGTAGTTATAGAGTGGCTTTGGTGGGCACCTAATGTCCAGCCAGGGTCAACCCACCACAGCTGTATAGCAAGAAACTTGTTTAATTCTGCCACAGGATTAAACCAGCCCTGGACATGGTATTTGTAGGGTAAGCATTACCCAAATCATTCACTATTTCAACCCCAGTCACAGGGAATTTCCACCCTTCAGAGGCACGTGCCATGGGTTTGACAGAGTATGCTTGCTGAGTAGCCCAAAGAACTTTTCCTTCCCTAAGACCTGCTTGAATATGGACAATGCAGTCCTTTATTTCATGACAAAATCTACAGGTGACCACTCTCTGCACTATTTAATGACAAATAAAGTCCTTAGAGCACCAACGGTCTTTCTTACAGAAGTAGCTTGGTGTCTTCTGAGTGAGTTCCAAAACTACTCTAGCAGGTAACAGCTGGGCAGGGAAATCTGGATTTGAGTTCACCCTCAGGCTGTAGATTTCACTACATTCTCTTAGCTTCCTCAAGCTTTCCTCAGTCATCAAATACCCTATTCAAGTGAAAAACCTCTTCTGATCTGTATAAAAACCTAGATAAATCTTTTTGTCCATAAGTGATGACAGAATATTATTGTGTGGAACCTCATTCTTCAGGTTAGACTTAAATTCATGTTTCATGGAGTAGCCAGAAAAAGGCAGTAAGATATAAAATCAGGAGTTTCATCACTGTCTGCTGTTAAATAGATAGGACAATGTTCTGTAAATGAAGTGCTAACCTTCTAAGTCTAATAAACCATCTCTTTGTTTCACTTTGCTGGCATCAACACCTCCATCACCAAACACTTAAATTTTTTTCAATAATACTGCTGTACAGTATTTTTTGAACTCAGTGTAAAAGCAGCCTTACATTTTGTAAACCATGGATTTCCTATTCACTAAACAGCCTACAAATTTGGAGACACATACAACCCACAAACATAGAATTCTTTATTTCTTGGCACATTAGTTAGACTAAATATTGCATTCGGTATTAACACTGACCCATGGGGAAGTAAAAACTCCGTTAAAAGAAATCTATTCAGGGATTCCTTTAGAGAAGACACACATACAAAAGTCTGAAAGGACTACAAGCTACTGGAGTCTCTACGTTTAAATAAACACCCAGTCCTGCTGGGTTACCTCATGGCCTGCTGTTATGAGGAACCTCAACCACACGTCCTATTATCTATTTGGGGGCAGAATTTAGTTTCTATGCCTGGTCCAGTGTGGTCGGGATGCTCTCCCAGCTTTCTGGTCTGCCAAATGTGCTTGAGATTGGTGTCTGCCCAGTTCAGCCAGCTGGGCAATGAAATTGGGATCTCCAGGCTCCGCATCTCTCTCTACAACTTGGCCAGGTTTCCAGTGAAAACCCTCTCAGGACAACATGATTGGAGACTCAACACCATAACTCTGTGTTAATGGACACTTCAGCTCCAGCAAGAGCATCACCTTTCTGTTCTCCTGCCACCTCCTAAAGCGGGCTCACACTTGGTAGCCCCATTTCCCCAGTAGTGCATGGTGCCATTACCTGCAAATCTGGAGGACCACTCGCAGTCATAACTGACAGCAGCAGCAGAAAGTCATCACCTTTAGAAAACTGCTGTTTGAGTTTTGTAGATCTTTTTTTCACATTCTTTTAACGAAAATCTAGCTATTCTTGGAATTTTCAGTGAAAATATGGGAATGTTTTCTTCTCATTGCATGGAGCATAACAAACACTCTACAGCTCTAATAGGAATATTCTTGAGGTCCCATATCTGCTCATTAGCAATTATATAGCCTATTAGCAAGCAGGTGAGTGTCACATTTCAAAGCTAGGAAATGAAAAGTCTTAATGCCAAGAAAATGCTACTGGAATAATTTCTGCAGAAATCTAAGTTTAGATTAATTTTCAATACTTATAAAAACCTGTATTGTGTCACATGGTCTCACCAGAACCATTGCAAAGACTTTCTGCTCTGAATAAAATTAATGTGTTTGTATCAACTTTCACCTTGTGCAATTTGTCCAACAGTTGTAAAACAAGAGAAGAAGGTGTGCTTTCTTCAGTTTTGAACAGGCCATGACCGATAACACCAGAAGCAGGAGCCAATTCTTACAACCTCTAGCATGCAGGTTTAAATGAAATGTCTCATATTATCACTGGATTTTTCAGCACTCTGAATGTTGTAATACTCTAAGCTGTGGCTGCTTAACGCCTCTTAACACAAAGTACATCTTGTGAGGAGAAACAACTTGCATATATTTTCCACAGTTCAGTAGTGTTTGGTTGGTCAATTGGTTTGTGGGGTTTTTTATTTTTTTAACTTGTGGGAGGGTTTTGTATCTGCTTTTTATGAAGTTCAGAAAAGATTCAGATGACCTTTTATCTTTATGGATGAGATCTATATCTGTACAGAAAGGACATGGAAAACCTAATGAGGGTCTGTCTTGGGGTGACTTTATGATGTGTATCCCCCATCATCGCTCTATGCCCAGATACGATTCCTGTGCCTTTCTGTGCCTTTAAACTGAGCCCAAGAGAGGGCAGAGAAGGAAAAAAAGGGCCAGACGAACTTTTTTCAAAGCAGTCTGTGCTCCAAGGTCACCACTCCTCTGCGTCTCTCTGGTGGGGGGAGAAGTGTGGAGGAAGCACCCTTCCTGCTTTCCAGCCAGCTTCTTCGGCTCCGTTTCTTCAGGGAGAGACGGAGAGTTAAACCTTGTTTTTCTGGGACTTCGGATTCTTTTTTTTCTTCTCTTCTGGACTGGTTCAGAACATCAGAACATCAGAACCTCACCGGGGGACCTTCCCCCGGCCTGGAGGGGAGCCCCACGCCGACCCAGCTCCGAGGAGGAGAGAGACCACACCCACAGAAGGACTCTCAAATCTTTCAGGTTTTCTCTCCACCGCGAGAGATTTCATTATTTAGCATTATTATTCTTTTCCTGTGTGTTTGTTAAATAAATAGTTTTCATTCTCTCTTTCACATTCCTCCGAGGAATATTTCTTTCCCGAACCTGGGTGGGGGAGGAGCGGCTATAACCCGCCTTCCTTTGAGGAGACGTTCCTTTTGGACGTTTCCCTGAATTTGGCCCAAACCAGCTCAGGGTCTTTAGCACAGAAATATCTTCCACCCCAATAAACTCAACATATCCTGCTGTAAGGGTATTTGCAGCCCTGACCCAAATGGGAAGAGTGAAGGGAACACCTGCATCAGGCTGAGTAGGAGCTTGGACTGCATCAGCGAGTGCTGAAAGAAGCTCCAGACCCTTTTCTACATCTGCTGCTGAAGCTTTTATATACATATGGATATACTCATACACACACACATACATTATTTCTTTAACCAGCTATTATCTTTATTTTTGTATTTCATTATGAATAAACATTTTTAGCATCTGCTGATAAAAAAACCCTACTATTTTGTGGCCATTTGTATCATATAGAAAAGCTGTTTGAAGATTAAATTTAGTTTAGTAGTCAAATAAATTTTAAAAAAGATATTTATATAGAAGAGGTGGAACTTCTATTGAAAAGAAAAACTGAAATAATGCAGAAGAGCATGGGGCTGATATGGGAGTGGTAACTGAAGATAACAACAGAAGCAAGAAAAACTGTTTAATACTGTGTCTGTAAAAAAGAATGGCAAAGCTCCATCTAAAAATAATATTTATGAAAACGCCATTGCAGGATATAGTCAGAGTAGTATTCTGAACATTAACACCACCACCAGAAAAAAAAAACCACAACACAATTAAAAAAAAAAATGGAAAAAAAATAAGAAAATGTGCAGAAGATATGTTTTCTGTTTTCACCAGAACAGTAGCTTTCTGCCAAATGCCAACACAGGAGGCATTTTGCACTATAAAATATCTTTGTTGCAGCAGCCACCATACAACTTAATAAACTTGTTCACTTTTGCAAGACAGGATTGTTTTCTATTATGCCATGTTTTCTCACAGCATAAGAAAACTAGGCTGGTACATAACATTAATCACAGTTTTTAATTTGGATCACTAGTAGTTTCTTTAATATTCAAAGCAGCCCTTCCAGAGAGAAAAACAATACCTCCAAGGCAACAGAAGCTGTTCACTTCTCTGGATAATAGTATTTCCCAGCCTTACTTTCAGGCTGATGCTGAATTGCAGAGCTGCTTGCTAGATCCAGATCACTCTCCGTTTCTCTTCTTTCTCCTTCGGTGCACACAGGGACATGGGGAGAAGGGGGGAGGCGGACCCCAGGCTGGAGCTGGCGGCTGTAGGAGCAGCCCAGGTGTGCCAGGGGGACACAGGAGCAGCCCAGGTGTGCCAAGGGGACACAGGAGCAGCCCAGGTGTGCCAGGGGGACACAGGAGCAGCCCAGGTGTGCCAGGGGGACATAGGAGCAGCCCAGGTGTGCCAAGGGGACACAGGAGCAGCCCAGGTGTGCCAGGGGGACATAGGAGCAGCCCAGGTGTGCCAGGGGGACACCAGCACAGGAGGTCTCTGACCTCGGGCCAGGACACAGCACTGCAGCCTAGTCCTCTTCCCAGATGCTCGAGCAGTCAGGGGCAGTTTTAGTCAGAATTACCATACAAACCAAGGACCCCTCAGTGGACCAGGGATCCTTGACTGCCCTCTGCTAAGTGCTTCCTCAGTGGCTCCGAACTTCTTACAACTGTACTTGAATGATGTCAATCACTCTCCGAGTTAATTAGTCTGGTTTCAATTACTAGGATAATTAACACCTCATTTAAAGCAGAAAATAGTTCTCTTAATTTCGGTACTGTATGACTAAATCTGAGTTTGCCTCCAGCCCAACAGCTCCCAAAAGCCTTGACCTGATAGTGCTGATTGGGATCATCAGCCCAAACAAATTACTATACTACAAAGACTTTCCAGCTCTGTCTATTCCAAGCTTTGCAGGATTTTTCAGGACTTTCAACACATATTTTCCTCAAAGAATACCCAGGACATTGCAGAAGATTCCTTGAACAACCATACAGAGAAAAACTCTGCTGGCTGCAACAGTAGCAACACAAGTGACTGCCACATGAGATACCATCTTCATTTAGTTATTTTTTATTTTCATACAGAGCACAGAAAGGTGCTGATTCAATCAGTGATCAATCAACAAAACCTTACTCAAAACTTAACTTTACCTGGAGAAGGGTGAACTTGAGTCACTTGCCTGACCAAAACCCCTCTGTTTTGGGGGAGATTTTTGTGCAGCAGGTGTTATAGAAAGGGGAGATGGGGAAGTTTGCTACTATGTGGAGAGATCTGCAGGAAACAGAAGACCTTCAAAAGGGTAGTTTCTTCCAGAAATCAAGGTAACAGAACCTGCCTTTAGGAGAGATGCTTATTCAGTTTTAAAGCTGAAAGGAGTCAGATTTTCCTGTGGAAGGGCTAAACAAGCATTTAGGTCTCTTGCATTTCATTTGACGAAAGCAAACACCCCAGGAGGCAAAAGCTATTTAATCTATAACTAGCAATCACTAATATTCCTGATTATATAAGGGACCCATTTTCACATACTTAAAACAAGTATTTCTCCTTTCTGCTTTGGTATTTTAACTCATTCAATTTCCAGGAAAGACATTTTCAGTACAACTAAACTTTGATCATTACAGTGACTGTGATGTACAGTGTCACTCAGATATGGGCTTATTTTTGTGTTCCTTCACTTAGACTGGGATAAGCTTACGGGGTGGTCTGAAGCTGAATAAAGATTTCTGTTCATCAAAGCAAAGATTTCTGCAGATTTGGGGAAAATGCCTGTACCACACTGCCTGAAATGTGCTATGTGATTGAGTTATTAAAGACGGAATCATCAGGCTGTAGCCAAAAGGGGGATGTTAAAAATGAATGACAGTGCTGCCTGAAATGAGTATATAACTATACATGCAGCCTTAATATTCTTCTAGCATTGCTTGGAGTTTTTGCATAAAATTTCTTGCAGCAGGAACTTTTGGTTTCTTGACAGATTCAAACTGACAGTCTACAGGTGAAAAGCTTTCTGCCACGTTCCAAGTCATTTGAGTCATTCGGGACCACAGTGACAAGGACGTATTATGTGTATGCACTTACCTTATCGGGGCCAAGCTGCAAAAATCCTCCTTAAAAATGGCTTCATTGACTTAAGCAAGTTAGTGTCATGCTTAAGGATGTGCAGAATTTGATTCCATGCACAGGGCTTCCTTTCATGTTTGATTGCTCATTTTTTATTCAGCAAGAAAATAGCCTGTCAGTCGTCAGCAAGGATAAGCTCTCCAGCACTGTAATTCAGAGAGTAGTTGTTGATTTTACAAAGAGAGGCACTCACTTGCAGCCAACCTCCTCCTTTCATTCTGGGCTTGATGCAACTTTGAAAATGTTATTAAGAATGTAAAGCCTAAACAGAGTGTATTCCATTTCTTTCCTGAACATTTAGGTATTTATCTTACCTGTTTAAAGTCAAAGATTACCTTTTCTTTCCCCCCCCCCCCAACAGAAATGAATAGAGCAAAACTAATATAAAGCATGCAGGCAAAATTGTGCAGTTTGCTTTTATGTGCATCAAGGGAAACCATCCAGTCCCAGCAAGAGACAACAGACAGAAAGATTTCCATCTGACTACAGTGCACACTAGGGCAATGCACCACAAAATATATTGCTTTTTTCTTAGTTTCTCAGCCTTCAGATAGAACCTTAAAATAGAGCATATCACTGAAAGACTCAGTGATTTGGTCTAAAGATTACACCGATGTACTTCTTGTGTTAGGACCTTTTTGATAACAGCCACATTCTTTATTGTGGTGAAAAATGGGATAATTTAATTTGCTTACTGTCTTATATTTCCCAGAACTGTGATCACTGTGATATCCTTTGGAAACATGCTAGACCATTGCAAAAAAAGGCTGAATTTTATGGCAAACACACATGATATCAATTTAACAATCCAAACAAGGCATATGGTCAAGACCCATCAGAGTTAGGAATCCAGCTCTGTTTCTGGCTTAGTAGTCCAGCAAAATCCTTGGGTTACGGTATCTGCTCTACTGTGTCATGCTATGTGCTTTTCAGACTGCTAATTCTTTAAAATACAAATTACAGTGGAAATTAAGAATTATTTCAGTCTGCCATGCTCTGCAGAAAATTATCTTGCATGGCACAGAACCAGTCCCCCATTGTGTAGGATTTACGGGTTGGTCTTTGGAGATATCAAACAATCTTCACTGCAGAATTAAGGGATTCCAGGTCACTCTCTTGATGTTAGATGCTTAGTAGGTACTCTGGATCTGGCTACGATTCACATTTCAAAGAACACTTAAAATATTATTTTACTAATTTCATAAATATTTATATGGTATGCAGCAGGGAAGCAACAATCCTGATTACAAGCTACTCACAGGAGGCACCACCGCAATCCAAGTGCTAAAAAACTAGATTGTTATAATTGTAATTACCGAATACCTCAAGCTTATGGTGAATTTTAGCACTTGTCACAGAATTATGGTGTCTTAGTCATTCTTGTATTGACAGAATGTTTGGAAGATCACCTCTTTCAAACAAAACTAATATTAGCGCTTGACTCATGGGTATTGCAGTGTTTGTTGACCAATATTTCAAATACCTGGCCTTTGAATGTATATTTTAAGTAACCGTCTACACCACGTATATTTTCTTCCTTATTTACTTCCGTGTTTTCAAAACTGAAATTATATTTATCATTTTATTCCATATTTTCTCCCAGAACATTGTGATTTTTGGGTGAAGAAGTGAACTATCACAGCAATTGGTGGTACCTGTCAAAGAAGCAACAGCAAAGCAGTGAGCAGCCGTGTTTCCACTCCCATCAGAGCAGTGACAGTGACTATGAACTCTGCAGAGTGTTGTCCCTCCAGCAAGGCCAGAAGAAGACACTTCCTCCTCTGTTGCTCCTCATTCTGCTCACAGACATCCAGGCTTGGCATCTTGAGCAAAGTAACTTCTGTATAAAATATTTGCTGTGGAACCAACACCAGTCTGGAAGGAAATACCGCTTCTTTATTTCATCACAGACTTCTCATCTACACTTAAATAATACAGCTTGCATAATGACTGTGCTAAGATTGGGATATATAAAATTATATATTGCTGAATATGTCCAGCTTGCAGCTTCAAGGAGATTTGGGGACACTCAACACCTCTAGTAGAGTTTATTCAGAAGTTGGCACATCAGGTCCAGGATGCCATTAAAATATGCTTTAGCTTTTGACCAACACTGAAGTGGTCAGATGGTTGGATGAGATGATCACTGAGTTTCCTTCCAAGTGAACTATTTTATTTTATTCTAAATTTTGGTTACCCTATCCATATACTCCTAAAGGTGCATAAGGAGGAGGCATATCAGTCTGTCTATTTGCTCTATTTGTTAGAGCATCTACTTTCAATAAAACCAGAAGTACTAAAAGAAAATTATAATTTACAAAGTTAAAATATATGTTTTGATCTGCTCCCCCTGACAGCTTGCTTCCTGTTGTATCCTTTGCAAAGTTTAATGTCAGCCTTTGCTCACCAATTCCAGAAAAAGGCATATAAAGTCATTTAGAACTGGGCTGTGCACCTGTACCCAAAAGGACAACTCAGGTTGTCAAGTAGATACGAACATGAGTACAACCATCACAGCTTGAGTCCTGCCTTATCAGCAAAATTACAGTGATTTTGTGGCACAATGGTCTTCGCTTGAATAATACCTATTTTTCAAAAACAAGGGCAGAAAAATATTTCCTTTTTGCTGAAGTGTCTCAAACTTAGACGAGTTGAAGCCTCCTTTTTTTAAAGTTATTTGGTCAAAATAAATACACAGCATTCTGAAGTTATCAAAATTACTTATTTCCCGCAACCCCGTTTTTCCCTATTACTCATCTGACAATACTCTTTCTTTGTTTTAATATTTTGGATTGTTCTAGATAAGATATTACTTTAGAATTTTTTTTTTTTTAAGGATCCCTTTCCCCCATAATTTGAATATTAAAATCACCAAAACTTTTACAAGTTAGAGAAACTGTATAACTAGCAGTCAGAATCACTGGAAGGTAGCTTGGGGAATCAGAAAGGAATACTCCTGCTGACAGTGTTTTCTGACAGTCATCTGGGAAACTTCCATTATTGATGTTCATTGTTCTGTCTATATGACATCTCTGTCATGAAAGTATCTTTAATGCTTTATAGATATAAGGAAAATTTCACTACATGCAATATCCACTGACATGGAGCACATCACTTCAGTGTGATATAGGGTTAGAAAAGATAACTACCAGTCTGTTCAGCTGATATTCAGATGTGAAATAAAGTCATGCCATTCTAAAACAGGGTCGAATTACTTCAGGGTCAAAGTGAAAAACAGTTCACTCTCATATGCACTTTGTTTTTATTATTTCCTGCTTTAGGCACTTTGTAAAGGAAGGACAGATATTTCAATTCTATTGCTTTAAGAGGACTAATGCTAAAATTTTGTTTTCTGTGTTTATTTTATTTGTTGTTTGGCATTTGTTTTTGTTGGGGTTTTATTTAAGTTGTATAACTGAAGTGGTTAAACCACACTGCTCTGCTAAAAATACAAAAATTATGGGTAATATAGTGAAAAGTCTGAATGGAATGTGGCTGAACAGAATGTATTTAAGAATTAAACCAACTTTATAATCAGTATGAAGGTACTTCATCAGTAGAGATGCTAAACCTCTCAGAGGACAAAACACTCAGTGGATGTGTGCAGTTGGCAGAAGCTACAAGTTAAGAAAAATATATCATCTACTCTGTAGTTCTCAAAGGTTTTGTGCAACATGGGGAAATGGGCAGACAGGAGTCTTAGTATTTAGAAAGAGTGACTGTTCCCTCCTGTGAGCAAACAGCCAGGCTCACTATTAAAAGTTTTGCTTCCTTTGTTATGTCAGTAAGAAATTATTTTAGCAAGAACTTCGAATTTCAAAACACAATACTTGTAGCTAAGGCAGCTGTTTAAGCTAAAGCTGAGGGGAAAAAAAATGCTATGTTTCTGTACTTCCATACAGAATCTTTGGGAAGCTGTTATACCTGGCCAAATACATGTACGCATATATATATACATATATATTAAATACATGTATTTTATATACATATATTTAAGTTCTTTTTGCCAGTAGTAAAACGTGTCTTGAAGAAAAGCGATTATGGACATACCAATCTACAGCAGCCAAGAGATCTACAAGGATACCTGGGATCCACAAGACAAGTATGTGTGCACAGTGACTATTATCCAAGATTTCCAAAGTCCAGTCATTTCTACAGCCAGCAAGAAGACTTTCCAAATTTCCTTTCTCCTGTCCTCTCTCCCCTAAGCTCTGCAGGCAGGAATGCCCTCCCTTCCCTCCCTCCCTCCTATCCCTTCCCATTAGAAATGTCACTACCCCATCTGCTGCCCCTGAACTCACTTGTGCTGGCAGGGACTCAAGGGCAGAACAAAGGAACTGAAGTCATTCAGCATAATGTGCTACACAGACCCTTCCAAGGCAATTGCCAGCATTTTCCACCAAGAAAAAAAATTGTGCAGGAGGGATTAATGCTGCTATGGTTCTCTTTTGATGCCTGTAACACAGATCAGGGGACATCTCCTGCATCATTAAATCCAACTCCTTCTTGCTGCATGCAGGCACCATGTAGTTCAACCGTTCTATATGAGTATGTGTGCTTTTTGCCATCCAAGCTAAGTGGCGACCAAGGAATTGCTTCCCTGGACACAAGAGATGCTATTGCAATATCTGAATTGCATGGAATTATCTTTGTGTGTCTATCTCAAATGATGTTACAATTTCAGCCAGCAAATGTACATGTTATTGCGGTCAGCAGGACTTCTCTCACTCGAAATTATGTATGCTTTATTGCTTTTATCAAACAAAACTGTAATAATACAGCTCAAAAATTGTGCATTCTTATTGGAAACCACATTGTACAGGAACTGCTTCTTCTTATAATTACATATTTGGCAACAGAGGCTGAGGGGGTGAAGAAAAGCTATTTTCCCATCTGCAGAAAATCCTGACAGCCTCTTAGAAACAACAGTAACAAGGGAGAGAAAAAGAGGTATTTGTGAAGGCTTTAGATATTAATGTCACATAAATATGCCAAACAAAAAGTCTTCCTTGATTTACTTTTGTTTGCATGGGAGGAGGCTTTGCACAGTTCACTGGAACCCCTGGCAAAATACAAGAATCTCAGGACATGTAGCTCTCATGGAATATTTTAAGAAAGAAAATCTTAGTCGGTGTTTTATTTCACAGTATTCACACCACTCCAACTCTAGAGAGAGGGAGAAAATGAAGAAGTAAGAAATGGATTGAAGTTTATTGAACCAATAAAGTGAAGAAAAGGTAAACATTCAGATCAGTCTTTACAGAGCCCAGGTAGCTCACTTCATCCTAAGTAGACTCCTATTTGCTGTAAAGCCCTGAATACGGGCTCAGGGAAATTTGGAAAGGAAATAAGTGAAAACTGTTGTCAGCTCTGGACAACAGCAGATGGAAGGAAGGAAAGCCTTTTAAGAGCTCTGTCCCAGCAAACAGACAATGCAGAGGAAAGCTCTGCCTTCAGCTCAGCCCTTCATCCTACAGCATCACAGCAATTTCAGGGTAAGTAGTTAGCATGATCTGACACTTTACAAAATCTGTCTCCTCTTGTCCAGGGGAGAACACGGTGGGGCAGTGACCAGCACTGGAATAAGTGGAAGTCATAGAAGGAGAAAGCTTGAGGCCTTTGAAAAGTCTTTGCATTATAAAGTGTGACTCCTGCACCCTGCCCTGCAATCCTATCTGCTGGTATGTAAAATTATAACCCTTCAGCTGAAGACCTATATTATAAAAGGCTGCAAGGCAAGATACTGAGTGCATATATTTATCTGTAAATGTCTCCATTCAGAGACAGAAATTCTATTTATGCTTGTACACGTACTGTAAATTTTCCCTAACATCCATAAAGCATTAAAACATGCTTATGTAAAACAGAGCACATGAACGTCTTTGATCTCCAGGAGTTGGTAATCTCTCCTACTTGTGTTACTTGCTGCTTAATAAACAAAACCTTTCTTCCAACACCCCAAATAATCCAGGCCAGCAAAAATCTCAGGACACCTTGTCACTAAAGATGGTTTTGAGACTTGTGGTTGCTAGATGCTGTGAAATGTACACACAGGGCCATCATAAGGTAAGACTGTTCCTTAGGACAGTAATTTGAAACAGACATTATTTGAAATAAGCAAAACAGAAGAAGAAAGGTAGGTATTGCTTACCATGCTCTCTGGCTGCTTTTTAATTGATATTTCAGATTAGGAATAAATTGATCACAACTGTAGTAAATCAGCTCAAACATAAGCAGAACGTGCTGTCATACTCCATCCTGAACTACTCCTGGAATGATCTGAGGACTGAATGCAAGCACAGATGCTTTGCCACCATCCCTTGGATGTAATGATGGCTTCCTGTCTCCAAACATTATGCAGTCCTACTTCTGTTTCTATTGACTCTTAATGATTTTGCTTTATGTAGCCAAACTACCTATATTAAAACCAAGTTTTAAATGGAGTATCTACAAACTTGGGTATGGAGTTTTTCGTTGAGTTTTCTGATATCAAGTTTGAAAAACATCCTTCTTTATGTGTAAAGTGAGATTAAAAGCTTCATGTCTCCTAATTTTCATGCTTGGTATTTAGCAGTCTGAAAGAGGGTTGGTTTGTTCTGGCTTTTAATTTTTTCCAGGCATTTGGAAGCAATCTGCTAGACACAGCACAAACTAGTAGCCAGCACAAAGTGCAGCGTCAACAGTGTCCTGTTAGCTGGGGAAAAGTCTTTGAACTCATTAAGTTCACCAGCCCTGCTGTCTGGGCCCTGAGGATGAAAACAGGACAGTAAGGACAGCATTTTTCCTAAGGACAAAATCTCATACTCCACCAAAGTCTTACTGAAGGTCTTGGGTGTGGAGCAGCAGCAGAGAGGGCAGGTGGGTACTCAGGGTCGGCTGCCCAAGGGGAAAAAGCAACAGGAAAATTTTAGACATGCTTTAGAGGAATAACTGAGGAATAGATCAACCTGCTGGGTGACAACCATCCTTCTGCTACTGAAGGACACGGCTCGTGTAGCCTCTGCTCCTCAGACTCTGAGCAAGAGCTAAAAACATTCTAAGGGGTTGCAGTTGCATCTCTGGATGGCTAAATTCAGCTGTACCATATCACTGTAACTGGAAACGTGGTCCACTTTGGATTTTATCCACATCAGCTACTACCACATAACACATTGTTACTCCTCTGTTTCAGCTTGGTGTAAACAGAGCAGAGCAATATGAAACAACTGAAGAAACAGTAGAAAAAACAGGACAATAGAAAACATGTCTTCAATTGATCGTTCAAATAAGTTTTATTGTTACAAAAGAAGAAAAAAAAAAACCCAAACAAAAAAAAATCCCCTCCACCACCTCACAGCAGGGTTCCCAAATTCAATTGCTGTCTTATTTTAAATTGAGTACTGATGAACTTCTGATTTTTGAACTTCAAAATTTCAAAACTTCTTGATTACTTCAGCTCAGCCGGGAGGACTTAACTTTATTGTAATTCAAGGCACAGCACCAAAATGCAGTACCAGCCTGACATCCAGTCAGGGTTATTCTGCAGATTAATCAGGATGCCTGATTCCCAGAGACTTTGTGCACATTGGCTGAGCAGCTGATTATGGCTGGGCTACAAATGAGTAAGACTATACATCATATAGCACAGGATGTATTCTGCCTCAGGAAATTTAGTGAGCTTATTACTTCACAGCTTGGATTCCAGTTGTTCACAGAAGTGACCTCCATGTTCTGGAATTACTTGAAAAGTTTGTTGCACTCAGAAAGCATCTTGTTTTACTATCATGGTGAAATTCAAGCATATGAGCATAT
Source organism: Falcunculus frontatus (assembly GCA_013398115.1). Lineage (NCBI taxonomy): Eukaryota > Metazoa > Chordata > Aves > Passeriformes > Falcunculus > Falcunculus frontatus. The sequence goes on from VZRV01002667.1 coordinate 1,566,670, forward strand.
TATTCTCAGAATCATCAGAGAATCCTTGCACAATAACACGATAATTACCCTAAAACAAGCAAGAGAAAGAAAAGATAATTAGTGCACAGTGCTGCCTGCTCTTGTCCTCTTGTCTAAATAATTGATTGGAATGGGTTTGGTGATGTCCTTTAGAACTGAAAAAGACAGATTTCCATCAGAGACTGTTATCATGGGTATAGTCAGATATACGAGTGCATAAAAAAAAATAGTGCTCAACTTTCTTCTCTCATGACCAGAGTACTCAGGAACAGCATTTCGTGGTCTAGCAGAGTCCCATCAGGAAGTGCCAGGTCTGCTGTAAATTCCTCATCTATAGGAGGACTGCTCATGGCAGAGGATGCTCCTGTCCACTGCCAGCTCTGGGGCCACAAGAGGTGTTGGACTGGAAGGAGCCCACTGTTGGAGGCCCTTGAGCTGAAGGGGGTGCTGGAGATTTTGGACCAGTAGGAGCTCCTTTGTGACATTTTTAAGGATCAATAAGGATGACAAGGGTCTTTGAAAAGCTCAGGCAGCTGATGAGGCAGTTGTTGGATGAGAATGAGTTAACCTGAGGGCTGGTGCTGCTTCTGGTTTAACAGTGGAGCACTGCTTTTACTTTTGGGATATTGCTATCCTTCTTCAAATCTTTGAAAATGGTTTCATGGAGTAAGAGAGAAGCATGTGAAGAGAACGTAAAATAAAGAACAAAATGGGCAGAAGGACTATTAATGGGTTTATTTAAACAGGTAAAAGGAAAGAGAGGAATTTACCAAACAAAATGTAATTATTAAGGTGACATTAACCGATTTCTTTGGTCTTTCCTTTGATAAAAGAAAGGAGGAATTATAGAGAAATAATAACCTTAGAACATCTAACATTTCAGAGATGCTACCATTTTAGTGTCATCACTTCTTTTACAAGAAAGTTTTCTGACATTTCCTCTTCTGTTTTCTACAGTTTGGGTGAACATTTCTCTTCAGAAAAAAATATACCTGTAAGTATGTGATTTTACTATTATTATTTCTTTATATAAAGCATTGAAAAGTACCTTTGGAAAGTTTATTCTTGAACCTTTAATGTCAAATGCTGCTACAAGTGTTTCTGTAAAACAGAGATAATTGTAATACAAAGGGTTACTTAACCATAAAGCCGTCAATCAGACTGCCTAAATAACTTCAAAGTGATATGGCATATCTCTCAGCAGCAGTTGCCAATGCCATTTATTCTTTCACTGATAAAGCCCTCACCTGGTTCTTCTCTCAGAGCTCTGACTATTTGTTGAAACCACATTAGAAAATAGAAATTTAACCACAGTGCTCCTGCAACATCTCTTCCAGACACATCCTACTGTGATAACTCCAGTAATTAACTTGTAATAGTAGTTCCCTTGAATGGTAACCAAAGAGAGCTGATACCGATTTTTAAAGAAAGGAAAACACAGACTGTATTTTAACCTCCTTACAGGTCTTTTTGACCTTTAGTCTGACATCCTCCCTGCATTCTCTGAATCTGAGCCTGTGTCATACTAATGCTTGTTGGCCCCTACCAAAGGATTGACTCTTCTCAATTAAAAAAAAAAAAAACAACAAAGCATCATACCTGGGTGTAGAGAATCTCTTCAAAAACCCATCCAGACACTTATCTAACTAAACTTTTTTTCTGGATATTAGTAGTGCCTACAGCACCTCTCAAGTTTCCTGTTCAGTCCAGTCAAATGCAGCCTTCCCATGTCATTCTAGAGATGTAAAAAGTAAGTGTCATAATGAGATGAAGGATATTAGTAATCCTCATTTATGGAGATGGAAACTGCAGTACGAGGATGTTAAAACACAGAATTTGGACATTTTCTACTTTAATGGGGTTCTGGCACTGGAGAACTGTCTGCTCTGAGGTCTGCTGCCTGCCAAGCAAGGTCTAGATTCTGGAGATAAAAATTTGTTTGCATGGGTGGATTGAACCACGTATTTTTACACCAACCTCCTTTCAGCGTTCCGCACACTGAGTATTCATCGTCATCTCCACTGCAGAGGACTTCTTTCCAGTGGAGTGCTTTGGCACCATCATACCAGACATGGAAGACAATCTTCAAAAAGTGGATGTCATTTCCTAATTAAAACATTGCAAGTAAGAAAATGGTAACTGGTGGGGAGAAAAAAACATATATAGAGAGCTGCTATTTAGATAAAAACTAGATTTTGCCTAGTATTTTTGTAAGACTCCCCCCAAAACTAAAAAAGTATATATTTTAAAAACTGCTACTTCCAGAAAAAAATCAAAAAGCTATTTTTGTTTTCAAGAACAACAACAAAAAAATTTGTCTTAAAAAATATTTGCGAGAACAATTTCAAAACCTGTTTTAATTTCTTCAGTAAAGAAAACAGAGTTCACTGAGCTCTACAGCTAACCTCAACACGTGCTCAAATGAAGATCTTAGTTTTAAGCAGGTGTTGCAAACAAACCATTGTGAATGCCGGTAGCCATCCTAAAGATGTCTTTCTAGGGAAGAAAACCTAGTCCAGAAGGTGAAGTTTATGATAAAGCCATTTCCTGAACATTTCATAGGCTGGGCTTGCCAGCTTAACGCTGGGTCTAAAGATTACAGCTGGGTTTGCACACAAAATCCAGTACCATTTCCAGCTTCTGGAACATGCATATTTTTCATAGAAGTCTTGCCATAGCTGGACGGCCTGATAATATGCTCTCTCCTTTGAAAGACCTGGATCTTCCTGGATTTTCTCCAGGCCGGAAGAGCAAAATGCACATAGACTTAAACTGTCTCAGATTTGCATGTACAGTGACAGGCCATGTGCAGGGCTCTGGTAACTGCTCCAAGTAAAACTCAAACACATTTTCACAAATCATCATTTCTGTCCATTGCTATAGTTTATCCATTCCATTTTTAATCCCAGAAACTGATTTCCTAAATCATTTGGCATTTAGGATGAAGTGTCAGTTTTTCAGTTGTATTTCATTTTCAGCATTTCCAGAATATAATTGTCTAGTTAAGAGAGACTCACTTGGAATCCAGGTAAGAGCAGCCTTCCAGACAGATTTGTTCATCGTGCTGCAAGGTGTCAGATTAAACGTGAAAGCATGAGCTGTAGAATCTACAGAAAAAAAGCATTTCACATTGACAGTGTGAAAAGGCTTCTCCATAAAAATAATAAGAATATACAGTTATACGCACAAAAACCACATGCGTATTTTAAATATATTTAATATAAGGTGTATGCTATAAAAGGATCCAATATATGTATTAAATATTAAATATGCATTTTAAATTATATTATTATTTTTACACTTAGAGGGCAAAACCAATATCATATTTCTTTAAGTAACAAAAGAAGTCAATATTTGTTTGAAGATCTTTTGCACACAAAAAACAGAGACAAAAGTACCTTTATTTCTCTTTTGAAGATATACAAACTTTTTATTACCGTTAAGTCAGCATGGTCTTCTGCTGAAAATATCCCTACTTATGCTAATCATGCTGACAACAGCTAAAAATGTTTTTAAGATATCAGCATATTTTCCAGGAAAATGTAAATGAACCTTTGAGTAGATTTGCTCTGTGAGTGACCCACCTAGCATTTTTAAAACACACAAAATATCAGCCCATGACACAGACATGGCAAGGGACACACTGTGCTGTCCCAGAGCCTGACTGGTACCCCAGCCTGACAGAATGTCACATTCCCTCTTTTTTTTTCCACATACTTCAAGCTTTTCATTGTAACATACTGGTTAACTCAATACGCATAATTTATACAAGAGAGTTTAAATTCAAGTTGAAATCCATTGTCTTCCAATATTTCCTGAACCAAAACATGCCTACTTCACTTGATAATAAAATTCTCTCTCTCCTGGCTGCTGGAACCAGCATTGTGGTAATATTTATGTCTATGAAGTAAAATTTTTGTAACAGGGTAATTAATAACAGAAGTATACTTCTTTTTATTTTTCTGTATTCATCAAAGAAACAAATTTGAAAGAAAATTCACAATCCCTCAAAGTACAGTAATTATCATGCAAATTTAACAAAAGGATTATCTATTTTTTACTTACCACAAAAAGTATATGACATTTCAAGATCTGATGATGTACAGAGGAATTCACTGACTCCAGGGGTGAATAAAATGAAAAAAAGGAGCCCAAACATAGTTACTTTTTTTCGCTCAGTATTTGATGGTATAAAACTTCGTTTGGGAGAAAGAGGAACAAAATTCAGCACAGTCATCGTCAGTCACATGTCTTCAGGGAAAGCTTTGTTATTTATCAAATTCTGTGCAATCTTAGTTAATCCTACTGCAGCACTGTCAGTTATCATCACACTAAATTTTGTTAAGAAAAATAATTCCTGCTTTTGCTGTTACATTTTCCCCAGACAATGCAGCTCAAACCACAAGTGAAAAATGAAAGAGAAAACTGTGTGAAATGGGGAAGTGAAATGACATTATGACTACCAGAAGCACGTAAAGAGCAAATTTAGTTGACTCATCAAGTGTAACATTTTTAAAGGCATAATTTCAAACCCAGAGGTTCCCGTACATATTAAAGAAGAGAAAAATCCACAGTTGATGAAAACCAAGTCCATTCTTTTATTTTTATGGTAGTCAGTACCTCTTACAAGTTTTCATAATAAATTTCTTACAAAGCTCACTGTGCTTTAAGAATACACTGATGTCCTGCATGATGTCAAGTACCACCTTCAAAGCTGTATCTACCACAGTTATACCTCTTAGTGGGAACAAATTCAAAAATCAATAAAATTACAGCTGGTAATTCCCACATGTGCCTTCCAGAGTCTCTCTGCCACCTTCTCCCAGACGCTTCCCCACAGTCTCTGCTGGAGAAGCAGCACTGCATGGTTCGCCCAGCACACAGAGCCATGCACAGGCCTGGGGCCAGGGGAACACCAAACATGAGTCAATTACTGACAGAGGCTGCCCAGTTTTGACTGGCATGTTTCTGTAAGAACACAGAATCTATCTGTCACAGCCGAAGGTAGCTTACAACCTGATTTTATCCTGCGACGCTGAAAACACTCCAGGTCACAGATTTTGATACTCAAGTTTGAAACACCAAAACAAAAACCCCTTAAAGCACTTTTGGTGTTAGATACATGCCATTATTTCTGTCTGTTAGTGAATTACACAAAGAATAACATATTTGCCTGTATCTGCAATATCAATTCTGTGGGCTAAAGAGGATCAGGTCTTATTGCACAAACCCAGCAGTATTGCTAGACCCAGCTACAGGAACAGATCAAATTAAGCCTAATGCCGCATTCAAGAGAGCAGAACCCCCACCTAACTGACAAGAAACACAACTAATATTTTTTTCTCACTATAATAAAATATGGAAATTTAACTAATTTAATGGAAGAATGACTTACAGAAATTAAGCACATTATCTTCTCACAAGTTACCTTATTGGTTCGTATATATGTCTGCTGACTTCTCTTAGATCAGAAACTGTAAATTTTTTTTAAGAAAAATAAGTAGTATATAAAATAGACAGTTATGTGAGTCTGTGCTAAGCTGGAAACTCAATAAAAATTACAACAAATATAACTTAATCAATTGTTGTGACTCTCCCCATTCCCCATCACAGTGCCTAAAAGATTTCATTCTCTTAAAATTTGTGCATATGAGGGTAATATTTTACATATTCTAAAGGTAAAGTAGCAAATTATTAAGAACTAGTTTTATAGAAGTCATGTAACGTAACACAAAAGATAATTTAGGAATAACGATATGCACAAAACCACGACTGATTGTGCCCAGAGACGGGGGTAGTTCCTAGATCAGTTAAGGAAGGTGAAAAGTCAATTAAAAGTGCCTGAAACTACCAACTAATGAGCTCCTACATGTAATAATTCACAAAATAAGATAAAAATTTGAAAATTTAATGTGGCTAGAGAATTCTTTTCAGTATTTCCAAATTTTTCTATAGACCACAAGAACAGTCCCACTGGCCTGACAGAGTTAAAATTTTTAAGTAATTCCTAGCATTTGGCTTTTAAGTGGGAATTCAAAATTATATAACTTTCCTGACAGATCTCCAGAGTACATGCATCACACACAGATTTTTGCTGTTAACAGGATGCTATAAAACATAGAAGCCCTTTGTGATCATAGCAATAACACAGTTCTGTTTCAAGATGGACAAATTTTGCTTAAAAATAGTAAGACATGCAGTGAAATTGAAATAAATTGGGAAGGCTGCAAGAGTTGGAAAAAAGAAATGGAGTAGTGAGACAGTCACAAAGGAGGAATGAAGCAACTACCAAAGAAGAGCTACCTTTTGCATGTACAGCCAAAAAATATTCCTTTCAACCACAAAGCCATGACCAGTGGTGTGAAGGAGTTTAATCAGTGAGAAGACAAGCCAGGCTCTCTGCTGAGTCTTCTGTCAGTCCAATAGGTTTAGCACAAGTCCCAGGTCAGTGTGAAGCAGGCAGGAGATGGCACTGACCGTACCCCACTGATACACAAGATTTCCCAGCTGAACACGCGTCCCCCTCTGTGGCCAGACTTGGTCTGGTGTGGCTGCCCAGTGCCTTGGGTGGCTGATGCACTCATGGGCAGAGTGGAGAGAGCTCTGCAGATTGACAAGATTTTACATAAAAGATCCCTTAATATAAACGAAGACAAGCTCTCTGCTGAACTGACTTTCTAGACCTGGTCCAAGCATAGGTGTTTTTTTCAGATACTTGCTGCACTAAAGTTATAGATGAGGAATGACTCCCCCCTGGTGGTTCAGACAGACAGACACATGCAGAAACCTGCTGCTCCTTTCCTTAGGGCACTTTTATTGCACGAGTCAAGACTATTCCAATGCTTTAAAAAGTCAGCATAAGAAAGCTCAGTTTAAAAGGATCCGGCTGGCTAAATGGGAAAACAGGTATCACAGCTAAAATGTTCTTTATGACCGTGATTATAAAGCCTACAACCTTGACTGCTGTGTTTGGTCAAATTGTCGTTAAATCAAAATAACCTAAATTATTTTTAAATATTTTCAGCAAATCCAGTTTTAGATGCTTGTGGCTTTTGATGCCAGTATTGACGCTATTCATAGAAGTGACCTCTTGTGATGATCAGTCAAGTCCCAAACTAGTGCACTAGGGGTGTGAAGAGTCTGTTCTCTTCTGTTCCTTTCAAGTCAGTATGAAGATCACTGCAGAAGATTATAAAGTTCTGTATACTTTAATTTTACTAAATCATCTTTCTTTATTATAATCTTTTTCTTATATATTCTGATCCAGAAGGAAGGTGAAAAGGAAAGAGAAGGGGAAAGAGCTACACAATAACGTTACTTCACTGAGGTTTTGTCACAATTTACTTCCTTTATTTCGAAATCCTTTGCAAGTGTATTCAGTAGGAACCAACTCTTATATCCAATTAACAGTACATAAATTCAAGTCTAAAGAATTTAGAACTTCATACCTATGATTTTTAGTTTCTTTACATCTGAGATGCTGAAAATAGAAGTTTATTCCGAGCCTCCTCACTGATTTGTGGTTAAAATCCTTAAAATAATTAATTATATTTTTATCTTCTTTCTCAATGCATCCAAAAAGTGTTTAACTTACTTGTGATTGCTTTTCCAAACAATCACTTTGTATTTGGATGGTTGGCTGCAGATGAGTACATTGACCAGATAAGCACTTAAAAGTCACTAAAATCTCCCTCAGGAAAAATTTATAATATATGTGATCATAATATCCCATCACAGAAAAATAAATAACAGTATACCAGTATAGCAGGGGAAAGTACTCCATTTCAAAGTGTTAGTCAAACAGAATTAAAGATTACGTCCTAGTTCTCAGCATGTAACATAATTTCACTTTAATGGAAAACTCTTTTAAGACGTTAACCACATTTATTCAATAAAGAAAGAGGCAATAATAATTTTCCTTGCAGGACCATTTGTGAGTTTTTGAAGTAGATCGTTTTGCATCTGGAAGCAGACATGTTTATTCCTTCCGATTCTGGGTTTAGGGGTGACGCTGAAGGCACTTCAACATAAAGGGGTTCAATATAAGGCGTAAGACTGCATTCACAAAATAAAAATGCACTCAGCTATCAGCATGAGGAATAGGAAACTGTTGACTCTTCTCAAATCCCCTCACCCCATCTTTGACAATGTTTATAGTGGAATTAGAAAGTCATGTCCAGGGATACAAGAAAGAGGTAGAGGATTCATTTCCTCTACATGCAACTGATGAAGTGCTTGGGAGTGCCACGGCAGTTCAATCCAAGAGCAGTGCACTGGCACATATCCAGCAGTGAATTGGTAGCATTTGAGTAAGAAACCAAAGAGTTGTTGAAATATAGAAAAAGTGCTGTGCATTATTCTGAGTATATTTTGTTAAATGCTGTATGAACTTTGGCTTAGTGGTTTGATTTGAATATATCGCATTAAACCACTGGAGACTATTAAAGTGTAGCAAATACATACCAGGTGGTATGGTTTTCCTGTGGAAACAATCATGTTGGAAGTAACTCCCTGCCTCTTGCCAGTAGCCTTATGGTTTATTCTTTGCAAGCCAAGTTTAGGACTAAAACTTATAGTTATATTCTAAAGCATTCATTAAACTATTAAAATTGCCAAAAAAAATGAGAAAGCAGAGGGTGAGGGGAGAAGAAAGGGATGTGTCCTACCTGAGGCTCACGGTAAGCACACCACAGCAACACTGTCCACCCTGGAATTCTAGAAATTGAGACAGCTGGACATGTTTTGTGGCTGTTTGCTCTTGTTCTGTGTTATTCCCTGCTTAAAATAGCTGCTTGCTGAGGTCTGTATAGCTTTGGGATAATCTTATTGTAGTGGATCCAACTCCTAGCTAAGCACACTTGTCCCATTTCTCAGGCAGGCTGCAGCAGGCTATGCTGTACATGGGACATGAAGAAATCCATGGTATGAGGCATGAAGAAATTTGTGGTATGGCCACAGAACTCTAGAGCAACCAAATTACAGCAGCTTACCAAGTTTCCACCCTATTAAGTTATACTGAGCAATTGTAATAATTCACATGTCTGCTCCTAATTTTTTCAGCACAAAGAGATTTTCATGAAGTTTCCATCACCTAAATTAGGCCCTCACGGTACCATGCAAAAATTTACAGATTTTCTTCATCTTTGACAGTGTGATGACTTTGGTTTGTAATAAAGCAAGCTCCAGTCAAACTAGTTACCTTTTAATTCTACAGTGTGGTTAAGAGTGTGAAGTACCTCAGAGCTTTAAAGATTTCTCTTTCAAGTATCAAAAGGGAATAATTTTCTCATCAGAAATTTTTACATTTGCAAGAAAAGGATGAGGGTTGTGGGATAATTTAATTCAAAAAATAACTTTAAGAAATGACAAGGAGCTTTGTACTTTATAATTAAGAACAGATAGGGACTAATGAATAATAATGTGGACAAAGCCAAAAACTTGAGAAAAGGGAGAGGGTCAATAGCAAGAAAACAGCATGTGGTAAAAGACTGAAAACAAAAATTTGCACATATCCTGACTGTTCTTCAAAGGGAAAAAAGAAAAAAAAAAACCCAGTCATCTATGATTTTTTGTGGAAGCTTTTAAGGCTGGAAGGGGATAGAAAGAATGTGTCTAGGAAGGAGGCTACAGCCATTCCATACAGAATCACAGAATTAACTAGGTTGGAAAAGACCTCTGAAATCACTGAGTCCAACCTATGACCAAACACCACTATGACAACTAGACCAGGGCACTGAGTGCCACATCCAGTCTTTCCCTGAACACCCCCAGGGACAGTGACTCCACCACTTCCCTGGGCAGCCTGTTCCAATGTCTAATCACCCCTTCTGTGAAGAAATTTCACCTGATGTCCAACCTGAACCTCCCCTGGCACAGCTTGAGGCCATTTCCTCTCATCCTGTCGCTGGTTGCCTGGGAGATCAGCGGCCCCCATCTGGCTACAATCTCCTCTCAGGTAGCTGTAGTGAGTGATAAGGTACCCCCTGAGCCTCCTTTTCTCCAGGCTAAACAATCCCAGCTCCCTCAGCTGCTCCTCATAGGACTTACCCTCTAGACCCTTCACCATCTTCATTGCTCTTCTTTGGACACGCTCCAGCACCTGAATGTCCTCCCTGCATTAAGGTGTCCAGAACTGAACACAGAACACGAGGTGTGGGCTCACCAGTGCCAAGTACAGGGGGCAGTCACTGCCCTGGTCCTGGTGACCACACTATTCCTGATACACATTGATATGTTCCTGCTCTTCACACCAGATCGAGTGAAACTGGTACCAGGGTAAGATATGAGACCCAGCTGCCATGGACAAGTGATTGCTCAGTCCTGAAAAGGCTGCAGGAGCTGTCAGCCTTCATGGTAGGTGCTGCCTTGCAAATAAGACCGTTTGTAAATGACTTATTTCAGAAAACTGGGCTTCTACATCAGTATTTCCTTCAGAACCTCCATGTGTACAGGCACATTCTCAAGATCTCATAAATTGTTTCTTCCCTACCGTGTACAAGTTACCTACAACCAAAGAAATATCAACAACTTCCAGGGACAAAAATGTTAGCAGGTAGAAATACTTCTGCAATTAGTACTGGTTTTCACCAAGTGTATTAAACTCAAGAAAAATACACTAGAAGAAAATAGTAGTTCACATAATTAATAGGGTTGTTAAACAGACATGGAGCTAACAGACTTTGGGAAATACCTGGTAGTAATTTGTTTATTGAAACACTCACACCACAGTTGATTCTCCTGCAGGATTTGTTAGCACCAAGAGAGCCTGTTCCGGTTTATGCACATTTTCTACCTTAGAAGGACACTAAGCATTTCAGAGCTTCCCACATGGAAATACACACAATGCACTATAAAATATCTTTATTAAGACAGACTGCTCAGAACCCAGAGCTAAGCAGAAACACATTTTGCAAGTCTTTTTGGATTAAAAGTCCCTTCCTTTTAATTCTAATGTGAATAACTGCTCTCAACAATTCCAGGGATCTAAACCAGTCACATACGCGCCAGTATACTCAAAACCTGTGTTCATTTTTGGGCCCCTCATTACACAATGACATTGAGGTGTTGAGTGTGTCCAGAGAAGGGCACCCTTCATCCTGGTGAAGGGTGTGGAGCACAAGTCTTACGAGGAACAGCTCAGGGAACTGGGGTTGTTTAGCCTGGAGAAAAGGAGGCTCAGGGTTGACCTTATCACTCTCTACAACCTGAAAAAGCAGGTTGTAGCAAGGTGGGACAAGAGGAAACAGCCTCAAGTTGCACCAGGGGATGTTTAGTCAGGATATTAGGAAAGATTTCTCCACTGAAAGGGTTGTCAAGCATTGGCACAGGCTCCCTGGGGAAGTAGTTGAGTCATCATGCCAGGAGATATTTAAAATATGTATAAAGGCATTTAAGGACGTGATTTACTGGTGGACTTGGCAGTGCTGGGTTAATGGTTGGAGTTGATGATCTTGGAGGTCTTTTCCAACCTAAATGGTTCTACAGTTCCAAGTACACAATCTAAGTGTAGCAGCAAACAAAGCAGAAGCAGGTAGAATATTGAATATGTTCAGTAAGTCTGGTCCCCTCTTTTCCTAATACAAAAGTACTACCCTATCAAGTAGCTACCTTTTCAAGTTGCACATTGGAAGTTTTAAGTATTTTTTCTGAGACTACGTCACAGCCAGAATCATCACTTATCTTCTGGCAGAATTCTGGACTCTTTAATATTATTTTTAATCATCTGTGTGTCAGAAAGCCACCTACTACTTAACTTTCTTTTCACTACCAGAACACGAACAGAAGAAATAATATTTATCTTCCATAGATAGAAACTTAGCCACTGGCATGGAAATATCTTACTCTTGCTACTTAATTCTGAATTGGCCAAATCTCAAATTTAGAAATGAAAACTTTTTGCAGTCAGAAGAAAAAGGTGAGGATCTTGATATTGCCTATGGAGCACATAAATATAATCCTGGAGTCTTTCCTTCCCCTTCTCCTGCAAACTCTATTTCCTGTTCTCCCTGTACTTGGCATTGGAAGATCAAGTCAACCTCATCTTTCAATGCAAGCACCAAAAGAAGTGAGTGAATGCATCAGACATGGAAAGATTACTTTTAACTAGGTGTAAAACATCATTTCAATGAGGACAAGTAGTACAACCAGGTGATCAGAATTGCTTGTTCAATATAATTTGAACCTCACACGTTCAGCATAATTTATGAAAATTGTATTTATGTATTATTGCTACCCATAGAATGATACTGGCTTAATGAGACTCAATAAGGCTTTTAAAATTATAGCTGAGCCAACACAAAAGAACTGCCTCAAAAATATTGGGATGGGACGATTTGCTTTTTGATTACTCAGCAAGTTCATTGAAGGCAGTCAGAAAAGCAATATTCAAAACCACTGGTTTAATATCACCTGTAGCATCATCCTACAAAAGGAGATTGAAATTATAGTACTGGAAGACATTTAGATTTTTAAACACAGTTTTTCAGCTAGAACCTAGAAAACATCTTGAAAGTTAGCTATAATTTTTTCTTTATTTGGGGGATCAGGATGACTAGTAGCTAGCATCAGATTTTCTTATTACAAAGGGCACTGCTAACACAGGATTAATTTTAATTTTGGGGTTTTTTTCGATTCAGTAGTTCTTATGACTCAAAATATTTAGGCCCTTCATTCTTTGAAAACAAGTCTCTGTCAGTTGATGTGCCTTGGGTTAAAAAATTTAAATCCAACCTCTACACACTCAAGGGAGAAGAACCAGTCTAGTACCACAAAAAGACCTGATCCCCTTTCGAGTGCAAGGTGGCTTTCTTTGCAGGGCTGAAAATCAAGAGGTATGTTTTTTAAAGGCACAACTGCTTCCCCACCTTACACAAATGCTGACAGAATGCATTTTAACCACTAGCTGCTAGAATTTTCTTTAAGATGATTCAAATATAGCACCTGTTGTCAGTGGGATGCTCACAGAGCAAATTTATGCCATGGTGCTTTCCCGTGCCCAAGAAGAGAGGCTCCTTGCTCTCCACCTTTTGGGAGAGGGTTGCCCGGAGTGGGACTTTAGTTTAAGAAACCTCAGAGTAGCTTTGAGTAGCTAGAGATTACTGCAACACAGCCAGTCTTCGGGAGGAGGTTGTAGCAGGAACTAAAAGAATACCCGTCTGCTTTCTAGAAACTCCTTCTGGCTACCGATGGTCTCACAAAGGGAAGGGAAAGCCATGTTCACTCCTTTTATACCATCACCAGCAGTGAGAAAAAGCCCGGTATTTTTGGATTAAGTACAATTAATATTTAAGGCTCAACAGCCTAACTACATATTTGATAGGTAATGAGAATTGACGAGTTACCTATTACGAATGGCTTCTTTTGACATGGAGATGTGAGACTGCTACACAGCTCAAGCGTTTTACAGTTCTCTAGAGAGCTAACAATAAAAATCAAACCAAGAATAAACAAGCACAAGACAGGTCTAAGCATCTCCTTTTTTTACTGTATTTTACGTCATTAACTCTAAAGAAATCCTCACATTGTTTGTAATATTTTTTAAGAAGTGTCTCTTTTTATACATTCCAAAATGCATATGGAAAACTCCAGCTACCTGATACTTAAGAAAGTGTAATAGATTTCTACATTCTTTCACATATATAGTACTGCATTACGGACAATGATACTGACATTATCTTCAAATTATTTCCTTTCATCAGCTTGCTTTACCTCCTCTAATTCCTCAAATTTAAAAAATGAGGATTTGTCATAGCCCATGAGATGGTTGTAATCCTGAGGATTTGGGAAAAGCGTAGGATTAACAAGCATTGATTTCGTTTTAGCATAAAATGTTGTAAACATCTTGGTGATGTCTGGAATCTTTACATCTTTCTGATGGAAAACAGTTGCTTTTTCTGCCAAGATGGCATTGTAGGTAATGGCTGTATAGGTGTCCACTTCATCTTTATAATAGAGTCGGATCACGTAACCTTTTGTAAGGATATGCAAAGTAACCGGCGTTACAAACGTAAAAACCCCAATCAACCCATAAAATGCAGCTTGGACAAGCAGACTTTCCACTCCAATACCACTCTTGAGCATGATGTAGGGCATCATGAACAGGTTGAATATGCTGGTGGAGTAAGAGAAGAACTTCACACCTACATAAAATAAAAACCAAACAAAATGAAGGTTAACACTTACGAGCAAGATCTTCTCTACAATTACATATATTCTTCTACCACATAACAGTGCCATTACTTGAAGTGATGAAGTTACTGAAAACCCTTTTCCCTTTTTTTTTTTAAGTTCACAGAGGAACCGTTGAAAGCTCGACCCTGTCTCATTGCTACTGTTGTGATTTGTTTGTATGTTCATGTTGGGTTTATCAAAGCTGGTAGCTGGCTCTAATTCTGTGATGCAGTCAGTTATTAGCTGTTATGCACACAGATGAAGTTTTTACTTCACAGGCAGGAAAACTGATGTCTAATGAGACTTGACTCCATTCATGGACACATGTAATGGTGCTCTCCGAAGATATGGCAGACAGGGAATTTCTCTCTTCATCAACAACTAATGTTGACATTCAGTGTGCATTACAAAGAAGTCAGCTTGGTCCCTCACCATGCATAAACCCTGAGTTACTAAATATTAACAAGTACTCCACACCCATCTTGCATGTGGTTTGAAAGACAGTAGCCAGTGCTGTGGACCATCCACAGTCCTTAAGCCACCATGAGAACCAGGAGCCCAAGATACCATGACAAATAAGTGTGTTAGGACACATTTCAAAGATATGTATCAGAAAACATCCAGAGGCTTTATTCATCAATAGGTCTTTGTAACATTAACTGGCCAAAAGAAAGATTAGAGAAGACTCGTTACAGATGGAGCATTTCATCATAATACCTGTCTGCCTGGGAAGCATTTCAGGAACACTCCCAAGCACACAGAATGCAAACAGCAGTTATAGCTCATCTTCACTGCTTACTGGGTTGGATAAGTCACCCCAAGGGCTGCAAGGGAAGCCAAAGAAGGCTGAGGGGTTAGAGAAATGAACAGAACTCCCTGCAAACTCAGCAGAGAAGTAGAAACCAAGCACCACTACTTCCACCTTTTGAGTTTATTTGTTTGGCTGTACAGACAATCCAGATTTTGGCAAACGTGGAAAGGAGAACGCTCACTTTTAACGTTCCACATTAAAGTTGCTAAGCACTGTTAAAACAACAACAAAAAAAAGGCAAAATAAACTGCTTCAAGTCACATACCTAACACTGTCTTTGCCAAATTTCCTTTATAAACTAATCTTCCATGTTCTGGGTGATCATGAGGGGAGGATGTGCTGAGGCTGCGAACAGCCACTCCTTGTAAAGATGTAACCTGAAAGATTAAACCAGCACATGGCTAAGGAACATCAGTACTACACCTTATATTTACCTATCCATCCATATATACATACACACATACATATGTATGTGTACATACTCACACAAAGTTTCTCCTTGCCCTGAACCCACTCCCAGCATTTTAAAGTTGGGATTAAAGTTAGGTTACGCTCCAAAGCATGCCACAAACTCCAGCTAATATACTGCCTGTTATAATAACTTTCCATGTAAATATCCCAAATTAACATCAAATGTTTGCAACCCCCTTACTGAGGATTGAGGCAGCAATCGATTTACACACAGCTTTGCAGAGAGACATTTATGGCACCCATGCTCACCAAGTCTCTGTTTGATCACAGAATCATAGAACAGCCTGGGCTGAGCTGGGCGTTAAAGATCATCCAGTTCCAACATCCCTGTGGTGGGTAGGGACACCTTCCACTATACCACTTTGCTCCAAGCTTCATCCAGGTCAGCCTTAAACACCTTGAGGGTTAGGGCATCCACAGCTTCTCTGGGCAACCTGTTCCAGTGCCTCACCACCCTCAGAGCAATGAATTTTTTTCCTAATATCTTGGATTAGCTAAATAGCTTCCTTTAGATTAGCTAAACCGACTCTCAGTCTTAATCCATCCCCCATCGTCCTGGCACTTCATGCCCTCGTAAAAAGTCCCTTTTCCCTATACGACTTTCTTGTAGGCTCCCTTCAGGTACTGGAAGGCCACAATTAGGTCACCCCGAAGCCGCCTCTTCTCCAGACTGAACAAACCCAATTCCCTCAATCTTTCATCGTAGGAGAGGTGCTACATCACTCCAATCACCTTGGTGGCCTCCTCTGGACAGGTCGATGGGGGCCCTAGAGCCGGAGACAGCACTCCAGGTGAGGTCTCACCTGAGCGTAATAGGAGAGGTACGACCCGGGGAGCACCTCGCTTTCCTCAAAATCCCCTAAAGGCAAAACCGCGAATCCAGGGCCGCTGCCCTTTCCCCGGGCAGCGGGAACGTTCCTCCCGCTCCCACACACGGTCCCCACAGCCCCCCACACAACCTGTTGGGGCCTCGCGGCGGCAGCGAGCAGAGCGGCCCGATGGCGGCAGGGGGGATGCGCGGCACCCCGCAGCCATGTGGAGGCGCGGCGGCAGGCGGCGGAGGCGGCGGGGGCGGCGGCGGCCCGGAGCAGCAGCAGCGGCAGCATGGCGAGGCCGCAGCCGCACCGGAGACACCGCAGCCGGTGCCACACCGGCAGCCCCCGCCGCGCCGCCGCCACGCCGCACTTCGGTTCCGCCGGCGGGAAGGGTCCGGGCGGCTCCACGGTGCCCCCGCCAGGCTGCCGGCAGCGCTGCGGCCCCGTGTCAGGATCTCCCGCACGCAGCTCAGCCACAGAACTCCAGAATCAATTGGGCTGGAAAACACCTCTGAGGCCATCGAATCTAACCTGTGGCCCATCATCACCACGTCAACTAGACCATGGCACTAACTGCCCCATCCAGTCTTTCCTTAAACACCCCCAGAGATAGTGACTCCACCACCTCTCTGGGCAGCCCATTCCAGTATCTAATCACCCTTTCTATGAAGAAATTCCTCCTGATGTCCAACCTGAACCTCCCCTGGCACAGCTTGAGGCCATTGCCTCGTGTCCTCTCGCCAGCTGCCTGAGAGAAGATGCCGACTCCATTTACTAAACATCCTTTCAGGTAGTTGTAGAGAGCCATAAGGTCTTCCCTGAGCCTTCTCCAGGCTAAACTACCCCAGCTCCCTCAGCTGCTACTCATAAGACTCGTGCTCCAGAACCTTCACCAGCTCCGTTACCCTCCTCTGGGCACCCTCCAGCACCTCGATGTCGTGCACTAATTGAGAAGCTCAGAACTGAACACAGGATTCGAGGTGTGGCCTCACCAGTGCTTAGCACAGAGGACGATCACTGCCCTGGGCCTGGTGGCCACACTATTCTGGATACAAGCCAGGATGCCACTGGCCTGCCTGGCCACCCGGGCACCCGCTCGCTGATGCGAAGCTGCTGTTGACCGACACCCCCGAGCCCTGACATGGCGGGCCTGCAGATGCCTCAGGGAACTACGCGCCCCAGCATGCACGGCTCCCGGCGCACGGCATGCCGGGAGCAAGGGCGCCGCACAGTCGGGGCGCGGGGGGCCGGAAGTGGCCCGTGACCCGGGCGGAAGCGCTCGGAGGCAGCTGGGCCGACACCGCGGCCCTGCGAACGGGGCGGAGGGAGCGGCGCCCACGGGTGAGGGGCGGCCGTGGGAGAGCGATCCCGCCGGGGCCGCCAGGGACACCCCGGGGGCGGGGCGCCCCGCCGGGCGGGAGCGAGGAGCCCCCGCAGCCAGCCCCGCGGAGGGTAGCGGGCCTCGCCCCGCTCCTGGCGGGGGGCGGGGGGAGAGGGTTTGGGCGACTGAACGGGGGCCGGGCAGAGGGGCCGGAGCGGCGCCGGGGGCCGTCGGGGTGCGCGGGGGGCGGTGGCAGGCCGGGGTTCTCCCGCCGAGATGGTGGCGAAAGGCGCGTTCCTCCCCCAAAACGCTCTCCTTGGAATCCCGGCGCCGCCGGAAAAGGGGCTCTCTGGAGCAGTACTGGGTTTGAGTAGCGCTCCCAAACTCCTGCCATAAGTGACGTTCGCCCTTTTCCTACGCCAGGCCATAGAAAGAGAGGAAAAGTTAAGGCCGAAAAAATTCAGGATACGCCCCCAGGGGTTGTTTTGCCAAGGTGAGAAGTGCTGGTTAAAGTGATTTGGCTGTAATGATCGGCGACTGTAAGCAAAGCAAAGAAAAGGGTGATACCCCTACTTGTAGCAACAGAAACGAGCTTTTGAGTGCCGTATGTTCCTCAGAGGTAGGTTCTGCTTTAATACAAGGGAATCTGAGCATTGGTAAGTTATTAAGGGCTTCACATTTATGTATGAAAAGGTGATGGTGCTGCAAGCAGTTTGCTTTGACAGCCAATTTGGTTAACGTTTATTAAATATTTCTAAATATGTTTGGAACTGTAGATTGTAAGTTAAGCTTTGCGTTCTGAGAAGACCTAGATAGTCACGGGCCGTTTGTTTACTTGGCTTTGATGGCTTTTGGAAGCAAACCAGAGAAACAGATAAACAGGCAGGCGAGAGACCTTTACGATAATTTCCACTTTGTGCACTTATTTCTCAATAATCTCCAACATGCTCCCAATTTTCTGCTTTTGCTGTAATAAGGACCAAAATAATTGTTGGGGGAGAAATAATGTTTTATTAACCGAAGAGTTAGTTTGAAGGGGAATAAGAGTTTATTAGTTTTGTTGTAGTACATTGGCCCCATCTTTGCACATTTGCATCTTATGCCTTGAGATCAGCGTTTTAATGAGCTTAAGTTATATCAATAAAGTGTTTATGTTAGTAAAATTTTTGCTAACGTTTCCACTGGGAGCTTTAAGATAACTTTTAGAAACTTTTAGCACTTCAGCATTTAGTTTTTTCGTTGTTATGTCAGAGAAAAGCCATTTGAATTTTTTTTTTCTCTTTTTTTTTTTCTGTGCCAGTGTGGGTGATGAACAGATTTAGATAGTTTCACATAGTCTTAATGTGAAGACTTCTAGTATTGTTAATTGTTTTAATTCTGTTGTAGTGAGATAAATTAGTATTGCACTCAAGGATACTCAGCTTCAGGTGTTTTACTGTGTTTTTACAATTCTCATGTGTGTTACAAGAAATCCTTAAGTTATGTCGTGAAAGTATGGAGTTTGTCAGATTAATTTAAGGAATTTTGATGCATTTTGACAAGTTTCTTAGCACTTAGAAAGATTCAGGATTTACTTATCTTCATTGTGGGGTAGTTTGCATAGCAGTAGTTTTTGGTGAATGTCTATAACGACAGGACAGAAATCCATGTCCTGTAAAATTTTGCAGTATGCCAGCAGCCTTTTTCCCCCAATGGCAAGAGCTGTACAGTACAGGGCTTTTATTCTATGTTTGGAAGAAAACAGTAACACTCCCCTGCCCATGTTTTTGGTTTTTTTTTTCCTTGAAGCTTTCTGGGGAATTACTTAAAAGGAAAGTTTCCTCAGATAGGAAAAGAAATCTTAACTAAGGTCTTTGGCAGTCCGTACGTGCTATCCTACCCCATCTCGTGTTTATCTCAACTGGCATTCACGTGTAGTATACCCTCCTGTTGCATTCCAGTGTGTCCCAGAAAATTTGAATTTTAGAGCCTGAGAGTATTGGAGTAGTGAATCAGCTGATTTGGAAATCATGCTGTACCAGTTTCTCCTCATGTTTTTTCTAAATATGCTTTGATCCTTACTTACATTAATTATTTTTTGATGCACGCTGAGCAATGAATGCTAAACTTAAGTGGAGTGTTTTTAAACAAGTTATTATACAGGATAGGGTAGAATTTAGAATTGAACAGTAGGAGGCTGCAGTTGTAACACACAGCAGCCTTTGGTAATTGATGAACTACTACTGATATATAAATGACGCCAAAAAAATGTCACATTTAGCTTTTAAACAAACCTAGGAATTGGTGAAGCCCTTTGTATTATTTGCCACATGTTTTCCAGAAATGGATAGTGTAGGATGCAATTGTCAGCAGCTGAAGCGTACAAAAGTCATGTGTGTGTTGTGCAGCTAATGAGTTGGAAGCCATTTGAATTTCCTTAAGCCAGAATCTGAGTTTTTAAAGGGTTTTCCTGTGGGATCAAAGAATCTGAATGCTTGAAATGTTTGCATAGATTTGGTTTTCTTGTGCTAATGAGAACAGAGCAGTGGGGTTCTGGAAGCTGTGCAGTGGTCCAGTGTGTTCAGCTACCTTAGCGTATGTCCTTCAAGTCTGTTCCAGTCATTGGCATACAAGGCATACAAAGAAATGATATTCTGGAAATTCTGGCAAACGTGGGAGATGAACATGCAGGTTTGGGAGTGAGCTGGGATGGTTGTGGACATGCTTCAGTTTTGTTCTTGCATTTGATGGTCCAGAGAAGCAGAAAAGAGATCAGACTAAACTCACTACACCATGCTATTTCTTCTTAGAGGTGTAAGAAGAAGATGTGAAAGTAGGGAAACAATAACACTTCTCTTGTGTGGCTTAATTGCCATGGTTTAGGGGTTTATGATATTTTGCTGTATTTTACCTTGTATGCGTAAATATTCTGGCAACTTGTGGCAATTTTCAGTTCCTAATATCCAATGACAATTTTATGTTTTGTGCAGCAGGAAGTCCTTTTTACACTAGTTGGAAAGTTTCTGTGCCAAATATGCTGGGTTTAGTTGCATTGTATCTCCCTCTGATTAAAAAGTGGCATATCCCTTTCATGTAAACTTTCTCTTTATAAATGCAGTTTTTGCTTTTTTTTTAAGGAGGCAAAGCAGGAGAACAGTAATACCTAATATATGTGCTTTTTTGCGATTAAAGTCAGGGAGCTGAGCTACCTTAGGGTAATGCCACATAAGCTTCTTGAAGGGCAAATGGAATTGTGAGTGTACTTCAGCATAAATTAGTGGTTCTTTGCCGGTGTCTGAAATAGGCAAGTCAAAAATGTATAAAAAGTACACGTTAACAAAACTTGGGTTGTTCTCTTTCTGACTGCTGCATTGGTGTAGTCTTGGTGAAGTCAAATGGGCAACTATAGAATGTGGAAAAGTGATTAAAATATAGGTAGTTACCAGGCATGTTCAGAAATCTCAGTCTCTTTCTTCCTATTGTCTTGTCATTTATGCTGCTTTCATTATACAGAAGGAAAATATAGTGATATGTTTTGTAATAAACATTACACTGGAAATACACTGAGAGAAAATAATTTCTTGGAAGACAACATACAAGGTTGCTTGACTTTCCTTGACCTATTATTTAAAACCTAAGGCCATGCCATTGTCAATTTAAAAAAATATGCAGAAAATTTCCCTCCATATTCCTTTTATACTCCCTATATGCACAAGTGAGAATTTGTGGGAGGTATTTCTATATCCTTTTGATTTATTTTTCTGTGTGCATTTTTTTCTGGCTTTGAAAATGTTCTGATCTTCATACAGTGTCATGACAGACTGAACACTTCCTCTTCCAGAAGAGGAACTATTATTGTTTTTTTAGGTTTTTCAGGGTTCCTGAGTTTCTTGTTTTCCCTTCTCCTCATTTGTTGCATTGGCTCTCTGATGTTTCTGGGTTCTCTGCTGTTAGCTATTTTGTCAGGAATAAATCTATACTTCTAATAGTATTCATGATTTTTTTTTTTTTTTTAATGACAAATTATTGCATGAGAATGGAAACTGGGTGAAACTCAGTGTTGTCCCTTGCTAACAAGTCAAATGCATCATATTGGAACATATTATATCTTTTTCTTAAAAACAGGTTGGCTTTTCTGCAACTTTTACTTTTGGCAATAGAATGTTTGCGGTTTTCTATATTCAGAACCAAACTTGGATTCTGGAATAGCACTATAAATTTTATTCCTGGGGGTTTTTTTATGTCCATCTGTTGAACTTAAATTGAGGTATTATATTGGCATAGTTTTCCCACCGATGTTTATCCTTTTAATAAATTTTTATATTTATCTTCATTCCAGTTTTGCTAAGCTGAATAAGGAAGATTAATTTTTCTTTTCTAAACAGGCTCTTTGGTCATATCAGTAGGTCCTCCATGTAGTTCTTGTATTTCAGACTTCTTTTTCTTGAAAACAGGAATTCAGAATTGTGTGTGGTATTCGAGACAAGCTGTTGCTCATGTGTAAAATTGTTCATGTTCCCTATTTCTATTGCAAAGGAATCCTCAATGTGCATTTGCCTCTTTGTCCCTCACCATTCTTTTTTCTTTTGCCCCCACAGAGCTGCATCAGTTTATAGTCGACCACAGAATGACTATACCCCCAAATAACAAGCCCTGACTGCATGAAAGAAGATTGTATTGGTCCCTCCATGCAGGAATCTTGCATTTCATATGACTTAATTTCATGTGGCTTGTAGTATGCAGTTTTTCAAGACTGGTCACTTGTCTGTGTTAAGCTTTGTTCTGCTTCTGTTGTGATGCTTTCCACTTCTGCCTCATCCAAATCTGCCTATGCTTTTCTGGCAGCATTGTTTTAGAAAAAATTCAACGTATTTTTTAGAGGAACTAGTAGTTCTTTTCTAGTCCAGTTGCTCTATGTTTTCAACACCATATTGTATTCTTGTAGTCTTCTAGAAAGGTTCTTTCTCGTTTTAAGATTCTCTCATCACATATTTTTAATCCCAGATGATATACTGAGCCCAGATTGCATCTTATTTGAGTTTCCTTTTTCCAAGGAAAATGACTATTTAATTTTTTAGATATTAGATTAGTTCAGCATGCCCTAAAACTACTAAGGCTTACTGCATTTTTATCCTATTTCACTGTTTAATACAATTGAATTCAGACCACCGAGCCTGATAATTTTTTTCTTCTTTGTTAATTACTATATTTTTTTCCTCTCTAATCATATGATAGCACATTTGATGTATTAAAATGCTTATTGTATATTTTTGTGACAGCTAATTTTTTTTGTGTAGACTTTTTTTCAGTTCTCAATTTTCAGTCTTTCAATGTATGAGCCTCCTGAAGTTATGTTTTTACCTTGCAAGGTCTTAATATATCTGCATTCCCACTAACTAGTCTTTATTCCTGTGTTTAGTGGCATTATTTGTATTGTAAAGGCATATTTTATCATCACCAACACTTTCAAAGAGTGGTATCACTTCTGTGTTGCTTTTTTTTTTTCAAGTATTATTATTTATAAATCACAGGTGGTTTCACTACTCTTTCGGAATGTAGCAGATGGTTTTGAGGTTAGAAAAAGAGGTAGTACAAGTGATCCTCTTCTGCAAAGTAGAAGTAATAATGTGAGATATTTCTTCAGTTCCTGAGCAACAGATACTCTCCAATAAGATGACTGATTTCCATTTACAAAAGCTGTTGAAACAGGGTGAAAGATCTCATCGGTTTTGGGTCCTAGCTGTCCCGGCACGCAAATCTAATTTCCTTAGATGAGTTCCTGGAATTACTGAAAATGATGAAGGCATTTAACACTCCATATTAAGGAATCTCTATTATAACATACACAAATTAACTCTCAAAGAACATTCTTCAATGTGCCTTATATTCAGGAACTTTTCACCTGCAAGAGTACAGATTGAGATGTTCCTTATACCAGTGGTAAGGAAAATATTTTTTAAAGATAATTCTGTAAAGTCAAGATAATTTTCAAAGAAAGCAGCAATGTAAGTGGAGGATTATTTTTGCTCATTTCTCTTCAGACAACTAAAAACTATTGGTTATGTGTGTGTAGTTTCATTAGGTGTACATAACGAAGTGCCTGAAAGCTTCAGGAAACATTTAGACTAATTGATATTTGTAGCTATGAAAGAAGAGAGATGGAATAAAGCAGCATCAAAGTGCTGTGCAGAAGTGAAGTGATCAGCAATAGCAAAGAGATATCTGTAGTGCTTCTTCCAAATCTTGCAGCTTCCTCAGCTTGCTAAAATTTTTTTGCTAAACTTTTACCAGAAACATAGGAGAGAGTGAATGTGGGGTGTAGTCTGATCTCTTTACTGCCCTCAACCCTGAATATCATCTGGGAGACCACCCAGAATCGTTGGTGCTATTTTCCTGAATCTGTGGGCACACAGCAGTATCATTGATTTGTACTGGGTAATCTTTGCAGAGTGGCTGTTGATATAAAAGGAATTTCAGGATAGCAGGTGGGTGGGTAGAATTTCTCTTCCAAAATTTTCTACAGCAGAGATGCAGTTTGGGGTAAAGAAATAAAAGTTGTATCTGAACATACCAGATTTGTTTTGCAAATAAGTGCTTCCATTTCTCTAACTCTTTGATTTCCTTTCCGTGGAGAAATAGACATGCAGCAAGCTGCGTATCGGTATAAAAGCTATGGAAGCTCCTGGTTAACTTGCAGTGTGAATACCTACATTATATGTCTGAAGTAGATTATCTAGGTGATATTGGTGGTGGTATTGGGAACTGTCAATCTTCTGTGAAGGACAGGTTGAAGGCCAGGTATTTAGTGCATACTGATTAGACTGATCCCTGAGCCTTCTCTTCTCTGGCCTAAACAACCCCAGTTTTCTCAGCCTGTCCTTGTATGACAAGTGCTTCAATCCCGTGGTCATCTTTATGGTCCTTTGCAGGATTTAGTTCAGTCTGTCATACTGAACCCAGCACTCCAGGTGCGTCCCAGTAGTACTGAGTGGAGGGGCAGGATCACCTGCCTCAACCTTCTGGCAATGCTCTTAGATAAAGTCCAAGATGCTGTTGGCCATCTTTGCTGCAAGGGCATGCTGCTGGCTCATGTTCAACTTGTCCACCAGCACCCCCAGGTCTATTTATGCAAAGCTGCTTTCCAGCAGGTTGGCCTTCAGGCAGTCCTGGAGGTGCCAAGGTCAAGGGTTTGCATTTCCCATTGATGAACTTCATTGGTTTCCTGTTTTCAAAACATACTGCTTATCAACATTGCATGTTGTGTATCATATTCTTTTTGGAAGATTGTTTATGGTCACATAAAGACTAATCAGTAAAGGGGACTTTAAGAATTGTACTGCTGACTCAAAATTTTGTCACTTGTGTTTTTTCAGACGCTCCTATTGCAAAATCTGCAGTTGAAAAGAAACAATTTTTTTTATAAGAAGAGAATGGGTAAGTTCACAATCTTAGAGTGCTTCTTGTTTTCCCGTGATTCAAAGCATTTTCTCTCTCACATCGGTGGAGGAAGTGGATTCTAAGACTTTATATATTGATCTTGTCACTTTTTCTTGTAGCTTCAAAAGTTAGTGGAACTTCCTGCAAATGTTTTGTAGGAGAATTTTCTCAAATGACTGTTAATGTACTGGAAGATCTGATCAGAGTGTATTTATTCTAACAAAAAATTTCACTTGCTTAATGTGCATAGTCCTGAAAATGTACATACTAAAATACGAATAAATAAAAGAGGAAAAGCCTACCTTTAGGCTTTTATAACACTAAACTTTTATATAGTGCACTGTGTACTTTTTAAAATAATTCTTTGCTTGTTTGTTAACTAAGGTCAGCCTGTTGAATTCTGGCTCAGAGATCATAATAGGGACTGATTTCTGATAAATTACACTGTGTGTGATATGACTACGTGTCTGAAACTGTTGTTTCTGCCTCAAAAAATGACTCGTTAATGAAACAGGATTGGACAGATTCTGAATTTATCTATACTTTTTCTGAATGTATTATAGCGTAAATATGTATTATTTGGCACTGCAGTACTTTATTAAAATTGGGAATAACTCGTAATTCAATTTTAACTTCAAATTCACAAAACTACTTGTTTGGGGGAATGTTTTATTTGCTATACTGGCAACAGTAATTCAGCTTTTAAAAGTAGCACTTGGTGGATACAATAAATGAAGGAACGAAAAGGGAAGGGGGATAAAGGCTTCAGGAGAAACAAAGGAGAGAGCAGGTATTTAGTGAAACAGAAGGGAGAAGGGAAACAGGAAAAAGACAGTCAAACTGCTGTGAGGAGAATTTTCAAATCTCCCTGGGTTTAATGCTTTGGCACCTTCCATTCTTTCTACCAAAGGCCACAACACGAGTGTGCACTGATCCTGTATGGTTCTGGGTCTGGTTAGGCAGTAAGGGGGGATTAATCTTATTTCATGTCATTTCTTCAAAGCAGGAATATTGACTGCTTTTATTCTTACCAGTGCTTCAGAAAGCACTTTTTTCCTCACCATCTCTGTTTTTCAGTATCAGATATGCGTTTAGTTAGCTTTTAGAAAGTATTAGTATGATAAACATGACTGTAGATTTAATGAAAGGAAGCAGCAGCATGTTCAATTCACTTGAGAATGTCTAATGGAAAATTTCATTCCTATGTAGATTTTAGAAATCACGTCAGAATGTGATGATGGAGGGATGTTAATTTTAAAAAATGCCAAGTTTTGCAAAAATACTTTAAAACAGATTGCTGGTTACTTCAGAAAAGTCATATTCAAATAGGCAAAATGCTTCTGTCTCATTTCTGGTTGTATTGGGTTTTTCAGTCTGCAAATGTAGTCATAGAAAAGACCGCAACTTGCATTTTTAGTGATGTGAATCAGTGTATTGTGTTCTGGAACTGTTATCTTTTTTTCTATTACAGATGGAGAAGAGAAAACGTACGGTGGGTGTGAGGGCCCAGATGCTATGTATGTGAAGTTAATATCCTCTGATGGCCATGAGTTCATTGTAAAAAGAGAGCATGCATTAACATCAGGAACAATAAAAGCTATGTTGAGTGGACCAGGTAGGTACAGAAGACTTGGTACCTTTACATTCTTTGCTTTCACTTTTAGACCATTTGAATTCATGCAGTAAGTGAAAGTTCAAATAAATGATAACTTTTCCACATCCTGCTTAATTCCTGTTTCCAGCAGAACAGCCCATCTCTGTTGGGGTATTGTGGTACCAGACTTAAAATTGGGTTCTGCTTTTGACAAGTTAGTGGTCTTACAGTGTCATTGCTACTAGTTTCCTATGGTATGAGAACTTGAGGGTATTATATGAAACATGGAGCTGTCAAGTTCAGAATGAACGAGAGCTGGTAGCTCTTTATTGCCATGTCTGTGGTGGAACTTCTGGTATTCCATATGGAGTTAATTTTCTTCATAGCAGGTCACGTAGTCCTGTGCTTTAGATTTGTGACTAAAACAGAGCCAGTAATATACATCTGTTTTAGCTGTTGCTGAAAGGTGTTTGCACACTCTTCAGGCCTCCTCTGTTTCCCACTCTTTCCCCACCCAGTGACCAGACAGGAGGGCGTGCAAGAGGCTGGGAGGGAATACAACCAGACACATGACCTGAACTAGGAAGGAGATATTACATGCCAATATAATGTCTTGTTCCAAAGTAAAAAAAAGGAGAGGTGTAAAAAAGGGAGCTGAGCCATCTTTTGCTTGGGAACCGGCTGGTCATCAGTCGGCCCATGGGAGGTGATTACCTTTGCATCACTTATCTTGTTTCCTTTCTCTTCTCTCAACCCACAAGTTTTCTTGCTTTTACTCTTTCTTTCCTCTTCCCTTGTCAACAGTAGAGGCAGATGAGCAAGTGGCTGTGTGGTGCTTTGCTGCCTACTGGGGTTAAAGCCACATGTTCACAACATCCTATGGCAAGGAGTTCCTGAGCCTAATGATGGAAGCTTAAGATTGAGATGAGGGTAGATAAACTTACAGAAGGGAAAGACCACATGTGTGATTGAATATATGAGATTATATCTGGTTTAAGAAGTGTCTGGACTAATTTTTGAAGACCAAAAGAGAGGGGGAGAGAAAAGGGAGAAGTTAACACAAGTGCTTTCTCTCTTCTATACTCTCATCCTGTGCGCTTACCTTTGTCCACTTTGGCAGAAGCTACATGGAGCTTGGAGCTGAATATGATCATTCTTATGTTCTCTTTTAGATTCTGGTGAGGGGAATTACTGGAGAGATCTATTGGTTTAATATATTTTTTAATTACTTAGTAATACTTGGGCAAACTGAGCAATTAAAATTCTCAGTGCAATGTTCTGCTGTCATTTTAATGGTTGCATTTGAAAATATGTAATAAGTGTTCTGTGTCCATGTCAGCCTCCTAGACATCTAAGAGGAAGAATAGTACAAGACCTGCTCTGAATTTATTCAATGTGAAGGAATAAAAGGCGAAGTAGCGTGCTTACAGGGCTAGAAACTGACTCTGTAAAGGACTCAGCAGTCAAGAATATTTAGTATAAATACTAACAAGATAAATGGGTCACAAGGAAAAGTACTGTTGCTGTCTAGTTCAGTAGGTCATAATTTTACTGATGTGTAAGTCTTTTGTTTCAGTGCTGTGACATGGCCAATATGCTAACATTTCTTCTTTTGCTTCCAACTGTTCCTGTACTAAAATTCAAGGCAGATTGTCTTCAGTGCATGCAGTTATTTCTACACAAATCTGTGTAGACATTAGTAAATAGCTCTGCTTTGTAGCTAGAAGATGCCCACAGAAATAGTTGGAGCTAAACATTGCTAGTCTCCCATAAACATGGAGTTAATGTTAGTATTTTTTTATTGTCTTTCGGTTTAATGAGTTGAAAGTCCAGAGATGTCCAGAGGGAGAGACAAAAATAATAGAAATCCTGTGGGACTAACCATAGGATCCTAACCTTTGTATCATCCAGGTTTCATGGTTATAGGCACTATAGAAAGCTAATTTCAAATGTACTTGTGTTTTGAGATTTGATTTCTGAATAAGTTCTTTAATACCTAATAGGGACAAACTTGTACTGCATGTAAACTTCCCTCCAGTACAACTAGAGTTTCCCTGTCCCTGCTGTTTTCACAGCTTATGAAGTTAATGCATCTTTGAGGTTTCAACCCTCTTGTCAAATCTGCCTGAAACTGAGGAATTCAAAGCTACTGAGTCGCTGAAGGGACTACTGATAAGTGTGCATATGCAGATATGAAACATCTAGAAACCTTTTTTGTCCTTGGATAAGACAGCTAGAAATTTGGATTGATGCCTCTTAGAGCTAAGCACACTACAGTTTTAGAGCACCTATCAGCTGTATTGGAAGTAAACCTGAATTTCTGGTGTAATTGTTCAGAATAATGGTGATAGGCTACAGCCTAAATAAACATTTCATAATCCTTGGTGTTTTAATACTCTTGAGGGCTCTGAATGTGGCACATCCTGCTTTACTATGAAGAATCTAATACCCTGGAATATGGGACTTAGGCAGGTCTATTTAGAATGCATTGTATTAATATGGTAAGTTATTTCATTTTGCAGTGAGTTTAGATTTTGACTTCTGGTTTGGTGTTCTTTTGTGTTGTTTTTTTCTTTCTACAGGTCAGTTTGCAGAAAATGAAACAAATGAGGTCAATTTTAGAGAGATCCCATCCCATGTCCTATCCAAAGTATGCATGTATTTCACCTACAAGGTCCGCTATACTAACAGCTCTACGGAGATTCCTGAATTCCCAATTGCACCCGAAATTGCACTGGAACTTCTGATGGCTGCAAACTTCTTAGATTGTTAAATAAAATAAATTATAATAAAAAATGTAAAACTTTTTTCAGTATTTAATACATGTAGTTCAGTTAGTAACTTTTTTCAGATAGCATGTTGCGTGTGTGCTGTTGAGAACTGTAAAGTTCACTGCAGAGGCAATTGCCTTCAATTCTTTTGCATATAGCAATCATTCAGTTGGAGTTTGTTTTGCTGCTTAAACAAATAAGGACCTTTTCACAAACTGAGACAAATAAACAAATTTGCCAATTAGTAGATGGCTATGCCTTATCCTTTAGGTGTGGTAGAACTTTCTTTTAATACAATGACCATAGCAAATACTGGAGTTTAGTCTAATAGTCTCTAAAATGTAATTATAGTTACATTTGAGTAGCTGTTTAGGGTTTCTAGCTCTCTCTTATTTTTAAAGTTTCTAAACATCTGAACTTAATCTCCTTTGTAAGATAGCTGTCCTGTAGCGTAGTTACACTAACTAGATTAGAAGTGCCCCCTTTGTATACTGTCAGTGATATTCCATTTAGGTTGAAAGTGGAGTATGTAGGAGAATGCTTAAGGCTTTTAATTTAAGTTGTAGTATAGACATGTGCAAAGGTGTACTTGGTAACATTTTGCTTTTATAACCTCAATGTACCCCATTAGTAATTTCAAATATTCCAGTCGCTTGTCTGTACAGTAAGACTGTGATTCTACTGACAGTGACTTTTAAGGGGGAAAATCTGTATATTATCTTCTATATAACATATATGGTTATTCTTAATATACTGTCACTTGACCTGATAAGGATTTTATATGGCTTCAGTTATGGTTTATTTCCATTGTTCTGATTGTTTATGTAAAGTCTGTATTTAATCTCTAGAGTAGTAGTCATATAAATTTTGTAACATAGTAACTGAAAAGATAGTTGTCCTACCTTTTACCTCTTCCTCAGCCTCTCCCTTGTACCCGTAGCAAAAGACCCTGAAATGTGGAGGTCTTTTATATTTGAAGGAAAGGACATTAAGCAGATGTTTTAGGAGCTGTTTTATAAATTTCATAGGTATTTCCAATGTTTTTACAAATATTTTAGGGGAAAAGGATTGGCAAGCCACTGACATAATACTGGAGTGGAACACATTATCTCTTGGTAGTTCTTGCTGGCAGTTGCCTGTACTACTAGTTCTTTGTTCAAAACAAGTTTCCGTAAAGAAAATAACTTGAAACAAGAAGTTGCTTTTTGTTCAGCTGCAGCCTGAAGAACCTTTCTGCTAAAATCATCTGTAAATGAGAATAATGCATCATGAGAAATTATGCAAGAACAGTATAATTAGGATTTCCATCAGCTGCCACTGCTTCAGCTTTGTTTTGATCAAGAAGTGATTGGCTCTATCATGGAAGAATCCCACCAGGTGATGGTGGAACCTCTTTCTTGATGTTTTAACTCACAGCTAATTTAGAGGGCTGAAACTCTCCTCTAAACCTGTTTGTCAACATAAATATGACTTGGAAGAGATTTTCCTGGATGAAAACTAGTAACTTAGATAGACTATGCAGTCTGCCCATGAAGGAGGTCAGTTTTGACAAATGAAATTTTATTTTGGGTGTAAACAATGCTGACATTTGTCAGTGTGTTGATAGATTAGCTGACATTTATTCACATCACATACTTTGGCACAATTTAATGTGTTTAATGTGGGGATGTTTGTGACTAGATTGGCTTTGCACGGTAAAGCTGAAGTGCATTGTAGGGTGATTGTCTGAGATTCCATGTGTAAGCACTCTGGTCAGTGCTGTTAGTAAAGTAACTCATTTTCAAGAGCACTAGAATGATAAACCAGAGATAACCTGTTATGCTGCTTTTGTTAGAGCCGCTAGGAATACCCTAAAAGGTCAAGGAATACCAACATGGATATTTTAGTCACAACTACATATCAGTCTGAGCGAGTCTTAAGTTCATTGGCCATTTTCAATAGTTGAGGCTGATGACTTGAGGCTGAAAATTATTTAGTTCTAAAGTAAGGCAAAAAGGATGTAATTTTTTAAAATGGTGGTTTTTTCAGTTTTTCTCTTCCCCTTTTTAAGCATTCTAAAACAATTTCCTTAAATTTGTTAAAATAACATTGCATTTTATGTTTCTGTACTTCAGCAGTAAGGTAAAATAGCTGGTTTAGCTCTGAATAATAATTTTGTTGGTTTTCTTTCAGCTTAATGTATTATACAGTCGCTTTGAACACTCAGGAATTGCGGTAGTGTCCTAGAGTGCACTATTTGCAAAACCACCGTCTATTAAACCAGATTTCTAAGGGGGAGGGGGGCAGGGGGAATTAGTGCAATTTCCATGCTAGTTAAATGGGTATGCTATTATCAGACAATTGGAAATTTACCACGCTTAACCCCTGAGTTCTAAATAAATTTAAAAGTTGAAAATTTTTAAATCTGTGTTTCTGTTGATTTATGACTTCTTAGAGGAAGTGTTCATACGCAGAATCATCATTTTCATGGCTATACTATATGGTGAGCAAAATGCTAATGTAATTAGTGTTTGAGTAATAGGTTGTGAAGCTGCATGTATAAAATTAAAGGTGGTGGTTTTTTTCATAGTTCTGAAGAGTTTCATAGAGTTGAAGTGTTTAGATATCTTTGTGCTGCTCTGAATTACAAGTATCCACAATTCTCAGCACCAAGTACTAAAAAGGCATGGTATTCCTGAACAGGCTTGAAGAGGATACTTTCAAGGATACTTCAAGGATATCCTGCTGGGGATATTTTGAAAACTTCAGGTGTCTCATAGTACTCCTTTTACTTAGAAAGGTAGTTTTGTATTTGAGGTTCAAATTTTAAGCTGAACTGCTGATTTAGCCATGAAAACTTCCAGATTCTTTATTAACTGTAAGCAATGAGAAGAGTCATGCTGCACTGTGGTTTGTCATCGTTTGAGTATTTATAAGCTGCTGAAGAAGTCTCTGATGGTGTCCAACGTGGAACAGTCTGTGTATCTACAATAATCAGAAGTCCCTTCCACAAGACATGAAATTCCTTTTTGGTTTTGAACTTGAAGAAAGGAGGATTCACCATCAGGATTCACTGTGCCATTATATTCAACAGATGTTGGACACGATCCAAAAGGCATTTCTCAATTAACGGTAGGAAGTTTGGGAAATCGGTTGCTTCTCTGTGTATTTTATCACTGTGTATTTTATTTCACAGGCCTAAATTGCAGTAGTGACTGGTTTTTTCCCCCTTCTTTTTACTTTGCCTATTGAAAGGGCGATCCCAACACTTGCCTAAATCTGTTGGTTTATGTGATGAAGTAGACAAGGAACATAGTGGAGCAGGAAAGGTAACTTTTCAGTCCATGTTTTGTATTCCTAGTTTTATTATGTCAGGTCTCAAATGCTGTAGTGTAATTCAAGGGAGTAACTGCAGTTACTGCAGAGTCAACAAAAGCAGTGAGAAGTAGCACTATTCCTACCTAAAAACTAAGGGTCGAAACTGTGGTATAAACTTAATTTCGACATCTGAGTAAGACAAAAATAGCAGGAGTAAGAGAAAAATAGCAGGAACTCATTAAAGATTGGATTTGGAAATTAAACTAGAATGCTTGTTTTTAAAGGCAGACTAAAGCTTTAGCAAAAAAGGCTTTAGGGATTTTTCCCCACGGAAAAAGTTCAACTTTGGAAGGGTTTTGACAAAGAATTAACTGTATTGGAGTTGGATTTCTTTTCAAATGTAGTTTCTTAAATGGTAATTTTATGGGAAGATACCAGTGCTGTGAACTGCATATGTGGCTCAATGTTTGGATGAGCTCGGAAAGAGCACAAAGTAGATTCTGTGTTTATTATCAGTCACCTGTGAAGCTTGAGTGTCATCACTAAGAAAGCACAGAGAAAAGAACAAGGAGTTTTTATCGAGTTTTATCAAGTGTTAGGTGTTATGAAATAAAGCTTTGCATATGTTGCATCTGAAATGTAGGTTGTGCAATTTCTCTTCTATGGGAGAAAGGTCACTGAGATTAAAAAAAAAAAAACCAAACCAAAAAAAGATCTATCTCTCTGTCATTACCATGTAGCTGTTTTGTGTTTACAGAATACAGGATTTTCCTCCCACGCTAAATGGGAGGAGATCAGAATTGCAAGATCATGATTGTTCTTTGACAAATGGAGTTCTTCAACGTTTTATCCTTTTGAACTTTTGTAATCAGACAGTTTTCAAGATGTTAGTCATGTAATGTTTTGTAGTCTCACTTGTTGAGGGTGGAATTGGAAAATGAAATTAAAATTGCTCCTGAAATATGTACTGTGTTTTAGATCAGTGAAAGTAACAACATGAGAGCTTTTAGATAAATTAAAATCTACAGTTCAGTGGTAAAGTTACTAGTTATCAGGATAGTTTTGTGGGATTAGTTTTTTGGAAATACATGCATGGATTAATGCTATTCCTTATTTATTTGTTGTTAATTTCTTTCTTCAACCAGAAGTTACTTTGAAGTTAAAAAAAAAATACTGTTAATTCCATTAATGTTAATTCACATTTAAAACTGCCTTTTCAGGTGAGAATTCATAGCAAAGGCTTTTCTTCCCATGAAAAAAAAATACTACTGGTATCCTATTTACACTAAAAGAAAACTTCTATCTACCAAATCACCACTACACAAAAATAGTACATAACTCATATCTTATGTTGCTATAAGTTCTTCTTACTTTGTCTGGGAAAACAATGGGATGCTTGTTATGCAGAGTAAAAAGTTCTCAATTTTGGTTGGTATCACCAAGCCTGAAAAATATCTAGAATTTTAATGCATTTGGCACAAAGGATTTATTTTCTCTTTGTATACAGAGAAAAGCTTCCTGCATTACCATACTAAGCTGACATATAATGTTTTCCAGAAGTGACACTCCATTTGAGTCAGAATTATTTGTAGTTTGCTACAAATAAAACATGAAAAGTATATATCAATATTTAACATTTAAGCTGCTTTCATAGTTGTCATAGGTATTTGGCTTGTAATAAACAGCTGTGACTTAAGGAGAGAACCGTCTGAAAACACTCAGCTGAAATAGTCAACTGCTCACCCATTCTGTTTTTATATCATGGCTCTGTTTCACAGTACTCATATCCCATATGAAGTCTTGTCTTTCCCGAGGGACATTAAATAAACCAAGAGGCTGGACCAGTGTCATCTTGGTGTACAGGCCTGTGAAATGAAATTCTGCAAGCTCTGTAAGTAGTGTACAGGGTCCAGTGAGGGCAGTGTGCAGTCTGATGAGCACAGTTGGAGGAATTGCTTTTCAGCCCTTGGGAACTGTGGTAGTTTATCACACATCTGTAGAGGTTACCCAAGATGCCTCTTCTCCAGTAGTTTTATCTTGCTTCTAGACTGGCAAAACCTAACAGCTACTTAATTTTGAGAATTCTTTATCAATATCTTTTTTGTTAGTTATGAAGTCAGAGTCACTTCTGTGCATTCCTAACAACAACATGAACTAGGTATTCAGGTAACTCTTGGAGTCACCTGAGAAGCCTCCAGTTCACAGTTTTTAGAGGTAAAATAAAATTACTGAACTATAATTAGATTTGAATCTTGGGGGTATTATCACTGAGCAGCTCCTGAACACTTGGATTTGACAGACACAGTAATCAACCTGCTCACAAGGGCTGTGGATGCTTTTGATGTGGAAGAACTTGTAATAATTACATAACGTTACATTTTCAATGCATTCATCTACTTAAGTGAGTATAGTCCTACGCAGTCCTCATTAATTTTTTACAGCTTTTGTCTTTATAAGTATTTGTCTTTACAGCATTTAAAAGTGTTAAGAGGACAAGTGGTGCCTAAAAACATGGCTTGACAGTTACTACAAATTGGTAATTGCAGCATGTGGTGCCAAACAATAGGACAAGAGGCAATGGGTAGAAACTGATGCTCAGAAAGTTCTACCTGGGTATGAGAAAGAACTTCTGTACTGTGCAGGTGACCATGCCCTGGAACAGGTTGCCCACAGAGGTTGTGGAGTCTCCCCCATTGCAGGTACTCAAGAACCTCCTGGATGCAACCCTGAGCAATGTGCTCTGGAATGTCCCTGCTTGAGCAGGGAGGTTGGACCAGGTGACCCACTGTGGTCCCTTCCAACCTGACCCATTCTGTGATTCCGCATATTACTAAAGCAGCCAATTCCACTCCTTTCCCTAGCCCCATGTCCTCCTTCTTCCCCTGCAGTAATTACAACTGTATCTCCACAAAATATGACAAATTCTTTTCTGATATGATGGAAATTACTTTGGTAGTTTAGTCTTCCTGTGGATAAGATGAAAGCTACAGACCACCCAGTGGCTGTAAAATTGTCAAATCCTATAAAAGAGGAGAAATGGAGGCATATGTCATCTGAGAACATGATTACCCTCTTCTGCAGGAACTGCACTTGTAGCAGATCAGGAATAAGGTGAGACTTTTCTTTTCCTTAGCCTCTTTTCATCCCTTTGAAAGTCCTGGGATGGAAATGACATTTTGCCTGTTACAATTAAGAACTAAGATGGAAATGGAATACACTGTTGCTGAAAAACCTACATAATCACTAAGGAATAAAACAACAATGAAATCTCAACAGCTCAAAGTTATCTTGCAAATTTAGGCTATTTTAATTTTTAGCTATGTGTGCAATTAAGTACTTTTATATTCTTGATATAATACTGTCTTGGTTTGATTCTACATCTTTAGTTGATGGTTTCTGCAGGGGCACCAAGCTTGTTTATAAGAAGATCTTCATTCCAGAGAGTTTTTAAACTCAGTGCCCTTCCTTAAATTGGCAGGTGGGAGCGGAAGAAGCAATTGGCACAATTCCTCTGAGGGGCAGGGAGTCCCCCACGCTCAGGAGATGCAATGTCCTGGCTCTGTAGATTATGGTTGTGATGCCACTTGAGTAATAAGGGGAGTTAACATGAACATACAATTGACTTCTGTGTAAGGAGACAATAAAAAGCTAAAATGTACAGCAGATACAGGCAAAATAAATTGAGCTCTCATGTCATTTTAGTAGCAGGAATCATAAAGGAGCAGGTAGTGACAGCTCAGTGTGTAGAAAAATGATACCAAAAAAAAAGCACCGGAAAAAAATGTTCAGTGACATTTGAAAACATTATGGACAACACAGGGAATGGAATGTGAGATTATAGGAACCCTAATCAAGAATTATATTTGACCTTTGTGAAACTGTCTTGGTATATCAGAAAATTATCTAATAAATGCAGTTTGAACATGAGTTGCATTTTTCCTGTAAGTATAAGGTTATGCAAATTCTGAAGAAAAGTGGATTTTTAGGTCAACTTCAAGAATATTTACCAAAACAATTTTAGTAGGAGGTATGATTTTCATTATTTGCTCCATATGTTTTTGATATGTGAGTCATAATCATCTCTTTGGTCAGATCAGTGTAAGACAGCTTCTGAAATAATGAAGATAACAGATTAAATTTCTCTTACCCCTGAAGCTTTGAATATTTGGGACCCAGGAGTCTGATCCTTGAAGTCTCTGGCAAAACTTTGGTTGACTGGTGAGAGATCAGACTGCATTAGCTAAATACTAAAGTTTGCTTTTTTAAAAACTAAACAGCTGTTGTGTTGTCCTCTCTATACCTGCAACAGATTAGGAAGGGTGAATTGCAGAAGTGTTGTCTTCTATGTTTTGCATAGGTAAAGGTCAACACTGAAATGAAAATCAAATTTCACTCTTAGTGAAATTTACCCTCTCTGGGAATTAGGGCCTTTCCTTACTGGGATTACTGGATAACTTAAGAAGAAGATGGTGATATTCATATATTCTTTCTGGGAGCCTGATAATAGTGTTTGTTTTCTTACTGTGCTTATGGGACTGATTCCCTAATCCCTATAGCATTATGCACTGTACAAAAACATCTCTGCAAGACAGGTTACCAAGAAATAAGGAAAGGGAAAAAACCCAATAGAGCACAGGGATAATTCTCCAGATGGCCCTATTCCAGTGATGACAAGGAGCTAAAAAATGTTTCACGTACGTGTTAGGCATTGCACGACACTTCAAAAAACAAAGATGTGACAACGGTGATAAAAGACACCTTTGGTAGTCCTGTAAGAATAAACTCAAAGTGAATTCAGGAATGGGGGATTCTGCCCATGAGTTTCAGCTGCAGCATGATGCTTTAGTTACTTTCATACCCAGTTAAGATTGAGTAGGTAGTAATTAACTCATGCTCTATTTATATGCAGGGCAAACTGCCCCTTGCTTTTCATGCCTGCTATCCTCAGGAACAGGATTTGCAGCATAGATGAAGTTAGATCTCAGTAAACAATACTTCAGTAAAAAATGTAGTAAGTGCCTTGTTTTTAATACTGAAAAGCTCTGTATGATAGGTAAAAAAGACTTCTTGAACATAAGGGCAGTTAAAAGCTATGATTTTTTTTTTTTTTTGCAAAGGTGGCTTTTCATCCAGAGATAATTTTTCTTTATTACAGAGTAGAAGTCATATTTGTACTGAATACAATTTGCTCAAGACCACAAAGCTGATCTTTCCATGCAAAACCAGCTTGCAGTCTATGAAGTGTTCTGGCATTCAGAAGCTTATGCTGCTTTATATTTCTGACCTTCAAAAGGATTTTCTGGAAGAGGCTTAAGAAACTGAATATAATGGTTTGGAATCAGTTTTATCTTGCTGTGCTTACATCAACACAGATAGTCAATATGTTCATGTTTATAACCAAACACATGTCCATTGCTTAAACTTGATGTTCCTGCTATCTTTGTGGCATATGGCATTAAGAGATGTATTTTAGGATAAACATACGTTTGGATCATGCAAAACAACAACAACTAGTAAAACAGAAATGTTCAACTTAATGCTGTAACAGCCTAAGTTAGTTCTGAAGAATTGCAGGAAAGAGAAACCTTTACCAGGTCTATGCGTCTACTTAATGCAACAAATCCTCTGCAACCTAAATGGTCTTGCAAAAATCATATAGTAATATATATTGACTTCCAGGGAAAATACAACTGAGTAATGTCAGGTTGCATGGCAACAGGAGCCCATGGTTTGTGAATGAGAATTGAATTTAGAAGACAAAATATAGGATACAGCTTACATGGCAATACTTTTCCTATCCTTACTTTTGGTAGGCTCATCTCCTTTCCTGCTCAAAAATCAACATATATGGATTTCATCTTCAGCAAATTCCCACAAAGCCAAGGGCCTTGTTCACTTCTGCAGCTACTTCACAGGGTAAGGATACTCCTGCTGCCTTCTTCTGCTTAAAGGGTTCTGCCTTTTCAGCAAACCCCAAAGTCTGTATGCTTAACATCCATGACACTGTTGATGCTGGATAGAAGTTGGAAGCTGATGCCATGTTGTGCTGGTTTTTTTGTTTTCCTCCAGGTAGCTGTTTTCAAAGTATTAAAAGCATATGAGAAGGTAAAGCTTGTACATAGAGGTAGTACCTGCATCACACTAAATAATACGGTGGAATGAGATAGGCAGGCTTTTGGATGCAGAACTCTTCTAGAGGTCTAGAATTAAAAAAGATTTCAAAGGTAATACAAGCTGCAAACAATTGTTCAATAATTTAATTGTTTATCAAGCCATCTCTGAAGAAAAAATCGGGGCTACCACTGGAGCAGAGGTGACCCAAGGATTTTTTAACATCATCAGAAAGGAGAGGGGTGAAGGAACAGAGAAAGGGGCTTCCGTGTTTTTGGAATGTGCAGCATGAGCAGTGGGGAGATGGAGATTATAATGACCTATAAAATCAGTTTCTCTGTTAAATCCTTAGTTTTACATAACCACTGGGATTACAAATTTTATAGGTTGTCTTTGGATAAACATTTTGCAGGTTTATCTTGAGGATCCGTTAAGTCTGAAATACTGCAGCAGGAATAACAGGTTTATGAAGTGTGTTTCCGTAAGTTGTTTAATTTATTGATTGCACACAGTCACTCCACTGAGTGCTGCCTGTTTATTTTCACCTACATAGATATGGGAAAATCAGCTGGTGCGAAGGACAGGGGTTAGTCCAGCCCATGAAAGGAAAACGTAGAATCCAAAAATGCTCCGACTTAAAATACACCCACATTCATTTGGACTCGTACACCCCCAGACCACCAGCGCAGGCAAATCAGATGATCCGTGGCAGAGTAGTACGTAGGGAAGTCCACAGAAAGAGAGCCCCTCAGCAGGAGAGCCGCGCACCCCCGCGGCTCCCAGCAGCCCTTCCCCGGCTGCAGGTGCCGAGCGCCCCTCGGCCCCGAGCCCGCGGAGCAGCGCCTGCCGCCGACCGCACGCCGACCTGTGGTGCGATCTAGTGACAGGGCACGGAGTAATGGGACGAATTGAAAGGGGAGAGATTTGGGTTAGATACTAGGAAGAAATTCTTTACTGTGAGGGGGGTGAGGCACTGGAATAGGTTACCCAGCGAGGTTTCCGGATGCTCCATCCCTGGTAGTGATCAAAGCCAGGTTGGAATGGGGTCTGAGCAGCCTGGTCTGGTGGCAGGTGCCCCTACCATGGCGGGGGTGTTGGATCTAGATGATCTTCAAGGTCCCTTCCCACTCCTTAACATTCTATGGTTCTATCATTCCATGACCCTCCCGCCGGGGTACACCAGGCGTGAGGGGAGCCCGGAGAAACCCACCGTGCAACTCTAGAAACCCTCACAAACAGAAGCGGCGGGGGGTCAACCCCCTTCCGCCCCCGTGGGTGCCGGTGATGGACATCGCACCGCTCCCTCCCGGGCCGCAGGGCGAGCAGGGCACGGGCAGCGCCGGGGGAGGCTCCCTGGCAGCCGGTAAGGGCGGCGGCAGCGGCAGCCCATAAACGCCGCCCGCCCGCGCCGCTCGCTCGCCTCGGGCCCGCCCGCACCGCCCTCGTCCCGCGCAC